>CM062297.1:744392481-744992481 GCA_031216915.1 Pictodentalium vernedei
AAAATGTACATTGTGAAACACCAGAGATTTGTTTACTAAATCTGCGATCATTAAAAGTTGCCTTCTGGAAGGCAACTTTTAACGATCAGATGTTTAGTAAATAAACCTCTCGTGTACCCACGACGGAAGTGGATAAATAATCAATAAACCAGATATACTTTATTCCATCTTAGTTCAAATCGTAAATCCGTTTGTAATTTAAACAACTCTTTATCCGAACACCCTCTGTTGCACGTGTGAAAAATCCAGAAACAATGAAGCGGCTTCCTTGTCACCTCGGTTGATGAAGCAATTACGAAACGGGCGACGTCATTTCAAATATTTTGCGTTGTGGTGTCAGGCGGTAACATTTGCCACTTGAATCGTAAACATAGAATGTATTAAGCGAGCTCTAGTCCAATCAGAGGAGGGGGATTTTAGTCTTAATGGAACATCATCAACATATTCATGTATTACGTATATCAAAGTATATTCTTTGACACTTCCCTGCTGAAAGCGACTATTGTCACCTATTCAAAAACTCTAATCAGATGATAGAGTTTTAAGTATGTCATGAATTTTATTAAACTTCCTCGCATACAAGCGTAAATAGAGGTCTTCCATACAGGGCAAAAAGTGGCGTGGTGGTAAAAAGGTTTAAAGAAGGTGTGGAGTCGACAATTGGGAGACATCGGGAACTTGAAAACCTTCGAGATTTTTTTTTATTATTATTTTTTAGCATTGTTTATTTGCAGCAACTTCCGCCCCCCCCCCCCCCCCCTCAATCCCACCCCACCCCACCCCCCACCCCCCGCCACCAAGTTGGCGTGGGTGGAGGTACGTATATGTGATCAATAAGCGTTACAGCAATTCAGTTGTTTGGAGATCAGTGACGGAGGTGCATTCTTGAGCGAAACAGAAATCGCTGAAAGTGACTCGGCAACCGAAAAGGAAAATGAGAACTTTATCAGTGATATCATTCAATTCCTTACACAAGGCACACGATATTAGAATTTTATATTTCAAGTATGTTTTTTCCAATTTTTTTTTAAAAAAAAACCATTCAACAAAACCATATCATGTGACACATCCCTGGAACGAGGTTTTTTGTTTCAACTGCTCTGTTTGTAAACTGCGCCGGTGATGCGGCCGATTCGTTAGGTTTTTGGAACCGTTGTTTCAATAAAAGTCTATTTTTTAATATAAATGGTTAAATTCCGCATCAATCTTATATTCGGGGCGATTTGATGTTAAATTTCTGAATCGTGATCTTGAAAATCGATCAGAGACAAAGTAAACTACATAGATTGATTTTAAGAACCTGGAACTTCAGGCATATCTCTCTCTCTCTCTCTCTCTCTCACTCTCTCTCTCTCTCTCTCTCCAGTGGCGGCGCAGTGGGGGGGGGGGGGGGGACTTACTCCTCCACTTTTTTCGCCAAGCGTAGCAAAAAAAACACTATCATTTTAATTTTTGTATTGAACGCTGTGGTGTAATGGTGAGTATGCTTAATTCCATATTCCCAAGTGCACTAAATCAGAGAAGTTTTTAAATTATGTTTGTGTGTGCCCCCCCCCCCCCCCCCCCCCCCACACACACACACACACACATTAGCTGCAAACAACAACCAAGAGTCAAGGGCCCAAATTGCAACAAGGCGTGCCGCGTTCAAACGGTCTGCAACATACCCCTTAAGAGTATTCGAGGAATGCTAGAATGGAGAGCGTGCAACGCATCCGTTTGGAATGCAGCCCACTTTCATTTTCGATTTGAGTGTCGTTTGGTGCTTTGTGCTCGCACTTTACAACAGCGTTCTTCCGTTAAAATGTCACCATGTACGATGTTTTCTATAACTGAAAGACCTAACTAATAAGTTTCAAAAGGATAAAACTGAGAATGCTCCAGAGAATACCATTTACAACATAAGTTTTAAAAATTTTATCAACTTCGGGAGGGGACATCCCTCCCGAAACAAGACCCCGGCTCGGCGCTATGCGCCGAGGCCGCCGCTGCGCGACGGACAGTACCCAGCTCTACCCCCTCACTTCTGTAACTCTGGCGCCGCCACTGTCTCTCTCCGTGGAGGACAATCGAAACAAAAGAAAAATGTTTCTGTTTCGTAATTATCTTCTCGTACTTACCTGTCTATCATCTCGAAAATCCTACGAAATAGAATGATTAAAATAACATTTTTGGAAAACTAGATTTCACAACTCACACCCACATATTTGCGTGTGAACTGAATGAAATAAGCTTTATGAAAGCAAGCAAAAAAGGGGCTTATTCTAGTCACGTCTGCAGTGCACCAACGTTTTTAAATAGCCGCACAGAACGTTATAAGTTATTGTGATGAAGTGACGGCAACATGGTCTGGGGTTTGTGGCTCGGGGCATATGTTCAACCGAGACGCGAAGCGTCTCGGTTGAACATACGCGCCGAACCGAAAACCGCAAACCATGTTACCGTCAATTCAACACAATAACGTATATGTTCCAATAAGCTTCTGTCCATAGCCCAAAACCTACATTGTGAACCACGAGAGGCTTATTTACTAAACTTGCAATCGTTACAGGATGCCTTGTTCAAGGCAACTTTTGACGATCACAGATTTAGTAAATGCACCTCTCGTGTATCCACGACGGCAATCGTAAATCAGTTTGTAATTTAAACAACACTTTATCCGGAACACCGTTTGTTGCACGTGTGAAAAATGAAGCCGCTTGCTGGGCACTTCGTTGATGAAGGAATTACGACCCAGGCGTCGTCATTTGACACATTTCGCGTTGTGACGTCAGGTGGTAACATTTGCCACTTGAGCCGTAAACATTGGATATACTAAGCGAGCTCTCGTCCAATCAGAGGAGGGCCTATATAAGTAATGAAATTTTGTTTATTTTTAAAATTCTCACCTCTGATATTCCTTCAATTCAAATTAAATATACACAAAATGTACATCAAATTGAAGACTGAGATGTATAGAACACGAAACACATGTGTAATCAACTCATGGAGTCGACTGCAGGCACCACTGGGTCCTGGAAGTCTGCTACCGTATTCGTACCAAAACTGATAATTTAATAATATTTCACTAAAGCAACTTGTGGCCAAATGTGCTTTACAAATCCAAGAAGAAAGCTAGGGGATCAAAATTCTTCAAAACACGGCGACAGAGCTGCATGGGGTAAATTCCTAAGCCTTTGCTTTTGTTTACGTACGAATATACTTTCGATTTCCGGTCGACGTCATCGGACGGAAAAAGCATGTAAAAACAACGCCGTCTAAAATCAAATAATGAAAAAGGTCGCCTTCATACAGTATACTGTTATTAGACAGAGATTGCACAGTTGCCATATTCAATGCAAAGTATCATGATACGCCGTCTAAAACCAAATAATGAAAAAGATCGCCTTAATACAGTACACTATTATTAGATAGAGATTGCACAGTTGCCTTATTCAATGAAAGGTATCATGATACCTGTTGAAATTTCTCAGAATTACGATTTTGTTTTTCGGTGGAAATTCGTGGCATCGAGTGATTCGCGCATGTCTGTCGAGCATGGAAACCATCTTCAATACAAAATGCAGACGGTGTTGTCCTATTCCAAAATGCAGTCCTATCGCTGCACTCGAAAGTGTTTTGAATGTCTAGCTTTTGTTATTGAATATCTGAAGCACATTCAAGCACGAGTAGTTCTTGCAAAATATAATTTTATTATCAATTCTGGTACGAATGCGATAGCAGACTTGCAGGAACCAGTTGTACCTGCTGTCAACTCTATGAGTGGATTACACATGTGTTTCGTGTTCTTTTCATCCCAACCTTCATTTTGATGTACATTTTGTGTATATTTAATTTGAATTGAAGGAATATCAGAGGTGAGAATTTTCAAAATAAACAAAATTTCATTACTTATATAGGTCCTTAATTAATCAACGTGCATTTGTTTCGGAAACAAAGATGACGTATGCCCGCTCCTCCTCATGTCCCCCAATACGGCGAATGCGGGTCTTCTCTATTGAATTTTATCGTGTAAAACAAAAATGGTTAATTTACAAAACTTCGCTAGACGATAATTGCGCTGCATCTTAAGATCAAGACAGGAAGTCGCTTCTAAATCTGATTTGAGCAAAGCTGTAAGTGACTCAAGGGCGGCGGATCGATTTTCAAAGTGTGTGGGGGGGGGGGGGGGAGGTGATCGGTCAATGGATGGTCGTTGGTATGAAAAATTTAAATTTCACGGTCCCAAAACCCCCATTTCCACGCATCTGAGCGGATATTTTGAGATTTTTCAGGCGATGTATTTCAAAGATTTCACACTTTGAGAGCCGTTAAAAAACGTCAGTAAAGCATACAGGTGAGGTCTATTTATCAGCTTTGGTCGTAACAGCCAAAGCTGATAAATAGACCTCACCTGTATGCTTTGCCAGACGTTTACAGCAATTATACTGTCTGTGGATTATCTTGTCTGGGGGTGGATTTGGTACTTGTATGTCTGTAAGATTACGATCTATTTCAGTTAACCGATTTTTTAACAGACTGTATACATTGTAGCGTTTGCTGCCACTTAGGACCCTGGAATTTAAAATTTTCGTACCGACGACCATCCACAGCCCGATCCAGCCCCCTCACTTTGAAAATCATTCCGTCGCCCCTGCCCTCTCTGAAGGAAGGTACTGACACATCAGCATACCGTCTCAGATTATAAAATCCATCGTGTAATTATAGTGTGTGTCTTACCGTCTTATTAAATGCTGTTAATATCGTTTTTTTCAGAAGTACAGGCCCAACAGTTATGCTCCAATAGATTAACACCTACTGATAGCAATATACAAGTTGACATTTATGAATCCAGCTTCAAAGGTAATTTTTTTCTAATTTAGCGCTCTTGCGCGCGTATGTACTGTGGTCGTTACTGACTTTTTGGTATAGCGAAAAAGTTTGTAGGAAAAGGTATTTATATTAATTGTGAAAGGTTCTTCTAAGTCATTTTAACGACTCAGTAAGTTATTATAATGACTCAGCTAACATGTTTAATGGAATTACACCTATATCGTCCGCTAGCCGAATCGTCCGCTGTAATTTTATACAGTTCGTCCGCTGCAATTTTATCCAAATCGTCCGAAACTCGTCTGCTGGCGAAAAATTTTGAATTATTGTATTTTGAAGCATTATTTATTTATTTATTTATTTATTTATTTATTTATTTATTTATTTATTTATTTATTTTAAATTTATCATATATTATCTATTGTAATATATCTTAATGTACCTCCTTGCATTAAAATTTCAAATTCTTATACGAGATAACACCTTTCCCCATATACTACAAATCCGCAATCTTGTTTTGAGGAGGGAATTTTTTGAGAGGATTTCCCCCCAAAACTCTATAGTATATAAAATTAGTTTAGTAATCAGCAAACAATAATTTGCAATGACCCAACAGCGCCAATTGTGCAATTATTTTGCAATTCTTCGTTGAAAGGATCAATTATAATGAATAATGAAAAAATTAGTGTTCAAACACATTTCAAAGATGTTATTTTCCATCTCATGTTTTGATGATTTTCAAACCTTTGGCGGACGATTTTGGTAAAATTGCAAGCGGACGAACGGGGCGATTTGGCGCGATGGCGGACGATTTGGGTAAAACTGCAAGCGGGCGATTCGGCTGGCGGACAAAACGTCAGTTTCCTGTTTAGAATTAATGACTTAAAAGATGCTATAACCCTTTACCCAACGTAACGGCCAAAACCGGCCAGCGCTATTCTCAAAAATCGCCAATAAATTCTCATTATTTTTTCATTTTTTGTCTCAAAAACATAGGTTATGACCCCTCATTGGAACGAGCTCGTCGAGCTCGTTCCAATGAGGGGTCATAACCAATGTTTTTGAGAAAAAAAATGAAAAAAAAATAGTTATTCAAGAATTCTTTTTGCGGCTGTCGTCTGCTTTTCATGGTAGGTAAAGGGTTAAAGACTTTGGTAATTTGTTATAACGACTTATAGCAAACTCGTTTTTTATTTACTTATTTTTTATTGGTGTTTCAGGTCACATATTTCAGCACAATGACTAATCGTGATCAACTCATTATAACGACTTTCTCTCAGTAACTCGTTAACGACTTAGCAGACTCATTACAACAAAAATTTAATAACTCGTTATAATGACTTAGCTAACTTGTTTTAGCGACTTGTAATTTTTCATAATGACTTAGAAAGTCGTTATAATGACTTGCGTAAATCGATATAACGAGTTACAAAGTCATTATAATGACCTCGCTAACTCGTATTGAGTGAGAAAGTCATTATAACGGCTTAGCTAACTCGTTATTATGAATTAGAAAGTCGTTATATTGACGTACGCATGTCGTTATAACGGCTTAGCTTTAAAGCTCTATCCCCAAATGCATTGTCATTCTGAGTTGGCTGGTGTCAGATCATTTGCCTTCAGATGCAACCAGTCGGCGTATTTGGTCATTGGAAATTACAGGTCCCCAGAGGTAGAAATTGGCTAGAGTTTATCACAGACCCCTTCCACCTCCTATGTATATCAGGTTCATGACCCACCCCATCCCCACAAGAAAAAAGGTAAAAAAAATAATAATTTACTTTCGCCTCAATTCATTGTTTTTATGGTTCACTGCACGGGGGAGTAATTTGTTTGAGGTTCAGCAAAACTTTCAACAGCCAAGGTCACATCGAGCTCGTTCCAACTAGGGGTCATAACCTATGTTTTGAGACAAAAAAAAAATGAAAAAATAATGAAAATTGATTGGCGATTTTTGAGAATAGCGCTGGCCGGTTTTGGCCGTTACGTTGGGTAAAGGGTTAAAGGCAAGTGTGCCATCGAAGTGTACTGCGCCTCTGTGCATAGCGCCTTTGTGCAACCACGTGGGTAATTTCCACAGACATGTTGCGCTGTTACGCAATGATTTAATATGGGCGCAAGCAAAACATGTCAATATGCATTCCTGTAATATATTATTCACAAATCGAAGCAACATTTGGCAAAAGAATCCCACAGTCGGTCGCTTCGGTCTGTTTCTTCCACTTCACCCATGTTCCAACCCGAAGGCTAGCCTTCGGATTGGAAGATGATTGAAGCTGAAGAAATGGACAGGACAGTGATCACACCGCGGCATGCCCAGCTAAACCAGAGACTATAGTGTGTAACTGTACATTTACTGATATACGATTGTAACTTTTCTCCGGCAACTGGGCCGAACTATGGTAGTCCTGAAAAGTTGTGCATTTCCATTTTATCGAGCTTCCGCTGCGCCTGGGGTTAAGTGTCTTGCCCAAAGACAGAACACGGTTATCGCTGGTCATGATCGAACCGTCTAGTTTTCGGTTTATCCCTTTACCCAACGTAACGACCAAAACGGCCAACGCTATACTCAAAAATCGCCAATTAATTTTCATTATTTTTTTCATTTTTTGTCTCAAAAACATAGGGTATGGCCCCTCGTTGGAACGAGCTCGTCGAGCTCGTTCCAACGATGGGTCATAACCTATGTTTTTGAGACAAAAATATAAAAAAAATAGTTGTTCAAGAATTTTTTTTGCAAGTGTTCTGCTTTTCCTGGTAGGTAAAGGGTTAAAGTCCAGTGATCTAAGCACCTAGTCTTTGCACTCCTGGGGGTGGGCGATAGGCCTAAAGATAAAGGGACATGTTATAATGAAGAACATGTATACCAGAATTAACTTGTCCTCGTCTCCCCCTCATACACACTGAGTGCAGCGGTCATAATCTCTAAGACTAAGACAGTTTTGTCGCAAGAAGGGGTGGGTGGGGATGGGAAAGTAGCATATCTTGTTTTTTATTTGCCTTGGAATCAACATCTTATCCAGGATTAAGTTTCTGTTTTATTTTCAGTTGCAAAAAGCTATTGTGTTGTGAATATGTATAACAATTTCAGCATTCACCCTAAGAGGAAAGAATAGCGAATATTCTGGAGGAAGTATGGAGGGTGGGGTCCAGTGGCATTTAGTACTGAAACATTATGAAAAGTGGACACCATTCGGAAAAGTGGATAACAACGGAACCTAAATCAACCTACTTGGTGTTGAAAATCGCAGAAGTGTTTCATCATGATTTGAGGCATGTAGGGGGGTTGACTGGATGGCACCAATACTATAGTCCCGAACGCTCATATCTCAAGCGTGGTAAGACATGTGGACATGGGACCAACACCCTTGACAAAAAAGACTTCACAAAAGCTGAATTCCAAGCCCGATGTGCAATGCCAGACACAAATTATCCAACAGCTCGAGACATCTTCATCACCGAGCAGGGTATAACAAAGCTTTTGTCAAACCTCAAGCCCCACAAGGCTGCCGGTCCAGACAACATAACATCGAGAGTCCCCAAGAAACTTGCAACAGATATTGCACCTATTCTAACAGCTATCTTTACCCAATCATATGAAACAGGTGATCTACCAGACTTTTGGAAGATGGCAAATGTAAGTCCAATATTTAAAAAGGGAAAGCGTTTCGAAGCAGTAAACTACCGTTCATTGTCCTTAACATGACGTGTATCTGCTGTAAAATCATGGAATATATAGTAACAAGCCACGTCATGAGTTATGCTGATACTTACAACATACTCTACCCACTACAACATGGATTCAGGAGAGGTTTATCTTGTGAAACCCAATTGATAGAGTTCATTGAAGACATAACACAAAATTTGAACACAGGGAAACAAACCGACTGCCTAATAATGGATTTTTCGAAGGAATTTGATAAGGTCAGCTTCAGTCTTCTAACACAAAAGTTAGATCACTACAGCATCAGAGGTAAGACAAATGAGTGGACTAGGAATTTCTTAGCCGATAGGAAACATATGGTAGTGGTAGAATTGGAAAAATCTACACGACTCTGTACTCGGACCAAGCCTTTTCTTTTTTTTTTTTTGCATAAACGACATTCCAGAGGAATCCGTTCCAGAGTCAGACTCTTTGCCGATAATGCCGTAGTGTATTTGACCATAACACCAGACAGTGGCGGCGCCCATTTACTGGAAGATTTAGCAGAATGGGAATCCAAATGGAAAACTGAATTCCACCCAGACAAATGTAATGTGTTAAGAATCACAAGGAAACGCAAACCAATCACAAGAAATTACTTATTACATGGTCATATCATATTAAGGGTAATACTTTTTGCCGGTAAAAAGGACGGTATCCGGTAAAAAGGACGGTAATTGTATAAAAACTACGTTTTAAAGTACTTAATGTACCTCTGAATGTGTGAAAAGTGTTTTTTTAAGGAAGCTTACGCAATAATAAGTATATAGAAGGAAGATTAAGTATTGTTTGTTTTATTGTAGACTATTTGCAAGACAAAATAGATCATTTTTCCATCGACATTAATCGACATGCCATTTTGTGCATGGAAAACAACGATTTCGCTGAGGTGCACGACGGGGTGAATATTATAATACTTGCTCGATGGAGGTGTAGCTAATTTTAGATGTTTCTGTTCACCACGAGGGGATTTAACAGCAAGTGTTTTTGGAGAGAAACCATTTATAATTTGAAAATAGTCTACAACAAACTATACATAATCTTCGTTTTATATTGCGCACGCTTCATTAAACTGTCTCTTCACACTTTCAGAGGTACATTTAGTAAAACAGTTTTTATACGCTTACCGTCCTTTTTACCGGCAAAAAGTTGTGTTCAAACTAGTTTTTTTTTTAAACGGGGGGTTGAAATTTCCCCATACAACCTCAGGGGGGCTTCAAATTTTGTACCCACTAGGACACGAACTGAACTGTTAAAACGATCCTTCATCCCGTCTTGTGTTGAGATCTGGAACATTCTACCCGAGTCAGTAAAGAATTCTACTTCAGTGCTCGAATTCAAAAAGAAGTTAGAACCCCCAATTTATAAGCCTCCCACACATTTTAATGTGGGTAGAAGAAAATTTAACATTCTTCACTGTAAAATTCGAAATGAATGTAGTGATCACAATGCACACAAGTTCAAGTACCATATATCGGAAACATCCTCGTGCTCATGTGTGGAAACCGTTGAAGACGCTCATCACTTTTTTATGACATGCCCTAAGTATAACGCGATCAGAAATGGATTATTTGAGAGCATTCGACCGTACGACATCACAGATACGTCCCAACTGTTGTATGACGTTGACAGTCTGAGTGATGATGTAAACACATGTTTGTTCAAAAATGTCCAAAGATTTATCCGCGATTCAAACCGTTTTTAAATTATCGTATAAATAAATAATTTTCGGTACTTCTCTGTGTGGTTAAGGAACAGTAAGCTTAGCCCAGCTCGCGAAGCTCGACAGGCCTAGGTGGATGTGGTCCGGTTTCTGCAGTCATGAACGTTATCCAAACTACGTCAGGGATAACCTGTTTTCTACTACTTGCACTCCTTCCGCACTTAAAAGGTGTCTAACCAGCTTCGAGTTGTGCTGTTGCACTTTGCTCTCTGTCCGCTGACCTGTCCGAGCCGCAGTCAGAATAGAAAAAGATCTGGGTGTATGTGAGTGTGTAAGTGTGTGGATCTGCGTGCGTATGTGAGAGTGATTTCTGTTTGGCTGCACGTGTGGGTCCGTGAGTGTGTGCATGCGCCCCTGAGTGGGTCCGGGTCTTTTCGGCCTCGGGAACATTCGGCCCCAGGTATTTTTCCGGGAACATTCGGCCCCAGTCGAGGCCGAATGTTCCCACTTTTGAGGCCGAATGTTCCCACTTTTGGTAAAAATTTTCGGAGTTTGGGAGTAGAAAAATAGCTTTAAAAAATAATTTTTTAGTTCATTTTGTTAGGTTTTTTTTTATATCAGTAGGTTTTCTAGAATATTTTTTAAAGAATAATATATACGGCGTACCTACCTTTATTCCTAAAGTCGAAATATATTAAGCACAACAAGACCAATGCATAATAATAATAACTCTTTGGCCAGCCGCTGATTTGTCGCGGTCCTCATAAGAGAAGGCCATCATTCCCCCTGCACCCCACCCCCTCTTCCCCTCCTCTCCTCCCAGCATTCAGATATAAACTGCTTAATAGTGTCCCTCACTTCCTCTTTTTCAATTTCTTCAATAAGCATTCCTACCCTCTCCCTCGTGTCCCCCTTCAGCCATCTATCCTTTGTTTCTTCACCCCACTTCTGCATTATTCTTCCAGTAAATTTTATTCTATGAGGTATATACTGTGGGCATTCCAAGAGAAAATGTTCCAGGGTCTCCACTACTCCAGAGTGGCACATTTGGCATCCCTTTTCCCCATCTCTCCCAATTTTTCCCCGAAGCTCCAGTGATCTTGATCTCAGTTTGAACAGCAGTGACCCTCCAAAGGTGCCATCTAGGTACTTCTCAAAAGCTGGCTTTTCTTTATATTGTAACCCCTGCAGTGATATTTTCACGCTAACCCCTGCTCGCCAGTTTCGATTGCAATCTTCCATGACTCTCTCTTTGACAAACCTTTTGCCTTCTTTCATTCCTACTTCTATGTTTGTGACCTCTATAGAGTAATTGTCCATTAGTTCCCTCACATGTTTTGACCACCCCGTTTCTATATTAGAATTCCAAATGGTATCGAGCATCAATTTGCACCACCGGTTGTCAGGCAGGTTTCTCAAGTAGTTAAAGTAACACAGTTTTCCCAAATCTACCCTGTCCTTGATTTTCATCCACCCAAGCTCCCCCCTTACTGCTTCCAAAGCTGCAGCATTACTCGACCCTGTTATCCATCTGCCGGCATCATTCTGAGTACTTTCCAACTTCTTAATAACGGTTTGGTTTAATGGAATCACGTCCGTGCCATACGTTATACTTGGTAAACCCACCCTCTCCCACAGTGTTTTCCCAACAAAGACCTTGTTGAAACTATTTTTCCCTAAAAGTTTTAGTTGGTTCAGAATTCTTTTCCCCTTCAGAATCAGTTTGGCTGAGTAATTTCTGTACACCCCTCTTCCCGTTATATTTATGCTTACCCCTAGATACTCATACTCTCCCGTTTCTCCTACAGTGATTTGTTTGCTTTCCCCTTCGGGGATTGAGAACTCCCCCACTCTCCATCTCTTCGTCATATCTACCTTGCGTCCAACGGGTATTACCTTGCTTTTATTTTCATTTAGTTCGAGCCGCCAAGTGTTCCCATATCTACCAACAATTTCCAGCAGTTTCTCTAGCCCCTGTTCAGTTCTAGACATTAACACCATGTCGTCCGCAAAGAATAAGCCTGGTATCTTTATGTCTCCAACATTTACCCCCTCCGCACTCTGAATTAGTTCGTCCCCTAAATCTTTAACATACAATGCAAACAAAATCGGTGAAAAGATACACCCCTGCTTGAGGCCTATATCCATAGGGACTCGTTTTGTAGTGATAATCCCTAGACTGAGTTGGTTTTGCACATCTGTATACAGTGCTTTCATGATTCCCACAAAGTCACCCCCCAGTCCGATGCCCTCGAGCTTTCGCCACATACCTTCCCTCCACACTCGGTCGTACGCTTTTTTCACATCTAGAAATGCCAGAAACATCTTTTTCTTTTCAGCCTTTGTTGATTCTATCAGTTGGGTGAGTGTAAATAGGTGATCAGTGACTCTTCGTCCTTTCCTGAAACCATTTCGAATTTCTCCTAAAAAACCTTTCTCTTCAATAACTTCCTCTAGTCTACCGTATATGACCTTACAGAACACTTTTCCGATGTTACTACTAACTGATATCCCCCTACAGTTATCTAGAACTTCCTTATCCCCCTTTTTGTGTATGAACGACACCTTACTTTCCCTCCACTCTCTGGGGACCTCTTGCTTTCGCAGAGCCAGGTTGAAAAGGTTTGTCAGGACTTCAATAAGTGCCTCCCCTCCATTTTTGAGGAATTCGTTCGGAATTTCATCAGTCCCTCCCGCTTTACCATTTTTTTAATTTCGAGACCACGTTCCGCACTTCTTCTGCCGTTATTTCGCTACATACACGATTGGATAGGTTCTCCTCCACCAGTGTATTTCTTTTTGGTGGGGACCCACTGCCCCATCGCCTATCGTTTATCTTTTCCCAGTGCTTGACTAACTCTGAAGCGATACGGCCTTTATCTTCTGTACTTTCCCCATCCACTTTGATACTCTGCACACTACTTTTCCCCGTTTATTTACCCAGTTCCAAAATACGTTTGAGCTCGAACCCCCCGTTTTCTTTATTGTTCTAGCAAGACTGCAATTGCGCTCCTTCCTATTATTATTATTTATCTCATTCACCTTTTTCCGTGCCAGTTTCCGTCTCCTTTCATTAGTCTCGTGTCATTGTTATCCACCCTTTAAGCTTCCTACTTCTTCTGTAAGCAGCGCATTTTACCTTCCTTTCTTTTATAGCCTTTTTCAGTCCCTCGTTAACCCTGTATCCAAGCTCTCTCGTTGGGACCCTCACCCTTCCTATACAATCCTTCCCTGCCTCTGTTAGGCTATTTACTATGCCATCTGAAATACTCTGGACATTTGCATCCCTAGGTATACATTCAAGATTTGGTTTTAGTTTTTCCCGAAACCGCTTCCAGTCGGCTCCTTGTTTTAGTCCCCAAACTTCCTTGAAGGTATTTCTGTCTCTATTCGTCTTTTTGCCCATAATCTTAACTGTTATCAGGTTGTGATCACTACCCAAGTCATTTTTTCCCTCGTCATCTATTTCTACATCTATAACCTCCCTCCATTATGGGCAAAAAGACGAATAGAGACAGAAATACCTTCAAGGAAGTTTGGGGACTAAAACAAGGAGCCGACTGGAAGCAGTTTCGGGAAAAACTAAAACCAAATCTTGAATGTATACCTAGGGATGCAAATGTCCAGAGTATTTCAGATGGCATAGTAAATAGCCTAACAGAGGCAGGGAAGGAGTGTATAGGAAGGGTGAGGGTCCCAACGAGAGAACTTGGATACAGGGTTAACGAGGGACTGAAAAAGGCTATAAAAGAAAGGAAGGTAAAATGCGCTGCTTACAGAAGAAGTAGGAAGCTTAAAGGGGTGGATAACAATGACACGAGACTAATGAAAGGAGAATATGAACTGGCACGGAAAAAGGTGAATGAGATAAAGAATAATAATAGGAAGGAGCGCAATTGCAGTCTTGCCAGAACAATAAAGAAAACGGGGGGTTCGAGCTCAAACGTATTTTGGAACTGGGTAAATAAACGGGGGAAAAGTAGTGTGCAGAGTATCAAAGTGGATGGGGAAAGTACAGAAGATAAAGGCCGTATCGCTTCAGAGTTAGTCAAGCACTGGGAAAAGATAAACGATAGGCGATGGGGCAGTGGGTCCCCACCAAAAAGAAATACACTGGTGGAGGAGAACCTATCCAATCGTGTATGTAGCGAAATAACGGCAGAAGAAGTGCGGAACGTGGTCTCGAAATTAAAAAATGGTAAAGCGGGAGGGACTGATGAAATTCCGAACGATTTCCTCAAAAATGGAGGGGAGGCACTTATTGAAGTCCTGACAAACCTTTTCAACCTGGCTCTGCGAAAGCAAGAGGTCCCCAGAGAGTGGAGGGAAAGTAAGGTGTCGTTCATACACAAAAAGGGGGATAAGGAAGTTCTAGATAACTATAGGGGGATATCAGTTAGTAGTAACATCGGAAAAGTATTCTGTAAGGTCATATACGGTAGACTAGAGGAAGTTATTGAAGAGAAAGGTTTTTTAGGAGAAATTCAAAATGGTTTCAGGAAAGGACGAAGAGTCACTGATCACCTATTTACACTCACCCAACTGATAGAATCAACAAAGGCTGAAAAGAAAAAGATGTTTCTGGCATTTCTAGATGTGAAAAAAGCGTACGACCGAGTGTGGAGGGAAGGTATGTGGCGAAAGCTCGAGGGCATCGGACTGGGGGGTGACTTTGTGGGAATCATGAAAGCACTGTATACAGATGTGCAAAGCCAACTCAGTCTAGGGAGTATCACTACAAAACGAGTCCCTATGGATATAGGCCTCAAGCAGGGGTGTATCTTTTCACCGATTTTGTTTGCATTGTATGTTAAAGATTTAGGGGACGAACTAATTCAGAGTGTGGAGGGGGTAAATGTTGGAGACATAAAGATACCAGGCTTATTCTTTGCGGATGACATGGTGTTAATGTCTAGAGCTGAACAGGGGCTAGAGAAACTGCTGGAAATTGTTGGTAGATATGGGAACACTTGGCGGCTCGAACTAAATGAAAATAAAAGCAAGGTAATACCCGTTGGACGCAAGGTAGATATGACGAAGAGATGGAGAGTGGGGGAGTTCTCAATCCCCGAAGGGGAAAGCAAACAAATCACTGTAGGAGAAACGGGAGAGTATGAGTATCTAGGGGTAAGCATAAATATAACGGGAAGAGGGGTGTACAGAAATTACTCAGCCAAACTGATTCTGAAGGGGAAAAGAATTCTGAACCAACTAAAACTTTTAGGGAAAAATAGTTTCAACAAGGTCTTTGTGGGGAAAACACTGTGGGAGAGGGTGGGTTTACCAAGTATAACGTATGGCACGGACGTGATTCCATTAAACCAAACCGTTATTAAAAAGTTGGAAAATACTCAAAATGATGCCGGCAGATGGATAACAGGGTCGAGTAATGCTGCAGCTTTGGAAGCAGTAAGGGGGGAGCTTGGGTGGATGAAAATCAAGGACAGGGTAGATTTGGGAAAACTGTGTTACTTTAACTACTTGAGAAACCTGCCTGACAACCGGTGGTGCAAATTGATGCTCGATACCATTTGGAATTCTAATATAGAAACGGGGTGGTCAAAACATGTGAGGGAACTAATGGACAATTACTCTATAGAGGTCACAAACATAGAAGTAGGAATGAAAGAAGGCAAAAGGTTTGTCAAAGAGAGAGTCATGGAAGATTGCAATCGAAACTGGCGAGCAGGGGTTAGCGTGAAAAGATCACTGCAGGGGTTACAATATAAAGAAAAGCCAGCTTTTGAGAAGTACCTAGATGGCACCTTTGGAGGGTCACTGCTGTTCAAACTGAGATCAAGATCACTGGAGCTTCGGGGAAAAATTGGGAGAGATGGGGAAAAGGGATGCCAAATGTGCCACTCTGGAGTAGTGGAGACCCTGGAACATTTTCTCTTGGAATGCCCACAGTATATACCTCATAGAATAAAATTTACTGGAAGAATAATGCAGAAGTGGGGCGAAGAAACAAAGGATAGATGGCTGAAGGGGGACACGAGGGAGAGGGTAGGAATGCTTATTGAAGAAATTGAAAAAGAGGAAGTGAGGGACACTATTAAGCAGTTTATATCTGAATGCTGGGAGGAGAGGAGAGGAAGAGGGGTGGGGTGCAGGGGGAATGATGGCCTTCTCTTATGAGGACCGCGACAAATCAGCGGCTGGCCAAAGAGTTATTATTATTATTATTATACGCAAATGTCAGTGAGTATATAATCAATTATTGTTTTCTTATCGTTCCTCTCCCAGGTCCATTTACCCTTACATTTCGCATCCCTGTTCAGGATCTTTAAGCCAAGCTCTTTTGATAGGTCCAACATCTTCCTCCCATTCGTGTTAATTTTCCTATCACCTCCCTGTATGCCCTCCTCCTTATCCCCGATGTGCCCATTGAAGTCCCCCATTAGGACAATACTGAACCCTCTGCTTCCAAGCTCTGTGATATTCGATCTAAGAGTTGTATATATTGAATCATTCCACTCGGGCTTACTTCCCTCCACTGCTAAGTATACAACACCAACGGCAACACTCCTGCTTCCTAACTTGATTTTTGCCTAGACTATTTCGTTGGATACTAGAATCTGAGTCCTTGCTTCTGTGAGATCTGTAATCAATGAGGGCTGTAATTCCTCTTTAGCGTAGATGCCAACACCCCCACCCCGTTTCTGACCCTCAGTTCGCCCAGCTCCTATCCACACGCAACCCTTCATCTGATCAACCCGCTCATCCCGTCGTATCCACGTCTCACTTAGACCCATTATATCGAAGTCTCCTTCGTCCATCATTGTTGATATTTCGCTTACTTTCTTGTGCAGACCCTGGATGTTGCAGTACCCAAACTTAATGAATCTTTGTTTTTTTGTCATCACTGGCACATTATTATAACCCTGGTATATCCCTGTATTGTGCATGTTTGTTGTTCTTCCTATGTTCCCAGCATTTGTGCCCCTCTGGGTTACCGGCTGTGGTCCCCTACCCCCCTTTTCTCCAAAAAAGGCCCAGCCACTGTAAATTTTTTTGGCCCAACAGGTCTGTACCCATCCTACTTAAATGCAATCCGTCTCGCCCATACAACTCTCCTTGTCCCCAGAATGAATCCCAGTGGTCAATGAAATGTATTCCCAAGTCTTTGCAGTGCTCTTCCAGCTCCTCGTTTAGTGCCATAATCCGCGAGTTCCTCTCATTCCCACCACCCATAACGGGGAGCACTCCTGAAACGATGATCCGAGCATTCCTGCTAAGTAGCTTACTAATGAGGTCCTTGTATGTGTCCACCAAACGAACTGATTTCCTCTCCCTGATGTTATTGGACCCCACATGTAATACCACTACCGGATCAGGCCCCGACCAAGCTACAATACCGTCCACTCTATCCCTCAGGTCCTCCACTTTAGCCCCCGGAAAGCACAGAACTGTTCTATTTTTACTGTCCGGACCACAGACAACCTTGTCGATCCCCCGAACTATGCTACTTCCCGCAACCACCAACTTACTTTTGGCCCTCGCCCTATTTATCTCCTCTAGTCTCCTATTGTTTACAGCGTCCTCTTCCTCTCCAACAGCCCCACTCGGAATCAATATCGGTATCGGTATCTTTGACCTAGGATTACTCCTATCCTTGTCCCTCCGTCTCTTTCCAGGCCCTGAACTACCTGGACTACTCCCCTGGTCTTCTCCCGGATCCCTCCTCCTTTTTCCTGACCTAGACCCCAAGCTACTATCTGTTGCAACTACCTCCATCTCCTCCTCTGTCTCTTCCGAATCGAGCACATCAAATCTGTTTCTGGTGCTGCACTCCCCACTGCCTTTGGACTTTACACCCCTATCTACCTGCTTCTCTGCCCCCCCCCCCCTTTCCTACCACTTTTGATAGTCCACGCCAAACGCTTTACAGCATTGCTCCGACCTGCCCCCCCCCCCCCCCCATCTGTCCTACGTACTTTTCTAGCAGCCCCCACCTCATCACCTACCTCATTCACATCAAAGGTTCTACCCCCATGTTTCCTCTTGGAACCACCGACAACCTTCCATCCTTCTCGGAAAGCTACTTTCACAGGCGTAACTCCAGACAGCCCCGCCCTACCAAGTTTTCCCTTCAGCTCAGCAATCTCCCCCTCAAACAATTGTCTCAAGTAGGCGGAGGATTTCCTGACAGTTTGCACATACCTCTCCATATCCCATCGAGCGAAAGTCCCCATACATCATAGAACACTGTTTACAAACTTCAAGCCCAATATCGCCATCGATGGCCCCACCAACCCGGCTCTGACCGACACCCCCAGTGACCTCTTTCTGCACACCAATACTTACCCCGTTGCCCTGGACCGCGATATTACACGTATTTACCTCCATACTTACCTCCGTCTGAATAGACTTGCTCGCCATCATCAAGACAAAATTATGCGATCGGACAGGGAAAACTGTAAACACGCGACAAAAGGCAACACGACGAACCGTTCGACAACTTAGCGCTCACAGTTTTATTTAAGACCTCCTAACTTTGTCCCAGTTACTATACTAAACTAACTCCCCACAAAGTTGAATAAAATAACCTGAAAATGAAATATATATGATTAGTAAACAATAAAAATACTTAATTTCGATTCGTAACCAAGGAGACTTCTGTATACTTGCGGATCTCCATAATGAAATATAAAATCCTTTGTATAAAATCCTCTGAACTGAATAACAGAATGACAATTTTTGTGTTCCAATGTCGACATGCAAACCCGAAATGATATACTTCTTCTTGGATGTTGTTTGGCACAACTCATCTTGAAAATTTTGTTTTCATAAGTTCTTCTGCGTGAAGTAGTGATCAAAGTTCTGGCCTCTGATGAGATACTGATACAGAGTTTTTACAGGGCGACTGAATCTTGATTGATTTAATAGCACTTCATTAGGAGATCAAATACTGTTTTTACAGTTTCTACGGACCCTTAAACCTTTTATGTGGACTGTAATTGTCCTTGATGAGATAACCTTATACTGTTTTTCATGGTTTCTTTGAACATTTATTTGAACACTTCTCGCGTAAAAACAACTACTCACATAGATTTTTGAGGTTGTGTGCCAGTATATAGAAAGTGTAATTAATAATAATAATAATAATAACTCTTTGGCCAGCCGCTGATTTGTCGCGGTCCTCATAAGAGAAGGCCATCATTCCCCCTGCACCCCACCCCCTCTTCCCCTCCTCTCCTCCCAGCATTCAGATATAAACTGCTTAATAGTGTCCCTCACTTCCTCTTTTTCAATTTCTTCAATAAGCATTCCTACCCTCTCCCTCGTGTCCCCCTTCAGCCATCTATCCTTTGTTTCTTCACCCCACTTCTGCATTATTCTTCCAGTAAATTTTATTCTATGAGGTATATACTGTGGGCATTCCAAGAGAAAATGTTCCAGGGTCTCCACTACTCCAGAGTGGCACATTAGGCATCCCTTTTCCCCATCTCTCCCAATTTTTCCCCGAAGCTCCAGTGATCTTGATCTCAGTTTGAACAGCAGTGACCCTCCAAAGGTGCCATCTAGGTACTTCTCAAAAGCTGGCTTTTCTTTATATTGTAACCCCTGCAGTGATCTTTTCACGCTAACCCCTGCTCGCCAGTTTCGATTGCAATCTTCCATGACTCTCTCTTTGACAAACCTTTTGCCTTCTTTCATTCCTACTTCTATGTTTGTGACCTCTATAGAGTAATTGTCCATTAGTTCCCTCACACGTTTTGACCACCCCGTTTCTATATTAGAATTCCAAATGGTATCGAGCATCAATTTGCACCACCGGTTGTCAGGCAGGTTTCTCAAGTAGTTAAAGTAACACAGTTTTCCCAAATCTACCCTGTCCTTGATTTTCATCCACCCAAGCTCCCCCCTTACTGCTTCCAAAGCTGCAGCATTACTCGACCCTGTTATCCATCTGCCGGCATCATTTTGAGTATTTTCCAACTTCTTAATAACGGTTTGGTTTAATGGAATCACGTCCGTGCCATACGTTATACTTGGTAAACCCACCCTCTCCCACAGTGTTTTCCCCACAAAGACCTTGTTGAAACTATTTTTCCCTAAAAGTTTTAGTTGGTTCAGAATTCTTTTCCCCTTCAGAATCAGTTTGGCTGAGTAATTTCTGTACACCCCTCTTCCCGTTATATTTATGCTTACCCCTAGATACTCATACTCTCCCGTTTCTCCTACAGTGATTTGTTTGCTTTCCCCTTCGGGGATTGAGAACTCCCCCACTCTCCATCTCTTCGTCATATCTACCTTGCGTCCAACGGGTATTACCTTGCTTTTATTTTCATTTAGTTCTAGCCGCCAAGTGTTCCCATAACTACCAACAATTTCCAGCAGTTTCTCTAGCCCCTGTTCAGTTCTAGACATTAACACCATGTCGTCCGCAAAGAATAAGCCTGGTATCTTTATGTCTCCAACATTTACCCCCTCCGCACTCTGAATTAGTTCGTCCCCTAAATCTTTAACATACAATGCAAACAAAATCGGTGAAAAGATACACCCCTGCTTGAGGCCTATATCCATAGGGACTCGTTTTGTAGTGATACTCCCTAGACTGAGTTGGCTTTGCACATCTGTATACAGTGCTTTCATGATTCCCACAAAGTCACCCCCCAGTCCGATGCCCTCGAGCTTTCGCCACATACCTTCCCTCCACACTCGGTCGTACGCTTTTTTCACATCTAGAAATGCCAGAAACATCTTTTTCTTTTCAGCCTTTGTTGATTCTATCAGTTGGGTGAGTGTAAATAGGTGATCAGTGACTCTTCGTCCTTTCCTGAAACCATTTTGAATTTCTCCTAAAAAACCTTTCTCTTCAATAACTTCCTCTAGTCTACCGTATATGACCTTACAGAATACTTTTCCGATGTTGTCAATATATACCGGCATATATAGACCCCATTTGAGGCAATAGGAAAGCTAGGCCTGTGTGATCCAAGATCCAAGTGAAATAAAATAAGGCTAACCGGGTCGCAAGGGATTTGTAAATCCCATATCGTCCATGCGCGCCTTCGGCGCGCTAAAACCTTTCATTCATTCATATAGGTCTTTTTTCTAAAATAAGCACCAAACTGCGGTTTCAGTATTAACCGGGTCTCAAGGGATTTGTAAATCCCACATCGCCCCTCCACGCCTTCGGCGCGCTAAAACCTTTCATTCATTCGTTTCAGTATTACCACAAATTTGCTCACTTCTCTTAGCAAACACGGAGCGGAAATCTTGTAATTATGCAAATTCCTAGCCATTTTCCAGCTCGAGGTTCTCGGGGATTTCAACCCCCTATCCAACTACCAGTCGCACACCGAAACTTAATAAGATTATTGGCTCTCGCTCCTGACTCTCGTGGAACTGAGGGGACGTTATTTGCCCTTATTTTATTTTTCTCAAGTTGTTTCATTTAATTACTTGACTATTTAATTTATAACAGCAAAATATCATCAAATTATCAGAAATCTGATGATACTTGTGACTATTTTCAGGTTTTTTTTGGTTCGATTTTTATATCGAGGCGACCAAGAGCGAAAAGCTTTCATTTAACTGGTAGAGTGCTCAGTTATTGTTGGTCATCCAAAGTTGTCCACGTCTCTTTGCCTTGTTACAATTTATGGGAGAGTGCTTAGAGGCACTCTCCCATAAATTGTAACAAGGCAAATCCCCACAGACTAAATACTTTCAATTCCAAAATAATATGACGTACATCTACAGAATATGAAGCCATTAAGTTATGGCACCTGCGCTTCAGAATAAAGTCCTAATATGGCTTCCGGCACTCTACCAGTTAAACCATATAGTCCGATGTTTCACCTGCCCACATACCCTGGATGTTGCACGCTCTCATATACCTTGGATGTTGGGTGCATCCTTTGTCCAGGGCATTCTGACCAATCAAAAGACAGAATTTATTGAGATTTAAGGACAAGTAAATTTAAATGCCTAAAAAGTGGCTGGGACCAAAACTTTTTGGAGGGGATGGAGTCAAAATTTTATAAGCAAGACACACTTGCATATCAGACATATTGGTCTGGCTGGGTCTAATACAAGGTTGGAAGTATGAGGCGTGGGGGTCACCCAGTGAAGAATTTAAGTTTTTTTTCGAATCATTTGTGTTTTTTCCTTGAAACACTTCAAATACAGTACACAACAAAGTATTTTTGTGTTTTTTTCCATATCCATTTCCGATTCCTTTATAGAGCACATTAAGTGCTGGGCACAGAAGTTATTTCTAGTTTCTTGAAATAATTTATCTGATTCCTGCACGAAAATCTTTAAATGTTGTTTTCTCTTGTTTGGTTCTTTACTGAATACAGTTAAGTCTGTTTCTGTAGTTATTATTTTTTTATTATTAGGCATTTTACTCTCTTTTTTGCAGACAAACAGGATTTTAAAACTGACCCAAAATACTTTGCTGACTTAGGGTTAGTCGGTACACTTGCAGGTCCACTAGACGCTGTTACTGTGACGTTATCTGTTTCACGAGGTAGCGAATATGATCCAAATGCTGATTTTGAAGTCATAGACAAGGATCCTAATGGAACTAATGATTTTCAGATGTATTTGCAGTTAAAGAATGTGATTGACAGAGATGTGAGTTTTTAACCCTTTACCTAATTCAAAAAGGCAAACGATACTTGCAAACAAACTTCTCGAATAACTAATTTGTTTCTTTTTTTGCATCAAAAACATAGCTTATGACCCCTCATTGGAACGAGCTCAACGAGCTCGTTCCAATGAGGAGTAATAAGTTATGTTTTTTGAGACAAAAAATGAAAAAATAATGAAAATTTAACAGTGACTTTTGTGAATAGCGCTGGACAGTTTTGATCGTTACGTTTTGTGGTAAAAGGATTAACCCTTTACCCAACGTAACGGCCAAAACCGGCCAGCGCTATTCTCAAAAATCGCCTATTAATTTTAATTATTTTTTTCATTTTTTGTCTCAAAAACATAGGTTATGACCCCTCATTGGAACGAGCTCGTTCCAATGAGGGGTCATAACCTATGTTTTTGAGACAAAAAAATAGTTATTCAAGAATTTTTTTTGCAAGTGTCGTCTGCTTTTCATGTTAGGTAAAGGGTAGCTGTCTCTTCTGTTTTTGTCGATTTTTCTTTCACATTGTATACCCCTATGACAGTCTAGTCTAGGTTTTGCACATTCTGTCAGAAAGCACAGAGGGAGGACTCCACATAATAGAACAATGTTTAGTTTATTTCTGTTTTTTTTTTTTGCACAAATAACATACAAATATAAATTTGTTTAAATTACAAAGTTCAGCAAAAACAATGCTGGTGCCAGCCACGGCCAGAACATTTTGTTCTTCTTATTTTATATCGTGTTCTGAACCCAAACTGGTTCTGGTTTAAGATCTTATTTTTGTCTATGAAATCCACTAGCCTTTTATACTTTAATTTTGCCTGTAGTGTTGACTCGGAGAACGAGGGGAGAATTTTTGGGTGATATTTATTCAACATTTGTGGGTCACCAGACTTGAAAATAGGTATGACTTTGGTTATTTTTATTTTGGTTGGTGCATGCTTGACCGGTTGAAAATGAAGTGTTGATGATGTTTGTTAAGAGGCTGGCAACTTCGTAAGTGAAGGCTTTCAGAAGCTTTGTGGACAGTTTGCCTTTATCTTTGGTTGGTTTTGAAGACAATTTGAAAATGCTTAAGATAACCTCCTGCGTATTCGTTGGAGTTAAAAATAATGAGTTTCCATTTCTGTGCGTCATTTCGTGAGAGAAGCAAGTGTTTGTAGCAGGCACTTGGTCACCTACCAATTTTCCAATATTGGCAAAGAATGCATTGAACTTATCGACAATTGTTTTGCGATCGTTTATAGGGGTATTGTTATCTAAAAAAATATTGGCGGGGCTCAATTTTCCAATCCAATGTATTAACTTCTATACTTATACCAGTTAGTAGCCACAATCAACACCTTGATTATTCTGCTTCTTCGACTGAGATACGCATGGCTTTTTTATGTTGTTGTTTTTTTTTCAATTTTTAATTTTTAAACTTTCAACTTTGACCTTGCAGTGGGGCTTTTAAACAGTCAAGTTTCACGGCGCAAACTATATTGTTCGGTAGCCTGTTGTTGTCATTTATCGTTTTGGGATAAAAGGACTCTTTTTTTATTTCCGTTCTGCATGATGGCACTTGGAATCCGTTTGCATTGATATTTCTGGATAGACGGTCAGGTTTTATTAAAATTATTTCCGTGTTTAGTTATACCAAGCCGTTGGTCATTTTGTACATCATCGTCAGTCTGGCTTTTTTCCTTCGATCTTCAAGGGATCTCCATGGCAGGTTGTCAATACTGGATTGGACAGATGAGGTGTTATGGTATCGGTTAGTTACATATCTCGCAGCTCTTCGTTCGACCATCTCCAATTTGTGTGTGTTGTTTTGTTGATAGGGATCCCAAACTGTGCTTGCATATTCCACTGTTGGTTGTACCAGTGATTTGTATGCTGTAACCTGTTAGAAACTAAACATGTGCATTTTTAGCTCAACTTTGACGAAGTCAAATTTGAGCTATTGTCATGGCCCGTCGTCCGTCTGTCCGTCTGTCCGTCTGTCCGTACGTCAACAATTGGCTATGGCTCGGGCTAGAGGTCGTATTTATGAACCGATCTTTACGAAACTTCTTGTGTACCTTTGTTATGACCCTGGGACGGGAACGAGTGTTTTTAGGTGTGGTCCGAAATTCAAGATGGCTGCCAGTGGCCATTTTGTACCGATGATGCAAAAATCAGTTTTTTGTACAGAACTTCTGTATGAAAGTTCTGATTTGAATAAAGTTTTGTATAAATGTTTAGTACTATGGGATGGGATACATCACATATAATACGGGTTTTTTTCTCGTGCGTAAATTATGCAAATTAGACTGACTTTGATTTATTTAGTGTTACTTTCAGAGCTATAAGTGCCAAGCTGCTATGGCTCGGGCTAGAGGCCGTATTTATGAACCGATCTTTACGAAACTTCTTGGGTACCTTTGTTATGACCGTGGGACGAGAACGAGTGTTTTTGGGTGCGGTCCGAAATTCAAGATGGCTGCCAGCCGCCATTTTGTACCGACGATGCAGAAATCTGTTTTTTGTACAGAACTTCCATATGAAAGCTCTGATTTGAATAATTTTTTGTATGAATGTTTAGTACCATGGGATACATCACATATAATGCGGGTTTTTTTCTCGTACGTAAATTGTGCAAATTAGACTAATTTTGATGTTTTTGGGGGTTACTTTCAGCACTGTAAGTGCAAATGCCAATACGGCTCGGGCTAGAGGCCGTATTTATGAACCGATCTTTACGAAACTTCTTGGATACCTTTGGTATCACCGTGGGACGAGAACGAGTGTTTTGGGGTCCGGTCCGAAATTCAAGATGGCCGATGGCAGCCATTTTGTACAAAATTAGGTGCAATCAGATTTTTGCACAGAACTTCCATATGAAAGCCCTGATTTGAATAATTTTTTTGTGTGAATGTTTAGTACCATGGGATGCATCACATATAATACGGGTTTTTTTCTCGTGCAGAAATTATGCAAATTAGATGAACTTTGATTTTTTCAGTGCGACTTACACACAGTAAGTACACATGTCAATACGGCTCAGACTAGAGTCTGTATTTATGAACTGATCTTCACGAAATGTCTTGGGTACCTTTGTTATCACCTTGGGACGAGAACGAGTGTTTCTGGGTGTGGTCTAAAATTCAAGATGGCTGCCAGTGGCCATTTTGTACCGAAATTAGGACTAATCAGTTTTTTGTACACATCTTCTATACAGCTCAGACTAGAGGCCATATTTATGAACCAATCTTTACGAAACTTCTTGGGTACCTTTGTTATCACCGTGGGATGAGAGCGAGTGTTTTTGGGTGTGGTCCGAAATTCAAGATGGCCACCAGCAGCCATTTTGTACCAAAATTAGTGCAATCAGTCTTTTGTATAGAACTTCTGTATGAAAGTTCTGATTTGAATAAATTTTTGTATGAATGTTTAGTAACATGGAATACATCACATATTGTAAAGGGTTTTTTTTCGTGCAGAAATTATGCAAATTAGATGAACTTTGATTTATTCAGTGCTACTTACACAATGTAAGCACACATGTCAATACGGCTCAGGGTAGAGGCTGTATTTATGAACCGATCTTCACAAAACTTCTTGGGTACCTTTGTTATCTCCTTGGGATGAGAATGAGTGTTTCTGGGTACGGTCCAAAATTCAAGATGGCTGCCAGTGGCCATTTTGTACCGAAATTAGGTCCAATCAGTTTTTTGTCACAAGTTCTATACAGCTCGTATTTATGAACTGATCTTCACAAAACTTCTTGAGTACTTTTGTTTTCACCTTGGGACAGGAACGAGTGTGTTTTGGGGTGCCTTTGTTATCACTGTGCTATGAGAACAAATATTTTGGGGTTCAGTCAGACTCACTCTGGGACTCAAAGATTTCTTTTCTAGTTTAGCATCTGACTGTCACCCACCTTTACAATACTTTACCTATACATTTGTTACAGGCAACGGTCAGTATTTATGTACAGACCGTTACAATACTTTATATGTACTTTTGTTATCAGGTCATTACCTAGATGTTTGTCATTGCTGTGTCACATACTATACATGTACATGTCTTTGTCTTGACAAGTTGAGCTACAGTGTCATTGACACTTTCATTACTGTCTTAGTCTGTCTTAGTCATATTTTCATGTAGCGTGTGATCTGACAGCCTTTCAACTAATCCTGCGCAATGCCTATAGTTAATCAGTGTATGTTAGTTTACCAAGTGACTCTGTGCAATGCACGGGGTTAGTCATACTTTTATTGCACGCCTATGATTTTATTTTTAAAAAAATACACGCTTTTTCTAAAAAAAAAATTACGGATACAAGGTGGAAATTTTTACATTTTCAATTTTTGGGACCCACCACCCCCGGAATGCAAATTTTGGCGGGTCATGTCTTGGAAACCCACCCATCCGGCACAGTTTTTCCTCAAAGACAATTGGGGACCCACCCCCAATTTATAAAATCTGTTTAACAAAGTATTCAAATTACCTAAATAAAAAAATTAAAAAAAAAAAAAAAAAATGCTTTTCCCATTCATGAAAGGTGCCGCAATCCAACTTGTCCGATATCCCAGCCCTGCTCTTGGGCATCCAAAGCATCCCTAGCCATAGATGGCCATCATGGCCCCAAAACAATCTCTCTGCATATAAAGCCATAATGGAAATGCAGCATCGGACCCCCAGGTAACCACTGGAACCCGCCTCCACCAACTGAATTGCAGATATACACCCATTCATGTTCCAAGCAACACAACCCTTACCCCGATGAACAACATGTCTATGCTTTTCAGAAACCAGTCGAACCCCACCACCAAGAAGCCCTGCCCAAAATATATTGTTCCCACCTGGATATCTTCAACTGTCCATAAGAAATAGTTGTTTTTCATTTCATTACTTTTCGGTTAAATGTTTAGTTTGTACAGCTGGTCTGAGAGAGACCTAATACTGAAGTTCTTTGACCCATGCCAGGGTGGCTTGTCTGAGATGAATTGCCTCTCATTTATTTTTTTATGTTAGTGTCACTGGAATCATATTTACCTTGAAATTATACACGTTTTCCACAATCAAGATTTTTATTCTATCAATCTTTCCAGTTATTCCATACATGGAAGCACACTAGACCAATGGCATGAGGCTTACAGAAGAACCAAATAATAGGAGCTACAAAGCACTAATAAGAGGCAGACTGCTTTAGTAGAAATATAAAGGAGTGAAAATCATGACCAAATAGCTGGGAATCACTTTTTTGTTTTGCAAATTTTTGCCAGACCCAGAACAGGACCCACCCCATAATGAAGTGTAAAACATGGGGAAAAAATTCTAACATGGAGCCCCCAACACATTATCAATGCTCTATTCTGTTCTAAGTTATGAATCTAAGCACTTGAATTCACTTTGGTTGTAATTACTTGTGTGTAAAATGATATTTGGCAAAAAATTGCATGACACCAGCAAAAACTGCACTTTGTGGCTCGGACCCGCCCACCCACACGGACCTTGTATCCTGGCATTTTTTTGGGCCCCCCCCCCCCTGCACTCGATCGATTTCGGTGGAGGGATAATATTGAACGAGAAGGCGAAGCCTTTGGCTTCTCTTTCAGTATTATCGTACCGCCAAAATTGGTCTCATACGGTAAAAATGACAGTTCGAACGTGAATGCCGTTCTGTCTATTTCTTGTTGTGGTTATAAATAAGATAATATCTATTTGTGTCATTAACACCATGCATTTCACAGCCTTAGTGAGTTTATATTTTCATATAGTGTCTATATTTGGGCTGGGCATCTTTTGCGAGCTTGAATTTTAACTAAGTGCAATATGAGGAATATACTTTGAAAAATCTTCTTCGGATCTGCCAGTCAGAATTTCTCATTGTTTGGAAAAAAAATTCTCAGGGCAGGGAGATTGGATCCAAGTTTGTTCAAACCAAGTTCCTGTGTTAATATCCAGGCTTCCTATTGGAGCCTAAATTTCAACTTAGCCTAATGTGAGGAAAACTCTATACATCCCATCAGTTAATAACTGGACTCTTATGCAAGCCCAAATTTTAACTTAGTGCATTATGAGGAATAATCTTTAAAAAATCTCAGTATCTTTTGATTTTTGGTGTACAGCATCCTTAGGGAGGTCAGATCTAAGTTGTTCATACCAAGCACCTGTGTTAATATTTGGGTAGAATCTTTTGATATATGGTATACAAAGGGCTCAAATTAACTGGATTCGCGATTTTGGGATCAATTTTCAACTATAGCTAATCAATTTAACATGACAAAAACATATAAATAATAGGAAATGCTAATCAAAATTAGGGAGGTGTTGGGAGATGACCCAAATAAGCTTACTGTCAAATCCCTACAGTACTCAGTGTCTATTGCAATTTTGATGTATGATACACTGTGTTTTGGTGTTTACTGTTTGTTTGCTTTTGTCAGATTAACGATGTTAATGTAACATATAAAACATTCTCTATTGAATAAATATTGTTTAAACTAAAATTTATCCAAGTTAGTAAACTGCTATTCAATTTTTAAAAATTAAATCGACCCCTGGGTATACAGAATCCCTACAGGGGAGTGGGGGCAGATTAACATTTGTTCAAATCAAGTCTCTAGATTAATATTTGCCATTATTTGGGCTCCTGTTGGAGCCTGAATTTTAATTTGTTTAATATGACGAATATTCTTTAAAAATCTGCTCACAGACCCCCCAAATCTGAGTCACATTTGATCAAATCAATCCCATTGGTGTATAGTTGCACTCTCTGTGGGAGCCTGAATTCCAACTTGGCCCAGTATGAGGAATAATCTTTAACCATCTTCTTCAGATCCACCAGTCAGAATCTTTTGATGTTTGGGATACAGCATCCTAACAGAGGGTGGGGGGGGGCCAGATTAAAATTTGTTCAAATCATGTCCCTCAATTAGTATTTGGGCTTCCTGTTGGAGCCTGAATTTAACTTGGTTCACTATGAGGAAACTTCTTTTCTCACGAAACCCCCCAAATTGTGTTGTATATAGTATACACTATCCTCAGGGGAGTGAGATACAAGTTTTAAAAATTAAGTCCCTGGGTTAATATTTGGACTCTCTAACTTTGTCCAATATGAGGAATAATCTTTGAAAATCTGCTTTTACAGATCCAATGGTGCAAATCCTGATGTTGGAGTGGATGGGGGTGTCGTTGGGGAAGATGGGCTTAGTCAGTTCAAGTTAAATCCCTAGGTTGATATTTAGAATCCCTGTTTTCCATTACTGGAAGCCTGGGAATTATTTGTGTGGTAGCATCTCAATAACAGAAAAAATTCATCTTACTGCACAACAGAGTTTTGAATAGTTACATGACTTCATTCCTATTTTGTGTTTACTAGTCATAGATACTATTTAAATCCTTCTTTGAACAACTTTGGAATATGAGTGCCTCGGGCCCCATAGGTGCACTTGTTTTAAACTCAATAAATTTTAAAATACTTACTGGAATGACATCATATTTGGAGTGTAGGTGTATCTTATTGATGTCTGGCCTCATGAACATGGCTGGTGTTATTTGAAGTCTGTCAGAGTTATTGCCCTTCATGGACTAGAAATTTGTTTAATTTTTACCATCAAACCCAATACCTTTTAAACTACTTGGTGGAATGACATCATACTTCGTGTACAAGTGTATCTTATTGGTAGCTAGCCCATGTTCAATGCAGGTGTTATTCGGGACATTTTTGTCAAAAGTTATTGCCATTTTTCGACTTGGAATTTATTTCATTTTACCATCCGTTGCAGCTTAGGTGTGAACTCGCAATTTTTGTTTTAAAACTGGACAACAGACCAAGTCTAAAAATAAGCAATCTGTCATTTGCAGAGTGAGGTCCTCAGAGGGTGAATTTGCTGATAATGCTATCCTATATAGTGTGCCACTTTATCCTCTGGGTGCCTCTTGCTGTTTAGGCTTGAGAAATTGATTCAAAATGAGGTTCACAGAGGGCAAATTTAGTGATGTTAACCTGCTGTGCAGGGTATCATCACCAAATTTACACCCTGGGGTTCTCCTTCCGCAGATGACAGTCTGCTTATTTTCAGGATTCCAACAGACCAAGATAATTTAAACCCTCTGTACTCTGATGTCAAAGTACCAAAATTTGAGGCAGGAAATTCCCCCATAAAGCAACTGGAAAATTAATCAGTTCAACCATGTTTGACAGAACGCACTGAACAAATGCCCCAAATATGCTGTCTCTGTGGAAACTTTTAACCCTTTACCTAACATGAAAAGGAGACGACACTTGCAAACAAAATTCTTGAATAACTGATATTTTTAATTTTTTGACTCAAAAACATAGGTTAAGACCCCTCATTGGAAAGAGGGGTCAGAACCTATGTTTTTGAGACAAAAAAATGAAAATATAATGAAAATTAATTGGCGATTTTTGAGAATAGCACTGGCCGGTTTTGACCGTTACGTTGGGGAAAGGGTTAAGTTATATTTTTAGTTACTTGGCAGTCAGGACTATGCAAGTCTTGGCTGCACATATAGAAACAACTGCTTAGCCACAGGATGTAAACTGTCTTTAATTATTCTTTACAGATTTCAATCACATATATCAATCAAAAAACATAAAAAGTTTTGAGTCTCCCGATTTTGTAGTGATATTGGAAGACATTGCAAGGCAATAAAAACATCCAACGATGAGGTTCAACTTCAATGGATGTATTATGCATTGCTCTTGTTGTTGATATATTAATGTTACAAAACTATTTTTCATATTTCCAGGGTAGCACAGCTAGCATAGTTGATGATAAGGATTCATTGCGATTTACATTGGTGTGCACTCCAGTAACAGGAGGGGTAAGTGAAACAAGATTAATTAACTGGTAGAGTGCTGAATTATTTTTGGCCACTAAAATTTGTTCACATATATTTGCCTTGTTACAATTTATGGGAGAGTGCCAATAGGCACTCTCCCATAAATTGTAACAATGCAAATCCTAACAGTCTAAATAATTTCACTTCAAAGGTGATATAAACAACATCCACAGAATATGAAGCCTTTAAGTTGTGGTACCGACACTTCAGAATAAAGCCCAAATATGGCCTTCCAGCACTCTATCAGTTAATAAGTAGAAAAATAATCCAGGAGGATAATGGATTTTAATCGATCTGCCAAGCTCTCAGGCCACCAATCCATAAGGAATTTGATGCTCTTGTAGCCTGTTTATTTACCCAATTTTCGTGGACTTTACGCACAATCTACCATTGATGTAATGTGATGTTCCTTCACTCACAAAGTTATACAGATATTATTTTGTGTTCTCTAACCATAAATAATTCAGTCCAATAAGTATTTAACTCACCATGAAACAACCGAGACAGTAACACAATTACTGGAATTATGCAGCATAAGTTAAAACTAGAAGTCCTGTCATGAAATGCACACAAATAGCACGTCAATCTGTGTGTTAATCTTCGCATTATGACCATAGTAGGGCTATCAAATTCTGTACATATGGCCTGTGCACAAGCAATGTTTCAGCCAATGGACCTCTGGGTAACCCAGAGGTTTATTGGAAGAAACATTGCCTGTTTTTGCTATGAGTAACCAGGAGAACCTGCTGTACTTTGCACCCAATTCCTACATGCAATTAAGCCAAGGTAAGTGCACAGTTCATGACAGGACTTCTAGTTTTAACTGAACTCGTAAAACTATGGCTGTGGCGAGTCAGCATTCTTAACTGGTTGAGTTCTGGAAGCCCCTATTTGGGCTCTGTCCTGAAGTGCAGGTACCGCAACTCAAAAGTTACAAATTCCGTGGCTATGGTTCATATTATCTTTGAAGTTAAATTATTTAGTCTGTTAGCATTGCAACAAGGGGGGCACGGAGACGTTGCGGTAATCGGTTCTCGTCAGATCACCAAAGTTAAGCAATGTCGAGCCCGGTTAGTCCTTGGATGGGTGACCGTCTGAGCGATTGATTCAGACTCCCATGTTGTGTCCTTGGGCAAGGCACTTCACCCCGATTGTCCACATGGGGGCAATATGGCGCTGTGTACTAAGGCGTACTGCATGTCGATGGTGCGCATGTCTTCAACCTCTGTAACCCTGCTTAAGCGGAGCTTGAACAGAGTTAGAATGTTGAGGAGCTGACAGTTGCTTGTCAGTGGTCGGTGGTTCTCTCTGGGTACTCCAGCTTCCTCCACCTGTAAAACTGTCACGGTCATGATTAGCCATTGTGCATAAGTATGTGACCTTAAACCCCAATAAGCTTGAACAGAGAATGTTGAGGAGCTGACAGTTGCTCCTCGATGCTTGGTGGTTCTCTCCGGGTACTCCGGCTTCCTCCACCTGTAAAACTGTCACGATCATGATTAGCCATTGTGCATAAGTATGTGACCTTAAACCCCAATAAATAAATAAATAAATAAGGATTGCAACAAGGCAAAGACAATTGAACAAATTCATGGTCAAAAATAATTTAGCACTCTACCAATTAATGGTAATGTCTTCAATGAATCTGTTAAATCAAGTCTCGATTAGGGCTGTCATGATTAATCGATTGTCAATCGGTCATGCCAAAATCGATTAATATTTTTCTTTGATGAAGAATCGGTAAATTTTACCCCATTTTAGACATTTACTAATTAAAAAAAAATTGATGAAAAAAAACTATTGTTTCAAAAGGTAAAGCAGTCAAGATCGTCAACATTAAACCCCAAGAAGCCGTTAAAAGCATTTGTCTTTTAGATACATTCAAAGCTTTAATGATCTGAAGTTTTGAACTGCCAGCGTATTAATCAAGACTGGTCGGCAGTTGCAAACTTGCAAAGTTTGCAACTGACGACCGGTCTTGATTATTACACTGAGGGTTCAAAAGTTCAGAAAACCAAAGCTTTGAATGTACCTAAAAGAGGATCATTTGTCTACTTCAGGTTGGTCAGTTGACTTGAACTTCATTTTTTCGACTTCAAAGAGAGGGAGGGGTGGGGATCATCTAGGTACGATTAATCGATTATTATTGATTATTTGTGATGATTAATCGATTCCTAAATTAAAAAATCGTGACATCCCTAGTCTCGATTGAGCAATATTTCTTGTGTGATTAAAAAAAATGGAAAATTTAGAATCTATTCATAGGTGATGGACTATTTAAGGGCTAGACTGGTTGAATTCCTTACAGAATTTGACAGTGGCTTGTGAGCTTGTCAATCTGCATGCCATATAGATCAGGGTTCCCATGGCTTCTTGATTTCCTTCAGAGTCCTAGAATTTGTAAACTCATTGCTAAGAACCCTGAATATTGGAACCTTCTTTGAAAACCCTTGGAAATAGGGCCCTGCACAGCTTTGAGCTTCGATGCAATTTTGAATATGAAGTTGCTAATCGATTTGATTTGAAATTGGCTTCCCACTTCATTTCCTTTTGAATGTTTTCACAGGAATAGAGAGAGGTTAGTGTGATAATAGCATCAGATAACTATGTTGTCAAACAAAACTTATAGTACAGATAGAAATTGTACACCACAGTTGCAAGCAAACATAAAGTTTCCAAACAATGTCGATGATGAGCTGTTGCTAGTGGCTACCATTGTGCAGTGCCTACTATCAGTAATTTTCCACCCATTTCATATTTTTGGACTTTAACCCTTACATGCTGCTGGCAGATATTCCCTCTCAGGACAGAATGCTGCTGACAGATATTCCCTCCCAGAACAGAATGCTGCTGGCAGATATTCCTGCCCAGGACAGAATTTCTCTTGCCACTGAAATATGTATAATTCAGGTACATTTAATCTGATATCTTGAGTTAAATTTAAATGAATTTTATTTATCAAATCTAGTCTCAGCTGCTGTGAAGATTTTATGAAAAATATCTTCAAAATACTTAGTGGATTGAAAGTTAATCCTTACTAGTTAATATTCCAACATCATCACCAAGGCATGTTTGGGTTGGGACTTGAGCCATCACAATCAGAACCAATCAAAGCCCCACCAACCCCCTCCCCCTCCCAATCTTCAAGATCCCCTGATTGAATTCAAGTTCCATTCAATTTTAAATGATAGACCAAATTCTGTTTGAATCCAAAATGTGTGATTTGTGGGGCCCAACTTGAAAAATGATTTATCGGGGGATCAGGATCAGATTTATCGGGGGATCAGAGGGATCAGAAATTATGGAGTGTTTAAAACTTTTTTAGCTCAACTTGACAGTGTCAGGTATGAGCTATTGGTATGGGTTATGATCTGTTGTCCATCCATCCGTATGTCTGTACGTCTGAACATCTGTCCATCCACAAAACGTTTGCACACCCTACAGGCTACAGGCCATTATTGTTATTGATGCAAAAAAAAATACTGTAAGGCCATTAAGAGTTTATTAAGTGATTCTCAGGCAAATGCTTTTTTAAATCGGTGTGGAAGGGCAGATTTTATGTTTACTTCTTGCTCAACTTGACAATGCCAAGTTTCAGCTATTGGGATTGATTGTTTTCTGTAGAAACTTGAGTGAATGACTTGGCATTACTGGAACTTTCTGTTTAGTTCAGTCTATTCTTGGTCAAGTTGAGCTGCAGTAATAATAACACTTTGGCCAGCCGCTGATTTGTCGCGGTTCTTGGACGAGAAGGCCATGGTTACCCCTGTACTCCCAACTGCCTCCATATTCCCACGCTTCTCCTCTCCTCCCAACACTCGGAGACGAACTGCTTGATGATATCCCTTGTCCCATTCTTCCCAATCTCTCCGATTAGCATATTAACCCTCTCCTTTGAGTCTCCCCCCAACCACATGTCCTTCATTCTCCCATCCCACTTCCCCATTATACTCCCAGTGAATCTCATTCTTTTAGGCTGATACTTTGGGCATTCTAGAAGAAAGTGTTCCAGGGTATCCATCATGTCCAAGTTACACATCTGGCACTCCCTTTCACCGTATTTCCCAATTTTTCCCCTCAGCTCCAGGGATCGCGACCTCAGCTTGAACAACAGTGACCCCCCAAAGGTGCCATCAAGGTACTCTTCAAGTAGTGTGAATGACACTTTCATTTAAAAAAATTTGCAGCATTTTGGCCATATATGCTCGGGTCAAGTTCCTCCACAATACAGCTTAGAACAAGCTATTATTTGAAAATAGAATATGTTTTAATTTTTGGAATTCACTTTAAAAAAATGTCCAGATTCCAGTATAAGTATTTCCAATATTTCCTTGAATCCTGCACCCTACATAACAACATGTAACCAGCTAACCCTGTCCATTTTTACAGCCTTAGTCAGTGCATATTTTCATGTAACGTGTGATATGGCAGTTACTAATTTTTTATAACCAGAAATTGTGACTAACCCTGTGCTATGCACAGGGTTAGTCACACTTTCTGGTTAAAATTTTTTTTTAATTTTCAACTGAATAAATAACTTTGGGTACTGCACTGCCTTAGTGTAAATCTCATCCATATCATATTATTATCTTACAAGCAACATGTATTTTGTCTGTATTGACTCCGCAACTGTTGTGTATCTGAACCCCTGATACAGATGTTTGTATCAAGGGGTCGGATACAAGCACATTCCTTTCGCGTGAGTTCCATTTTTTTCTTTTTGTTCATCCGTACAAATAAATAGTTCGTTATATATTTGTCTACATTCTAGACTTATCCCCAATATATTGTAAGATAAAATGATTATTACCATTATGTGGATGTACAAAATATGTATCCGAGTCTCGCTCCGGGTTCTAAGGGTAGATCAAGACTCGTTCACTGGTGAACTAGGTATCAGCATGCACTCAAAGCTTGAGATCTAATATTCATTTTTGTGGCTTTTCCTATTAAGGTATGCATAATTTACATTTAACTCTTTACCCAACTTGAAAAGCAGATGACGCTTGCAAACAAAATTCTTGAATAACTATTTTTTGCATTTTTTTGTCTCCAAAACATAGGTTATGACCCCTCATTGGAACGAGCTCGATGATAATAATAATAATAATCTCAGCGACAGTGTCTTAATAATGTCTCAACTTTCATAATTGTTCAGTGCCATGGGTGACTGGAACTTGTATTTTCTGTAAGACTCCATTCTACCTCAGGTCTAATGGGCTCGGACTGAGCCCAGGTAGGCTAGAGGCAGTAAGGAGTCTTATTGAGACTGAATCGCATGCATCCCATTTGCAATTACCATTTGCATCTATCACGTTTTCTGTGTACAAATTTGTCAAGTTTGCACGTGTCTGTGAGTTATCCATCAAAAATGATCGATTTGGTGTTGACAGAATGCTAAGCCTTTTGTGAAGGCTTTTCTCACTAAAGGTGCTATGTTTATAACCACACATGATCAAGAGTGCTGGAAATGAGGATCAATAAAAGATGTACATCTGGAAGACATCAGGAGTGTGAAGAACAGGTTGTGACTTGCGAGGCATTCTGTTATCAATGAGAACCATGAATACTAGTGGAGCAGAGGGAGATATTTTGACTAATCAACTAGTAATCGACTAATGGTTGGTGACTAGTTGACTATGAAATTGACTAATCATTTCAGCATGAATCTAAAGGCCTGCAGCAATATTTAGCTCACTTCACAGCATACTGCATATTGCCAGAATGCATCTTCTCAGCCCAATAGAATGTCTGCCTACCAGATGATGAAAATTAGGCATTACCTTTTGGATTTGATTATGATAAGACATTCATACTGGCAATATTGAGTACAAACTCCCATAACTTCTGTGTGCATGTAACTATATGCAGCTCTTGGAGGGTGCTCCCTTGTATTTTGCCTTGGAACTTAGGCCCTAAAATTTGTCCTGATTGGCGAGAATCCATTTTGATTTTCTTGGACTCCTTGATCAATTTTCAATTTTTGACCTCCTGTCCTCCTATGTCAAAATACCAAAGTTTTCAGCAGCAAATGTTTCCCACAATCAACTGAGAATTTTTAAAATTATATCTTAAGCTCTGTCAAACTAGATATAATTTGTTAAATTTGTTTATGCTGCATCAGGCTGAATGGGCAGTGACAAAAAATTTGAAATACTACCAGAGTGCTAGGAGTTAAATAATTTAGGATTTGATAATACTTTTATAGTCCTGTGAATGCAGCCAATTACGCATTCCATTGTTAGAGCTGAAATGGTTAAAGGGTTTTCTTGATCGATTAATCACATGGATTAACCTTGGTTAACTGATTAATCACTTGCCCTTATAGGGGGCTGATTAATTGCCGTACCGTTGATGATTTATAGCATTAACCCAACGTAAAGGACAAAATCAGCCAGCTCCACATACAAAAACCTCCATTCAGATTTTATTATGTTTTCAATTTTTGTCTCAAAAACATAGCATATGAGCCCTCATTGGAACGCGCTGATTGAGCTCGTTCCAATGAGGGATCATAAGCTATGTTTTTGAGACAAAAATTGAAAATTTTTTGTAATTCAAGAATCTATTTTTCAAGTGTTGTCTGCTACACGGATTGGGTAAAGGTTTACTTAACCCCTAGCACACTGGTAGTGCAATTGAATTTTCTCCAATCACTCTGTTTTTTCTTTTGTTTAACTATGAATTTAACCAATTATATCCTGTTTGACAGAGCTCACTGAGCTCTGTCAAACAAGATATATTTGGTTAAATATCAAACTGCATTATGGGAAATAGTTGCTGCTGAAAACTTTGTCATTTCGACATCAGAGTGCAGAGGGTTAATAATTTACTGATACAGTATAATGATCATGCAAGTGGACAAGTATGTCATCACGTAACTTGTATGCTTTACTCTGCCTCATATAATTGATGTGAGTCAGTGTGACAATGTTTGCCTGTTTTGGAGCAAGTTTTTAGCTCAACTTTGGCGAAGCGAAATTTGAGGTATTGCCATGGCCCGACGTCCGCTCTCCGCCGTACACACAACTGGGGCTAGAGGACGTATTTACGAACCGATCTTTAGAAACTTCTTGGGTACCTTTGTTATCAACTTGAGACGAGAACGAGTGTTTTGGGGTCCGGTCCAAAATTTAAGACGGCCGCAGACAGCCATTTTGTACCAAAATTAGGTCCAATCAGATTTCTGCGCAGAACTTCAATATGAAAGCTCCGATTTGAATAATATTTTTGTATGAATGTTTAGTACCATGGGATACATCACATATAATACAGGTTTTTTTCTTGTGCATAAATTATGCAAATTAGACTAACTTTGATTTATTTAGTGTTACTTTCAGCACTGTAAGTGCAAATGCCAATACGGCTCGGGCTAGAGGCTGTATTTATGAACCGATCTTTACGAAACTTCGTGGGTACCTTTGTTATCACTATGGGACGAGAACGAGTGTTTTGGGGTCTGGTCTGAAATTCAAGATGGCCACTGGCGGCCATTTTGTACAAAATTAGGTGCAATCAGATTTTTGCGCAGAACTTCCATATGAAAGCGCTGATTTGAATAATTTTCTGTGCGAATGTTTAGTGCCATGGGATACATCACATATAATACAGGGTTTTTTCTCGTGCATAAATTATGCCAATTAGACTAACTTTGATCTATTTAATGTTACTTTCAGCACTGTAACTGCAAAAGCCAATACAGCTCGGGCCAGAGGCCGTATTTATGAACCGATCTTTACGAAACTTCTTGGGCACCTTTGTTATCACCTTGGGACAAGAACAAGTGTTTTTGGGTGCAGTCTGAAATTCAAGATGGCTGCCGGTGGCCATTTTGTACCAAAATTTGTGCAATCAGTTTTTTGAACAGAACTTTTGTATGAAAGTTCTGATTTGAATAAATTTCTGTATGGATGTTTAGTAACATGGAATACATCACATATAATACAGGTTTTTTTCTCGTGCAAAAATTATGCAAATTAGATTAACTTTGATTTATTCAGTGCTACTTATACACAGTAAGTGCACATGTCAATACAGCTCTGGCTAGAGTCTGTATTTATGAACTGATCTTCACGAAACTTCTTGGGTACCTTTGTTATCACCTTGTGACAGGAACAAGTTTTTTTGGGTGCCTTTGTTATCACTGTGCTATGAGAACAAATATTTTGGGGTTCAGTCAGACCCACTCTGGAACTCAAAAATTTCTTTTCTAGTTTAGCATCTAACTGTCGCCTACCTTTACAATACTTTACCTACACATTTGTTACAGGCTACGGTCAGCATTTATGTACAGGCCGTTACAATACATTACATGTACCTTTGTTATCAGGTCATTACCTAGATGTTTGTCATTTCTGTGTCACATACTATACATGTACATGTCTTAAACAAGTTGAGCTACAGTGTCATTGACACTTTCATTCCTTTGTTAACCCAGAAAATACAGTAGTTTAAAAGTAATGGTTAATCGATCAATTACTTTTTTGATCGATCAAGACATTGATCATTGGTTAATTGATTAATCGGTTAACCATTTCAAGTCTATCCATTGTTAAAAAAACCTAACTTATTTCTCTGTTTTCTCAAGTTTAAACATTAAAAGCAAATTCCAATTTTGGTTGGTGTCTATTTCCTAAATACACATGTAGAACACATGTTCTAATATACAGTCTTTGTGTTGGCTTCTTAATGGAAGTTGACCCTTTACCTAACATGAAAAGCAGAGGACACTTGCAAAAAAAATTCTTAACCCTTTACCCAACATAACGGCCAAAACCGGCCAGCGCTATTCTCAAAAATCGCCTATTAATTTTAATTATTTTTTCATTTTTTGTCTCAAAAATATAGGTTATGACCCCTCATTGGGACGAGCTCATCGAGCTCGTTCCAATGAGGGGTCATAACCTATGTTTTTGAGACAAAAAATGAAAAAAAATAGTTATTCAAGAATTTTTTTTTGCAAGTGTCGTCTGGTTTTCATGTTAGGTAAAGGGTTAAATAAGGATTTTTTTTCATTTTTTGGCTCAAAAACATAGGTTATGACCCCTCATTTGAACGAGCTTGACAAGCTTATTCCAACAATGGTCATAACCTATTTTTTTTAAACAAAAAATGAAAAAAATAATGAAAATTAATTGGCGATTTTTTAGAATAGCGCTGGCCGGTTTTGGTCGTTACATTGGGTTAAGGGTTAAAATACCTTGGCAATAATTTATAGTGAAGTCTTGGCTGCCAGTTAAATGCTACTGTTACCTTTTTATTAGGGTGCTAAAAATAAGTACAATTCTCCTGGGCTTTGAGGACACTTTCAGAATCTATGACAAAAATCAAATAAATATTTTGTGAGAATCAAAGTTGACTCTCTTTGTTCTTTAGGCGAGAATCATTTGTGAGAATCGATTCTGATTCTTGCATGAATTTTAAACCTGTAAAAATTGAGGGGTCCATGACAGAATTCCCCTCGACAAAATCGCATCTAGCAAAATCCACCCCAACAAAATCCCTTTTAGTACATACCAAACATGGCACAAACCCTTTCACTGAAATACTTATTAATATGAATCACTGATTTATACATAAAAAATACATTAAAAAATTGCAAACATTCACAAAAATATATTTCTTGGTGTGTGTATTTGTGATTGTTTGTCATTCATGTAAATTTTATTTGAATCAACAGCATATCTAACCCTGTGCTCATTGATATAAAAAGAAAATTTCAAGTCACATGTATTTTTTCCCATAATGCAACTAGAGATTTAATCACTTCAGTCTTGTTTGACAAAGCTCATTGAGATTTGTCAAGCAAGATTGAATTGGTTAAATTCCTAGCTGCATGATGGGAAAAATATGTGTTACAGTTAAAACTAGAAGTCCTGTCATGAACTGTGTTCTTTTCTAGGCTTAATTGCACGTAAGAATTGCGTGGAATTGCCATATTGAATGGCATCCAAAGCACTGCAGGTTCTCCTGGTTACTCATAGCAAACATAGGCAATGTTTCTGAAATGGACCTCCGGGTTACCCATAGGTCCATTGGCTGAAACATTGCTTGTGCACAGGCTATATGTACAGAATTTGATAGCCTTACTATTGTCATAATGCGTAGATTAACACGCAGATTGACATGCTGTTTGTGTGCATTTCATGACAGGACTTCTAGTTTTAGCTGTATAACCTTGCATTCCAGTTTTAATAAAAAAAATTATAAAACAAACCCTGGGGTAGTATTTTTTCAACCCAGTTCAAGTTGTCCATTAACTGAAAATTTGCTGGTGTTTTTCATCCCTGACTAAGTGCAAGTCAGCATGGGGAAATGTCTACCTGGGAAATGTCTACTTGGGATCATCTATTTGGGAATCATCCATTTGAACAGTATCTATCTCAGATGATATCAAAAGGATTAGCCTTTAGTTTTTGACACTCTTGTTCTGATATTTTTCTAACAATATGTGAATCAGTTGAATGCACCAGAAAAGTACTTTGCTCAAATTAATCCCTGTAAATTAATAAATGCAACCTTGTCAATAAAATCATAGAAATCACAGTGTGAGCATTGGTTGAAGACAAGTGCAGGGTTGACATGTGGTATGCCTTAGTACACAGCAACACCATGCCCCCATGTGGGCAATTAGGATTAAGTGCCTTGCCCAAGAACACAAAGCAGTTGCCCCTGGCAGAGGTGGGGGGAACTGTGGACCTTTTGGTTTGAAGTCCAATGCTATAGCCACCGATTCACCATGCTCCCTAAAGGTGATTAGAAACACATGTATTATTTTTCTTAGATACCATGCTACCAGCAAGAGGAGCCTTGATTGGAGCTGAAATGGTTAACCGATTAATCGATTAATCCATGATCAACATCTTGATCAATACAAAAAGTAATTGATCAATTAACCATTACTTTTGAACTACTGCATTATATGGGTTAACAAAGGAACAAACTTGCTCCAAAACAGGCAAACATTGTCACACTGACTCGCATCAATTATATGAGACAGAGTAAAGCATGCAAGTTACTTGTTCACTTGCATGATCATCATACTGTATCAGTAGCTGGAAATGGTCATTCTTAACCCTTTACCCATTGCAGGTAGAAGACAATACTTGCAAAATGAATTCATGAATTACTAAATATTTTCAATTTTTGTCTCAAAAACATAGCTTATGACCCCTCATTGGAACTCTTTGAGCATGTTCCAATGAGGGGTCATAAGCTATGTTTTGGGGACAAAAATTGAAAACATAATAAATTTGAATGGAGATTTTTGTATACAGGTCTGGTCGGTTTTGTTTGTTATGTAGGGTAAAGGGTTCATGCTGTAAATCATCAACGATATGGCAGTTATTCAGATATCTATTTGGTCAAGTGATTGGTTAACCAAGGGTAATCCACGTGACTAATTGACCAAGAAAACCCCTTAACCGTTTCAGCTCTAGCCTTGATTCAGTAGAATTTTGTATAAATAATTATTTTGTTACAATTCATTGGAGGGTGCCTTTTGGCAGTCACCAATAAATTGTGGCAAAAAATTCTTACGTGAACATTTTTTTCTTCTGCTGAGCAAACAACAAGCTAACATACAATGTAAAGCCACTATAGTAGTTTTCAGCACTTTTCACTGGAGCCCTCATATTCTCTTCCTGTACTCTACCATTTATGTGGCTGGGATGATGCTGCACATCCTATTCTGTATGCCCTCCTCCACCCCCAGCAGTTCAGCGATCTGAATATAGTGGCTACCCCCTACGTAGGGGGATAGCTGCTATGTTCAGATCACTGAACTAGCTCCCCCACCCCTAGATATTACTCCCCCCCCCCCCCCTCCTAATTTTGATATTCTGGCTATGCGCCTGTTCTGAATGCAACTTTTAAAGACCCGTTTCTGGCTTTTGCTATCTCCAAGCATGTGCCCGGACTATGCATTCTTTAGGAGGTCCTGCTGACAATTGACACAACCCTTGAGCAGTGATTTCTAGTCAGGTCTTGGCTGCCTGTTAGACCAGAAATCACTGCTAAGCAAGTGGACATCTACATGTTGCAGTCTAGTGGGAATTCAGGACACTTGCCCAGTCCATTGAGAGTGAACAAAACTGAAAAGAAAATCAGTCATTTCTTTCCCATAAAGGAACCTTTCAAGTGTTATCAAGCCTCAAGAAGGACTAAATAGCAAATGTAGGGAATTTGAAAATTCAAACGGTTTGGTATTTAACATTTTTTTGGTCCCTCATGATAACAGTATCAGTTTGGTTTTTCTGTATATTGTCCATCTCTAGAAAGGATCTGGGGTTCCAATGCCATTGTGAAAATTTGCATCTCGAGGACTCCAATTGGGAATTTGTTTTGGAGGGGAAGAAACATACAGAGACTAAAAAATATCACACTTGAATTAAACAGAGAACATTAAGACCTGATACCTAAGCAACTGCATGTATACTACAAGTAAGTATATCACAAACAATCGCATGGAATCCTGTTTACCCCAGTCCCTGTAGTCTGTATTACACTAAGCTTCTAATCTTCAGGCCTGGCATTCTAGAAAACCAAGGAGTGCAAAAAATTGCCCTCCTCAGATTGCTTGGGAGTGCAATTGCACCTGGAATTTTCAATGCATATACTGGTATTCTATTTTGGTTATATTCACTTCAAGATATCACTATTGTGGCTGAAAAATTGTACTACATTCAGATACATAGTAGAAAAATTGGGACACACATCTTCTCATTATTCAAAATGTTGAATTCAATTCTTATGTGACTGTCTTCTACACTCAAAATGTATCGAAATGTGACACAGAATGGGTCATAAATTATTGCAAATCAATGCAACATTGACAAATCGTCCCCCGAGTTCCAATGTGTTCTAGGTGCCAGTAGGCACAGAACACATTGGAACTCAGGGGACGAAATAATAATAGATTTTAAAGGCAGTCAAAAGCAGGTCTGGCATTCCAGAAAATCAAGGGGTGCAAAAAATTGCGCTCCTCATTTTTTTCTAGGCATGCAGTAGGCGTGCATCACTCCTGTACTTCTAAAGAATACCAGGCCTGAATCTTTGTTAGGTATCTTTGTTAGGTAATCAATTGAGATTTAATCCTTTACCTAACATGAAAAGCAGACGACACTTGCAAAAAAAATTCTTGAATAACTAATTTTTTTCATTTTTTGTCTCAAAAACATATGTTATGACCCCTCGTTGGAATGAGCTCGACGAGCTCGTTCCAATGAGGGGTCATAACCTATGTTTTTGAGACAAAAAATGAAAATATTTTGAAAATTAATTGGCGATTTTTGAGAATAGTGCTGGCCGGTTTTGGCCATTACGTTGGGTAAAGGGTTAATGCACAATTGGTGTCCTGAAGTGGGTGGTCATAAGGCCTCACAAAACCAGCCTTATTTTTGTTTTTAAGGGGACTGAGGTTAGGAAATTAGGGAGAAGGGAACTGGGAAAAATCATGGTCTAATGCCACTGGGAAAATACCCCATATTCCTACCTTATAGACACCATAAAGAATTAATAGAAGATATCACAGAATGCTGATTCTTTTTTTTCAGTCTTCAAGAGTTATCACAGTTTTGGTCACCATTACTGACAAGAATGATAATAAGCCTATATTCATAAATGAACCCTATACTACCGGTGTGAATGAAGTAAGTGAATTTTTTGAAGCTTTTTTTCAGCAGTTTTTCATGAAACTTATTATAAATATGTGCATATTTAACTGAGAGTGTGTTTGAAATAGCAATAACCACTAATGAACATGCCTGTCATTTTGAAAATCACAAGAGAGCAAGACAGTGACTGCACCAAGTTAGGATCTCAAAATTTTATCGACATGATAGGGTGAGAGGTAAATACACAGAATGACACACGTGTGTGAATGAGTTAATCGATATGGCATGATTGCCAGCACGGAAGGATAAAGTGAGAGGCTGCAGGCCTCAAGTTTTATCCTTCTGTGATGGCACAAGTACCATACCAATTAATTCTGTGTTTATTACACACCCTCACATCTATAAAAACAATTATTAGAAGGACACTCAGCAATTCATTTGATAACTATCAACAAAAACAACATATTTTTTTTGACAACTAAATTTGTGAGGGGAACCTGCATTACCATTTTGTCCTCTGAGCTCCAATGTGCTCTATGTGCCTACTGGCACATAGAACACATTGGAACTCAGGGGGCATGGCACATAGAACACATTGGAACTCAGGGGGCAGTTTTCAGCTATTGCTAGCAATTCCAATTGTAATTGCATTGCACAATTTGTAGAAAATTCCAATTTCGCTTCTATAATAGTCCGTCAATGTTTTCCCTTCCGCACATATGTGCCGAACAGATTTTCATTTTCCACATGGATTAATGTTGCTGTAGATAGGGATTACATAGAACAGGCATGTAATGAAATTTTCTAACAGTGTTTCTGGGCCGTTAACTGTCAGTATGAATTTTAAAACATAATTCAATAGACTTCTTTAAAACAATACTATGTGAAACAGATCCAAAACTTTCATTTATTATCTTATTTTTATTATTATTTTAAAGAATTACTTTCATTAAACATAAGAAATTATTTAAAATGTTAATAATAAATGAACAAGCATTTTCAAAAATAGAAATATGACAAAAAGGGAATTTTTAATCTTTTGATTCTCAGGCAGTGGCTCATTCATTTTTTAGGCCCGCATCCGTTTATATTCATTTCAGAGTCAAAATTTGAAATGTATAAAACCATCACATGGTGTGATTTTAGTGGTATCGCATCGCGATTTGCTTGATGCAATATGCTGTATACATTGATATAGTATTGTTATTCTCTTTGAGAAATGCAACACAATTCTGATATGTATGTGTAAAAAAATCACAAAGTGATTTTTTTTTGGTCCCTCCGGTGAACGTTTTCATACCTGAATCCAAAACAGGTAGTATTTTAACTTTAGGTGTTTGAAGAACATTTTAACAGCGTTTATCACTCAAAGGATGTTACTGTGGTGTCAGACATCACAGGAATGTTTGCCAGTAGTCTCAAGAACTTGTTGATTTCCATGCAAGATCAGCTGTTTTGAATCAAGTTTACACCTGTAAACAAGATATTTATTGAGAAATTAGATTTATTAATTCATTAATAAATGATAATAGTTTGACACTGTATAGAAAATTCAGAAAAATGCAATTTGTTTTCTGAGAAATTCCATGTAAATTAAAACTCAGGAACCAAGAGGTTGCGAAGCGATCTCAGATCGATTTTGTGATAGCATTCTCCATTTTAGTTTTTCTTTATTGATTTTGTGTTGTATGATTACTGTTACAATAAAAACTATCAGTGAAATAAACATGGGAGTGCTAGTATTTAATTTTAGACTCTCACCAGGGACAAGCCTAGGGGGAATTTTAGGGAGACTTCAAGTCTCCCTCCAGAAAAAATAGGGAGACTGCAGAGTCATGTAGGGAGGCTTCATAGGCAAGTGGGGAAAATTAAGAATATTCATGTACCGCCCCCACCGCCCCTTCATATTTTCAATGTGTAATTATTGACTGAAAATCCCCCCACTGCTACCCTCTCCTTCATGACCCCTCCCCTCTTCCTCGTGTCAATCCCCCAGCACCCTCCTGTGGTTGCCTTTCACCAAAGTCTACTGAACTAATAATTTCCTAAGTCTGAAATTGTGAACAGGACCAGATGTAAGAAGGTTGCTTGGGAGGTACTTTGTTAGTTAATAAACAAAATACATTCTGGGGTCGAGTATTTTGTAAAAGAAATGTGATTTCGCATCATTTTTAAGGCATTCCGGTGTCATACCGTGTCATTTTGTGTCATTCCAGTGTTTAGGAGGATCCTTTTTCAAGATCGTCCACATGCACACTTGTGTCCTGTACAAAGCTTTTCTTGTCATCACCAAAGCTTTTTTTCATGTGTTTCAATTCCATTAGTGTTTTTCTGGGAATAGACAGTCCAACCGTTAACAGTCATCAGCAAAACGAAATGAAAATACTGTGTTATAAAATACGTCCATTGTGTATACATTTTCGGCATCCTAAGCTACGTAACCTACTTTCAAACTGGGTTATTTTGTTGAGTCGCGTAAGTCACCTATTTTCGTTTCGACAATTGAAGCTCCGACTGAAACGCAACAAAACAGAAATAAAAAAAATCTGCCAAAAGAGACAATAGATAACTGATTGTCGTGTGATTTCAAATAAATGGACGTTTATTTGACGAATTAAAATGCCCATTTATCACGCTTGAGCACATTCGATTTTTGAAAATAATCGTTTTCATGTAAACCTCGCATCACTCAGTTCAGCCTTTCCTCATTTTTTGGCCAATTTTTAGAGGGCGACTTGTAATCACCCCTACTATTTTTCTAGGCGACTTTGGGCTTAGAAGGGCGACATAATCGCCCTAGTCGCCCTCACGGCTGGTCCCTGGCTCTCACAACTGGATTTTAGACATTGGCGACCATTCCATCTGACCCCCAAATCAATGAAATGTCAAAATTTAAAAAGTGATTAGGTTGTGTTTACCTTTGAGGTTTTTGATATAGAGAGTAATCGCTTGACTGGACTGGTTACGTGAAATAATTGAAATAATTCATGAGAGGTGTGGGATATTGTACAAACACGAGTGCGCGAATGTGCACCAGTGTTTTACAATGTAGTCCCTCGCCCCGAATGAATTATTTCGCGTAACCAGTTCAGTCAAGCGATTACTCTGTTTATTACTTTTTATTATTAACGATGATTATATTATTTAACCCTTTAACTAACATAACGGCCAGTGCTATTCTCAAAAATCGCCAATTAATTTTCATTATTTTTTCATTTTTTGTTAGCTCAACTTTGGCGAAGCCAAATTTGAGCCTTTGTCATGGCCCGTCGTCCATCTGTCCGTCTGGCCATATGTCTGTCTGTACGTACGTCAACAATTGGATACGGCTCGGGCTAGAGGCTGTATTTATGAACCGATCTTTACGAAACTTCTTGGGTACCTTTGTTATGACCGTGGGACGAGAACAAGTGTTTTTGGGTGCGGTCTGAAATTGAAGATGGCTGCCAGCCGCCATTTAGTACAGACAATGCAGAAATCTGTTTTTTGTACAGAACTTCCATATGAAAGCTCTGATTTGAATAATTTTTTGTATGAATGTTTAGTACCATGGGATACATCACATATAATACGTGTTTTTTTCTCGTGCATAAATTGTGCAAATTAGACTAATTTTGATGTTTTTTGGTGTTACTTTCAGCACTGTAAGTGCAAATGCCAATACAGTTCGGGCTAGAGGCCGTATTTATGAACCGATCTTTACGAAACTTCTTGAGTACCTTTGGAATCACCGTGGGACGAGAACGAGTGTTTTGGGGTCTGGTCCAAAATTTAAGATGGCCGATGGCAGCCATTTTGTACAAAATTAGGTGCAATCAGATTTTTCACTGAACTTCCATATGAAAGCGCTGATTTGAATAATTTTTTGTGTGAATGTTTAGTACCATGGGATACATCACATATAATACGTTTTTTTTTTCTCGTGCAGAAATTATGCAAATTAGATGAACTTTGATTTTTTCAGTGCGACTTACACACAGTAAGTACACGTCAATACGGCTCAGACTAGAGTCTGTATTTATGAACTGATCTTCACGAAATGTCTTGGGTACCTTTGTTATCACCTTGGGATGAGAACGAGTGTTTCTGGGTGCGGTCTAAAATTCAAGATTGCTGCCTGTGGCCATTTTGTACCGAAATTAGGTCCAATCAGTTTTTTGTACACAACTTCTATAGGCCTACAGCTCAGACTAGAGGCCATATTTATGAACCAATCTTTATGAAACTTCTTGGGTACCTTTGTTATCACCATGGGATGAGAGCGAGTGTTTTGGGGTGTGGTCCAAAATTCAAGATGGCCACCAGCAGCCATTTTGTACCAAAATTAGTGCAATCAGTCTTTTGTACAGAACTTCTGTATGAAAGTTCTGATTTGAATAAATTTTTGTATGAATGTCAGGGACCAGCCTACACGGCGAAGTAGGCAATATCTTCGCCCTTAACACCAGGTCTTCACCCAATTTCTTTCTCTGGGCGAAGTTGAAGTCGCCTTGCAGTTTTGAAAAGTCGCTGTCGCTGAGAAAAGTTATTTCCGGCGATTCCGTTGCTAACTTCGCTTGGAAAAAATATAAAAAAAATAAGTGCAGTGAAAGCAAATAATTGGGCAGGTTAAAGAATTACTAAATATATTGATTTTACTTCCCATAAAACCCCAAAATAATACCAACCACGGCACGATTTCGTCATGACAATTCAAGTTTTCACTAGAGTGAAGTTAGATGACAAGATGAAAATTGCTCAAGTTCTTTTTTAATGTTTCATTTCAAAAGTGATTTCCAACGTCAAACTTCGCTATACAGGGTAATTATTTAAAAAAAACATTTTTGGTAATGATAAAAATGTTTATTTTTCAGTTTGCACTTGTGAGTTTGAAGCATGTGATTTTTAAAAATTATTGTTGGGTGTGTTCCATTTGTGGCAGTCACAATAAGGGTCCTACTAAATTGCCAAACAGTAGTAAGGTGCAGAAATAAATGGTGTTAAAAGCAAACTGACAAATTCAATTATCTTCCTTGATAACAGAACATTTGCCTGGAAGAAATGATTCTCTGAACTGAATTGAAATGATATTTGATTGGCAAAAATAATTCACTAAACTGAATTTAACCCCCCCCCCCCACTAATAGCTTTTAAACTGAATTAAACCCTTACCTAAACAGCTTTTTGTGAAATAATATTTGGTTAGCAAAACTGCTTGGTTAGCTAAACTGAATGTAACCCTTTACCTAACACAGCTTTTTGAGAAAAATTTGGTTGGCAAATACAATTTGCTAAATTGAATTTAACCCTTTACCTAACACAGTTTTTTCTGAATAATATTTGGTTGACAAAAAAGATAATTTGCTAAACGAAATTTAACCCTTTACCTAAAGCAGCTTTCTGAGAAATAGCATTTGGTTGGCAAAAGTAAATTTGATAAACTGAATTTAACCCTTTACCTAACACAGGTTCTTAAGAATATTTGGTAGTCAAAAGTAATTTGATAAACTGAATTTAACCCTTTACTTGACATAGCTTTTTGAGAAATAATATTTTTTGCTCACTTCTCCCTATTTTCACCTCACTTCTCCTTAAAACCTTGGGAGGGAGAAGTGACTTCTCCCTGAATTTAGCCTCTAGACTGGTCTCTGATGAATGTTTAGTAACATGAAATACATCACATATTGTAAGGGGTTTTTTTTGTGCAGAAATTATGCAAATTAGATGAACTTTGATTTATTCAGTGCTACTTACACAATGTAAGCACACATGTCAATACGGCTCAGGGTAGAGTCTGTATTTATGAACCGATCTTCACAAAACTTCTTGGGTACCTTTGTTATCACCTTGGGATGAGAATGAGTGTTTCTGGGTACGGTCCAAAATTCAAGATGGCTGCCAGTGGCCATTTTGTACCGAAATTAGATCCAATCAGGTTTTTGTCACAAGTTCTATACAGCTCATATTTATGAACTGATCTTCACAAAACTTCTTGGGTACCTTTGTTTTCACCTTAGGACAGGAATGAGTGTGTTTTGGGGTGCCTTTGTTATCACTGTGCTATGAGAACAAATATTTTGGGGTTCAGTCAGACCCACTCTGGGACTCAAAGATTTTTTTCTAGTTTAGCATCTGACTGTCATCCACCTTTACAATACTTTACCTATACATTTGTTACAGGCAACAGTCAGTATTTATGTATAGACCATTACAATACTTTATATGTACCTTTGTTATCAGGTCATTACCTAGATGTTTGTCATTACTGTGTCACATACTATACATGTACATGTCTTTGTCTTGACAAGTTGAGCTACAGTGTCATTGACACTTTCATTTCTAAAACATAGGTTATGACCCCTCATTGGAACGACCTCATCGAGCTCGTTCCAATGAGGGGTCATAACCTATGTTTTTGAGACAAAAAAAGAAAATAATAGCTATTCAAGAATTTTTTTTGCAAGTGTTGTCTGCTTTTCACAATAGGTAAAGGGTTAAAAAAAAAAAACAACAATGAAGTCCCCACTACACCCACGGCAAACCATCTTCGTTTGCACGCATGGATACATGACACAATTGTTGATTGCATAATTCACTCATGAAGTTATCGTTTATAATCAAACCCAGAAATCCCAGTAAATCACACTTTGGAAAGTAATAAAGCTATTTAATCCATTACCTGATTTTTTTGTCCATAATCACCTTGCATTTTATTCAGCAAAAGTCATTCACATTTTGTTATTTGTCTTTGAAATTTGATTCCAAACCATAGCTTGTGATATCTCATAGGCACAAGCTTGTCAAGCTTGTTCCATTGAGGTTCGTCAGGCTGTATATTTTGAGCAGTAACTTCAACTTTTCTGTTATTCAAGACATTTTTGTAAATGTTTGTTAGGAGAATGGCTAACTGATTGAAGGCTAGATTATTTTTGGTGGTCTAAATTTGTTATACAAAATTTGTTTCATTACAAATTATTGGAGAGTGCCTGTAGTGGAGAAATTTTGTTTTAACAAAATATTATTTGTATTTGACTGAACAGAAAACATGAGAAGGAAAATGTTTGGTTTTGCTCTGATACCCTCATTCGTTTTGAAAGCTCTAATAATGGTTTCTAGCACTGAACCAGTTAACTCTTTACCTAACACAGTGTATCTTTCAAAAATAAATTAAATTTCACATTTGTCGAAAACAAATTTCACAACTATTCAATAAAACCAAACAAATATGGATATCATTAGAACCTGCTCGATGAGCAGGTTCTAATGATATCCATATTTGTATGGTTTTATTGAGAAACTTCCAAGATATTTTAGGCTGTGGTAGGCTTATTCGGGTTAATTTTCTGGCTGTTTTTTTTTGCTATGTTAGATAAAGGGTAAAGAAGAGCTCCTTATTCATCACTTTGATTTTATTACTGAAAGGTCTAGTTTATAAATAAAGAGATAACATTTTTTCCAGATTTACCAAGGTACTTACATTTGTTCTGCACTGCCTTATCTAATCGCTCTGCTACTACTGGACTTTCACTTTTCCCTCTTTCTCTCTTTTTCTTTGCCTTGTCATTTCATTCAAAAATTCTAAATATTTCTAGTTTCAATGCCTCTGTCAAAACTGATAATTTGTATTTTGTAATCCTTGCCTCAATCTGTAATATTTTGGATGATAATGCTTCCAGCTGAATCCCATTTCAGGTTTTGTTTCATGCAACATATATATCTCTTTCGTTACATGAATATATCTATTCTTACTGGATAGAAATAAATATTCTTTGAACTAAAGTAATTGTTTTCAGTAAAAGGCCGGCTGTCCAGAGAAAAAAAGGAGACTCCAAATTTTATCTCCCGGATTGGCCCAGATGAACTTGTTTCAATCCAAACTTTTGACGTCATTTTATTTTGAAGAGAAATCCTGGCTGCTCAGGAAGTAATTTACTTTTGAAGTTTTGCATACCAAATTGCCTCACAGTAATTAGAAATGTTTTGCTTTTTCTAGCAATTTTGAATCAACCGAAATTAGTCAAGAAAATTCTTCATTCAGATAGATGCTCTGACCCTCTAACAAATATGACCTAACAGTGCATGTTTTTTGGAACATTTTTGACTATTATGAACACGTCTGAAAAGTTCTTCAGGTGACCCAATTTGCTCTGACATGATATTGTGTTTCAGTTTGGGCTATTGGTGGTATATTGTCCCTTGAGTTCAGCAAGGTGCCATCTGCAACATGAAGCATTGCAGATGGCACCTTGTTGTACTAAAGGGGCAATATGTTACCCATGGAATTTTGGATTTCCAGTCAAGATTATTTTGTTTTTTAACAGCACTACTCCCAGTTTACTGGATATAGTTTAAGTCTGTAACTGATCCTTATTTGTAGGTGGAATGTGAATCAGTCTAGCCTAGTCATGTCAACCGGTACCTGTACCTGTACTGGTACTGCCGGTTCCCTCATACTCCAATCGGTACCGGTTCTGAAGCTTTTGTCCTGCCCATATCGGGATGGTACTTGTATGGCACACTTGCACGACATACTTTCAACTTATTTGTGAATAAACACATCAAAACACTTTAAAGGTGCATGTTCACAATGACTTCAATAATAATAATAACACTTTGGATGACCACTGATTTGTCGCAGTTCTTGGGTGAGAAGGCCTTGGTTACCCCTGTGCTCCCAACTGCCTCCCTATTCCCACGCTTCTTCTCTCCTTCCAACACTCAGAGATGAACTCCTTGATAACATCCCTTGCACCATTCTTCCCATCTCTCTGATTAGCATATTAACCCTCTCCTTTGAGTCATTCACTAACCACATGTCCTTCATTCTCTCATCCCACTTCCCCATTATACTCCCAGTGAATCTTACTCTTTTAGACTGGTATTTTGGGCATTCTTGAAGAAAGTGTTCCAGGGTCTCCACCACACCTAAATTACACATCTGGTGCTGCTTTTCCCAATTTTTCCCCTCAGCTCCAGGGACTGCGACGTCAGCTTGAACTACAGTCACCCCCAAAGGATCCATCAAGGTACTCTTCAAAACCAGGCTTCTCTTTATCATACAGGCCACCCAAAGACCTCTTTGATTTGACCCCCTCTCACAAGTTAAGGTTACCATCATCCATGACTCTTTCTCTACAATTTTTTTTTACCCTGGATTGCCCCAACGTCTAGGTCCGAGATCTCCAATTAGTAGTTCCCTATTAGCTCCCTCACTTGGACCATCCACCCTGTCTTGGTATTTGAGTTGAAAATACTCTGGAACATTACTTTACACCATCGGCTGTCGGGGAGATTTACCAAATAATTAAGATAACCGAGTTTCCATAAGTCTATCCTGTCCTTGATCCTCATCCACCTAAGCTCACCCCTGATTGCTTCTAGTGCTGCAGCATTACTCGTCCCCGTTATCCATTAGGTTGACCATTTTGACTTTTCAAACATGACATCAAAGACAATGATAGCGTCATCATCTGTTACTTCAAAGAAATTATTCTATGGCGACATCAAAGTAATCCTAAAGCATGATCTTTTTATGATTGCTTTCATGTCGCCGCAGAATAATTGTACGATGTCATGTTTGTCTTCACGACCTTGGGGACTGGGTCGGTTTAAAGCGAATTTCTCTCTACTGATTGTGATATGTCGCCCAATTGTTGATGTGTCTTGGTATCAGTACCGGTTTCGGTGAGACAGTCTCTGGCCCGTCCCAGTACTGGTTATGTGGACATGCCTGGTCTGGCCACAGTCAAAATTGGTTTAGTAAGGTGACCGTGACACAAGCTTCAAAATACAGCTGAGCTGTTTGGCCCATTTAGGGCATATCTGTTAAATTCCATATGTTACAGTGACGGTCACTCATTTCTTACAGCTTTGATGATTCACTTCACCACCATTATGAGTAGCAAATAGGCCAGGGGAACTGAATGATCAATGACTGTCAATGACAGTGCTTGGGTTGAATTTCTGATTTTGTTTTTCACTAGTGTGCTTGATGTGGGGCATCACTAAACAAACCTAAAAAATTGCATTGCAAAATGTGATGCAATGATACCGCTTAACCCTATACCCAACGCAGACGATATCAAAATTTATTATTTTCAATATCTTTTTTCACATTTTTCAAAGAATTTCAACAAAACCTTATCATGTGACCCCTCGTTGGAACAACCTCATTCCAACGAGGGGTCACATGCTATGGTTTTGTTGAGATGTTTTGAAAAATAATATTTTTTCAACTGCTGAATTTGCATATTACGTGGGCGGGTGCGGCCGATTTGTTGGGTAAAGGGTTAAATTACTCCTAGTTGCTGCTGTGTTTTCTTTGAACATGGTGAATAGTGAGTGGGTATCTCAATTATCAAAAATTAGGTAGACTTTTTACTTTGCAATTTTATTCTACTGAAGTATAATCTACCTTTTCAGACAGATGGCATTTTTCTAGAAACAACTACTGAGATAATAAGATAACACAATTTATCCTGCACACTACTCCATGCATCTGCAGTTATTGACAAAGAACCTAGTGTCCAACATTAGAGCCAAGGCACTTAAACTTCAGGCCTCTCAATGTCAAAAAACTTGAATGTGGTCACACTTTAGTAGACTGTATCCCAAACAAACCACTACATGAGGGTGCATTGTAATGCCCTTCCGAATGCTCTGTCAGACAAGCAATTGTAAGTTGAAGGCAATCGCTCCCTAAAAAGTCAGGCCTGGTTATAAAGTTGATATTAAAAAGTTTTCACTTCACAAAATACTCTAAAAACAAATGCCAGTTTGCAGTGTGACCTTTTTCCAAGGGCACAGGTTGGCAGTTTATTCAGCTTTACTTTCATTAATTTTCAACAAGTAAATGTTTACAAATATTTCAAGGTATAGATAAAAATGAACTCTTCATCAGTGACTCAGCTGGCCAGAAAAACCAGATATAAAAAACTTCTTTCAAGAAAAAACTCTTGAAACCTATATCTGAAGCCATTGCAATCTAGTTGCCTCCAAGTGAGGTATCAGATCTTACCTATTGTAAACTTGCAGGTTGTTGACCAACAGCAAGCATTTAACCCATAATCAAGCATATAAAATCGATTATATTACTTTTGCTGTTGTTTTGGTTTGTACCAAAATCGTAAAACAAACTGTTTTGTGCCAGTAGAAAGCAATGTCCAAAAATTATTACTTCCCACTTGACCTCCCACACATTACAAACAACAGCGCAGACAAACCAGACAGCCTTTTACAATTCAGCTAACATCACAAATACACAATATTGACCCCTTTAATACTCTAATAGTATTGATATGTGCTTTGTAATTATTTTCCATATACTGCGAAGCACGGAAAAAATTGTTTCTCATTTTTCTGCTTTACAAAGTGATTTCTTTTTCTATTTTAGTTAACTCCAGTTGGTGTGACTGTCTTTAAAAGTGTGTCAGCTGTTGATATAGATAATGGTAGAAATGGAGATGTTGAATACTTTGTGCACAACATTCAAGGAAATGGAGCAGTATGTCTTATTTTTTGTCATGTAGTTTTAAGCTGGTTTCATCTGGTTTATGCACCATGCTCTCAGGAAGGGGAGCCTTAGCTTAGCAAGATTTTGTTGAAATATAAATGTTTTGTTAACCCTTTACCCAATGCAGACGATATCAAAATTTATTATTTTAAATAGCATTTTTTCAAATTTTTCAAAAAGTTTCAACAAAACCATATGATGTGACCCCTTGATGGAATGAGCTCGTTCCAATGAGGGGTCACATGATATGGTTTTGTTGAAAATTTTTGAAAAATAATATTTTTTCAACTGCTGATTTTGCATATTACGCGGGCGGATGCGTGCGATTCATTGGGTAAAGGCTTAATACATGTATAGAGGAAACATTGGGGAGGACACTCTCCAGTGAATTTTAACAAAGCAATTTTATAAACATTTTACGATTGCTTACCAACCAGCCTGATTTGTCCATGGTATTCCATTGCTCAGTATTCTTAGGACTGCAGCTTCATAAAATGGTCAGGGGGAAGGTGGTTGTGGTTTCAAGTTTCAAAGAGGAAACGTTGGGGAGGACACTTCATATAGATGAGATGGGGGAGGGGGGGTCTATTAGAAAATTTTAAGGGTAGACTTAGGACAGGAACTGGTAGAGATAGGAGGTCAGGGTCAATGTAAGGTTACTAAGCAGTGTTTTTAAAATTGCTTCTATATTTTAGATTCTGATGTATCTGTATCTTAGGGAGAGATAGCAAATTGCAGGTGTTATAGAGCTTGAGGAGATGAGCAGGAAGGAAAATAAAAAAAAACTTAGTTGTAGAAGGGAGTAGCATTGTATGCATAATTGACAAGGAGGTTTGTGTTCTCAACAGCTCAAATCAGTCGGTCTTGTGCTTTTCTGGGAGGAGGTTTGAGGGACAGGATGAATAGTGTTGTGGTAGGATCTGGATCGGAACTGGTTGTAGTGATTCATGTGGGGTCCAACAACACCAGGGAGAAGAAAACATTAAGGCTGATGGACATGTACATGGATTTAGTTATTAAACTGCTCATTAGGAATGTAAGAGTGGTAGTACCGGGGGATCTTTATGGGTTTTTTTGTGGGGGGGGGGGGGGGGGAGGTGGAGAAGAGTGGAATTTGAGGATAATGACAATGAATGAAAAGTTGGAGGCCTACAGTGTTGATTTGAGAATATCCTTTATTGACCACTTGAACATATTCTTGGGTAAGGGGAGCATGTGCAGGTGAGATGGGCGACATCTTAGCAGGATGTGGACACAAATGTTCAGAGAAAAAGCTCAACACATAGCAGAGCCTGTTTTGGAGATGATTCGGACAGAGCAGACTGGCCATACAGTTCACTGGGAAAATTCCCAGTGGGCCCCCCTATTGGGTGGCCCCTGGGTATCCAAAATGTATGCAGCCCAACATCTGCTGGTGCTCGAAATTTTTTTTAATATGCCTACAGGCAAAATGGATCTGATTACATAGAATGCTGGTATATTGAAATTTTCTCTTTGTGGACTGCCATTGGCAGTCCACAGAGAACGTTTTGATATCCCAGCAGTGTACTCTGCCACTGATCACTCAGATGCAAGGAAACAGCGTTCTTTTAATTTGAAAGATCAAAATTTTCTCCCAGCTCATAAAAGTTTTTGCAAGGCATATCTGTAGGCCCTGTGAGAATAAGATATTATTAAGTGCAAAGAAAATGTGCCTACACAATGTCAGCATACATTCCCTTGTGTGAGGTCTTCTGGAAGGGCCTATCATAAAAATAAAGTGCATTTCCAGGAAAAGATTAGGTAGACCGAGAATAATAGAGACTAAACGCAAGTTACATATCTTTCCTTCTGCAAACTTCTGAGAAATTCACTACACTCAAGCAGGCCTGAAAATAAGCAGTCTGGCATTTGCAGAATGAGGTCCCCAGAGGTTGAATTTGATGATGCTATCCCATACAGTGGGCCAATTTATCCTCTGGGTACCTCTTTCTGTTTAGTTTTTGAGACCCTGATTCAGATTGAGGTTCACAGAGGGTAAATTTAGTGATGCTGCCCTGCTGCACAGGTAGCATCACTAAATTCCCCCCCTGGGGACCTCATTTTGCAGATGACAGTCTGCTTATATTCTGGCTTGCACTCAAGTCTCCATATGCAAGCTGTGTTTATATGATTTACAGTCTGTTCAAATCAATACAATGTGAACAGTCCAAGTGATCCTTCCTTTGTTCATTCATCTTTCAAAATGATAGCAGACTGTTCCCTCTTTACTTTCAACAAGTAAGAATTCTATTATTTATTATATGACTATGATATTTTTATCCTAAATACCACTACCTGTTTGACGATTTTATCCAGACTGTCAGATCACACCAGGTGAGATTTGCCCGGATCAAAAATCCATATCACACTCAATGGAAATTGCTAAGAATTTCCGTATGAATAACATCGAATTATTTATACATTAAAAATAGACTTCATAACTAGGGAAGCCATTGCCATTGTCTACAAAGTTTTGTCTGCTATTTTTATGTTCGGCTTTCAAGGGAATAAGAAAATCGAGGTAAGCAAATTAAGTTACTGTTAGTGTGTCAGTCATATAATAAACCTATCATCATAACAGTATGTTGATCCGTGTCAGAGTATCAGGTCTCGTTGAGGTGAGCAGATTGTCGGATATTTTATATGATGCCACTTAATTTCATATTGGGATCAAGCAATTTGTCATAAACTGACTCCAAATTTTCCACATTAGGTCCTAAGCAAATTATGTAACTACTGGTAATATTATCTCTGGCGGATATTAAACACAAATGGCATACTCGCATTGCTATCCACTTTAATGAGATTAATCTTTCAATATCCGACATCCACTATCCTATCACACAGGTAATATTCTCCATCCTGGGGGGGACCTAACATTACTGAACAGCGCAGACTGTGTCAAACCCATTGGATCTTCCTTTTAAAAACATTACAACTGTTCGGCTTGAACAGAAAGGACTTTTAAAAGTGATCTGTTATTATAATGTTATCTACCTTCAATGCTTTTGATGTTTAGAAATAATGTATTCTACATTGGCGATACAACTGGTTTTAACCCTTTACTTAACGTAATAGCAAAAACTAGCCAGTGCTATTCACAAAAATATGCCATTCAGTTTTTTAGTATTTTTTTCATTTTTTGCCTCAAAAATGTAGCTTATGACCACTCATTGGAATGCGCGTGTTTAGCCCGTTCCAATGAGGGGTCATAAGCTGTGTTTTTGATGAAAAATATAATCATTCAATATCTTTGTTTGCAAGTATTGTATGCTTTTCACGTTAGGTAATAGGTTAACCCTTTACCTAATGAATCGCCCCGCATCCGCCCACGCAATATGCAAATTCAGCAGTTAAAAAAATATTATATTTAAAAATTTTTAAAAAAAAACATATCATGTGACCCCTCATTGGAACGATCTCGTCAAGCTCCTTTCAATGAGGCATCACATGATATGGGTTTTGTTGAATTTTGTGAAAAATTTGAAAAAATGATATTTAAAATAATACATTTTGATGTCGTCTGCATTGGGTAAAGGGTTAAAAACAAATGGTATTAGTTTTCATACCATTATAGCTGGTATATCAAAATACCATCCCGAACTTCACACATCTCACAACATAATAACTATTTTATCCGATTCAAACTAGTCAGATTTTTTTATTCTACATTTTCACCAAAATTAGTTCTCAATCATTGGTCTTAAAATTTGTCCTAACAGTTCTGATACTCACAAACTCCTGTGCAAATCAGTTTTCAATTCTTGAACAAATATAGAATTTGGGAGTTCTGGTATACTCTTGCAAGAGCAACAAGAAGTACATATGCCACAGTGACAAACAAACCTCATATTTATATATTTACTAGAGTTCAACACTTAACTGGTAGAGTGCTGGAAGCCCTATTTTGGGCTTTACTAAAAGTGACAGGCAATAACTGTCTGTAGCTACATTCTGACTGAGGAAGCCTTTATTGTCCCTGATATGAATCAGTTTTTTTATACAATACCTTGCTCTCTGACATTTAATTGGATAGTGCCTATAAGGCACTATCCAATTAAATGTAATAGAGCAGTATATGATGAGCTTTGATTTGTTGTCAGAAAAAACTCAGCACTTTACCAGTTAAGGGCCTTGCTGAGTCAAAGTGTTGTTACCTTATTATGAGAGAGCATGATAAGGACAACTGTAAAATTCATGAACCATAAATTATTATTTTGTAACTTTACACTTTTAGGAGACGACTTACATTAGCCCTAGGCTTGATGTCGAATCCTGTTATTGCAGATAACTATACAAAAGTACAATACATTCTATTGTTCATGTAAATTATATTTGCTGCATATAATTTACCAACCATTTTTAAATTTTTCAATAAATATTGTTTAATCCTTTACCCAAAATAACGACCAAAACCGGCCAGTGCTATTCACAAAAATCGCCAATTAATTTTTATTGTTTTTTCATTTTTTGTCTAAAAAACACAGGTTATGGCCCCTCATTGGAATGAGCTTGTCAAGCTCATTCCAGTGAGGGGTCATAACCTATGTTTTTAAGTAAGTTAAGAGTTAATTCTCTGCACACTGATGCCAAAAGACTGTCATGTCATGCAACAAAGATTTCCCATAATGCAACTGGGAACTTAACCAGTGCAGTCTACTTGATTGGGTGCTATGAACGCTGTTGAACAAGAATGAATTGGTTAAATTCATAGTTATAGAGTGGGTAAAATTTGCCGGTTGGAATTTTAATATTTTCACCTGAGTGGGGAGTTAAAATGTCTGTATCAAGTAACATAGTGGAATACCATTTTTATATAGGACGGAAATAATCTGATTGAAATATTAACAAAAATATAATATGTTTTATGTTTCAGCCAACTCCATTTGAGTACTTTAATATTGAAGATCGGTCCACTGGTGATATAATAGTCCAGAAGCCACTGGATTATGAATGGCTTGCCAAGATTGGAATAACATACTTTGAGCTGACCATCAATGGGACTGTAAGTTTTATACACAATCATTCATTCCTCTGTCAGTCCATCAATCTATTGATATATCTATCCATCTGTCCACCTATCCATCTCTCCATCCATCCATTTGCACATCTAGTGATCTGTTGACACAATTTTGTCCTAAGCCTTTTTTCAGTAATTTATGAATCAATTTCTTTTAAATTAACCGATATGTTAACTTCCATGAGGACATGTACACCCAGGTCTGAAAATAAGCCGACTGACATTTGCAGAATGAGGTCCCCAGAGGGTGAATTTGATGATGCTATCCCATACAGTGGGACATTTTATCCTCTGGGTACCTCTTTCTGTTTAGTTTTGAGACCCCAATTCAGATTGAGGTTCACAGAGGGTAAATTTAGTGGTAGCATCACTAAATTCACCCTCTGGTGACCTCATTTTGCAGATGACTGTCAGCTTATTTTCTGGCTTGTGTGCACCTGCAATTGTGAAATCGATAAGCCTCAATTTGGCAGCATTTTTGTCCCTTTTAGGCTTACAGTATTATGGCAACCTTCATTATTATGTCTGTGCTTGTTCTGTCTGATTCTTAAAAACTTGGCACAGAGATTAACCAGCCCTGGAAGCTGTGCTCCTGTGATTTGGCAGTGTTATTACCCTTCTTTGACTTAGAGTATTCCTGTGACTTTTAACTTTTAATGTGGAATTTTTTTTATATTTTTTTTTGGGGGGGGGGGGGGGGGGGGGCACGAAAGGTGGGTGTTATTAGTCCCATTGGGACAGATACCTCTATTTCAGTCTGTACATAAACATTTGTGAAAAGGAATAAATTTGTGAATCAATGAACAACTAACAGATTAAACAGCAAAACACAAAGAGGACTAGTAAGGTCTAAAAAAGTGAAAAACCTGTTTCTCAGGCCCTCCCAAATGGTCTTTTTGGCTGCCACATGCTCTCTTTTTATAACCAATGCAAACTTAAAAAAATAATAATTAAATGGTTTATGTCTGATATTGTACCCAAGTTAATAAAATGGATAAATCTTTTCTTCGATTGCCAGAAGGCTTTGCAATGCTTTAGCCCACACAGCTCTTCATAAGAGCGTTAGCTTGTCATGCTTGGTAAAATGTATTTATTCAGCTTCTTTGCATTTCAAAAAGAGATAGCTTTCATAGAAAATTCTTAACTATAGAAAATTGCTTTTTTGTTATGAAAAGGCAGGAAGTGTGAAAATGTCTAAATACTTTTTTGTAATATGAGCATATAAAAACTGGGGAAAAGTTACCATCAACTATCTGGATAATTTTCTCTTAGCTTAAATGACTGTTGATTTCCATTTCTTTTTCAGGATCGAGATCCAATAAATCCACAACAAACATCTACTACTTTAAATATTTCCATTGCTGATGGTAATGACTTGGGTCCACAGTTTGACTATCCCACTTGCCAAAGAACTGTTGGAAGTGCAGACCAACAAGTGTGTTTCGCTCCCAGATATGCATCATCTTTGCAGTCTGGTTCAGTGGTGAGTGTCCTGTGATGTAGTATAAGCAAGTTTTTAATTTCCACCCAGTTCACTGCAATTTCTTTGTTTTATTCGGGTTTGATCAGATGTGAATATCAGAAGCGAGCAATCACTCACGTTCGCCTATTTCTTGCTTAGTTTCATTTTCTGGAGAGCTCTATGCCACTCATCTGTCTTGAAATTTAAAGAAACTATGGTGTGAATGTGTCATTATGAATGTAAAAACTTTTTAAATTTAATCCTGTCAGATGTTGACCAACTACCAAAAAATGGATTTACATATACTGTCACTTTGCCAAAATAAAATACAGCGATTTACTTTTGTACAGTTACTTAGTCACTTAACCCTTTGAACCCAATCCACCGCTTTTCCGACCAGGAACATGATATGCCATAACGTTATTAAATAGGATGGCTGTTTGGTAAACATGTGAGGTAGACCAATCAATATTTTCACCGTGCAGCCCAGAGGCTGCACATTGAGAATATTGATTGGTCTACCCCAAATAATGAATATGGACTCTTCTAATTGTTTTTATTGAACTGACATGGAAGATACCACCAGAGTTCAAAGGGCTAAAGGTCTGGCAGTTGTTTGGTCTGACATCTTTGTATCCTACTAAACACTTTTGAAAAATTCTTGAAACTTTTTGAGATGTGTCTCTGGTCATGAGTTTGTGTTAAATGTACTCGTAAAATTGTTCACGCAGTGATATTTTATCCCTTGTTTGCAACACGGCACTATTTGCAATGCTTTAGAATTGCAGATGGCACCTTCTTGCACTCAAAGGACGATTTGTAATTCATTAACTTTCTCACCTTGAGTCGTTTGAGGAGAGGTGCTCGTAACTTGCCTAAAGGTTATTTTAGGAGAGTTTCTCTTTGCTCGCCATCATTTTTTTATGACCAGTTCTGTTTAACCCTTTACCCAACGTAATGGCCAAAACCGGCCAGCGCTATTCTCAAAAATCGCCAATTAATTTTTAAAATATTTTCATTTTTTGTCTCAAAAACATAGGTTATGACCCCTCGTTGGAACGAGCTTGTCGAGCTCGTTCCAACGTGGGGTCATAACCTATGTTTTTGAGACAAAAAATGAAAAAAATTAGTTATTCAAGAATTTTTTTTGCAAGTGTCGTCTGCTTTTCATGTTAGGTGAAGGGTTAAGTATACTTTCAACAGCCAGGATCACATCGTGTTGGACAGTTTAATGGGTGGAAGAAGCCAGAGAGAACCACCAAGCAGTGGTGAGCAACTGCCAAGACTCCCCAACATACTAATGCTGTACAAGCAGGGGTATCAGCAGCTAAAGACAAGAGCACCATTGATTTGCAGTATGCCTCAGTACACAGCACCACTATGCTCCCATGTGGGCAATCAGAATTAAGTGTCTTGCCCAAGGACACCACACTGTTACTGCTTGTCATGATCGAACCATTGCCCTTTTGGTTTGAAGTTCAATGCCCTAACCACTGAGCCCCTGCACTCTAAATTCACCATGATAACCCATATCCCCTAATTACAGAAATGTTCTCAAATTAGAGAGCATAAAAGATAGTTTGGTTTGTTTTGTTGCGTTTTGAGCTTTTTGTCAATTTTCATGTGAAGTGATTTAATCCCTGATTGGCAGAATGCTAAATTAATTACAAAGGTGATTTGTAACATGAGTATTATTTTTGAAAAATATAATGCTTCCAACAAAGGGACTCTTAGGATTTGTTTCATAAATACTCATTCTGTTACAATTTATTGGAGAGTGCTTTCAGTAAATTGTAACAGAACAATTCTATATAAACATTTTTTCTACTACTGACAAAAACAACAAGCAAATGCATACAGTGTAAAACCACTAAAGTGACTTTCAGCATTTTCCAATGGAGCAATGATAATGGCTTCTAGCACACATTCAAATAACCCCTTTACCCCATACACATGATCTCAAAATTTGTTATTTTTAAGTCACGTGACTGAAAGTCAGTGGGAGCTATTGCCATCACTTGGTGTTGTCTCTTGTCTACCATCTGTTAATTTTTTAAACTTGTCTTCTTCTTCAAAACCACTGGTCCAAATTCAAACATATATGGCATAGATCATCTTGATATTTGGTATGGAACTTTCTTTTGTGGAGAAGATTAAAGTTTGTTCAGAGGAAGTTTGTAAGTCAATATTTGGGCTCTCTGTGGGAGCATGCCCATTTTGGGCCTCGCCCAAAATTTGTATTTCAAGAACCAATGAGCTGATTTGAACCAAATTTGGCATGTAATATAATTTGGTTATAAGTACTTGATTGGTGCCCAAAAGTTTGTGTTCACTGCCTTGTAGGAACTCCATGACCTGATAATAGAAAAAATTCAAATGCCTATATTTCAAAAACTGCACAGATGAGAACATTGGGTTTTTTTGTATGCAGCTTCCTTAGGGCCAGTGGAATCAGATGGACCAAAATATTGCTCACAGTTCTGTCATGGGGTGCCATATGGGGATGCCCATTTTAACACTGTTGGCAATGGGAAAATGCCGAGTCATCATCTTTCTTGTACTCTAACAACTAATTTGAGATTTGTCTTCTTCTTTTAAACTACTGGATCAAATTTATACATATATGACATAGGCCATCTTTGGAGTATACCCTTTCTACTTTGTTTAAATGAAGCTGCTGCCATCTTCAGACTGGGGTTAAGGCCTGAAAAGCCTAAAAATCTGTTAAAATCTTCACATGAACCACCATGGAGAATGCTTTGATATTTGGTATAGAACTTCATTTGGTGTTGAAGATTAAAGTTTGTTCAAAGCAAGTTGATAGGTCAATAGTTTGGCTCTCTGTGGGAACATGCCCGTTTTCAGCTCCACCCAAAATTGGTATTTCAAGAACTGAAGGCTGATTTGAACCAGATTTGGCATGTAGCATAATTGGGTCATAAGTACATGATTGTTGCCTCCCCACCCCATCCTAAAAAGGAAATATTATCACATCCCTGTGGGAATGCCAGGAGCTTTAAAAAAAAGAATTCAAATGCCCATATTTCAAAAACTGCATGGACCAGAATATTGTGTTTTGGTATGCAGGTCCCTTAGGACCAGTGGAATCAGATAGACCAAAAAAATTGCTATCAGTTTTGTCGTGGGGTGCCGTATGGGGATGCCCATTTTAACACTGTTGGCATTGAGAAAATCCTGAGTCGGTATCTTGTTTTCCATCAACTAATTTGAAACTTGTCTTCTTTAAAACCACTGGGTGAATTTCATACATATATAGCACAGACCATCTTTGGAGCAAATAAAGAATTATAATAGACATTTAACAGTGTCATTTTCTGAGATATCAAGCCAACATTTCAATTATACAAGCGACATTGCGTTGATCCTTCAATTATTAACCCTTCAACAGAGCAACACTGGTATTCACTCTTACATTTTTAGGGATATTGAATTGAAATTTGGCATCTGAAGATGAAAGTTGACACCTAGTCCATCATATGTAGAAATTAAGTTACCAAAATGAAAACAGTTATATTCTGTCCTGTATGGAAAATAAGTTGCACAAAATTGCCGTGTCAGTTCTCAAATGCCCATTTTATGCATAAAATAGTCCGAAAAGTTGATGGAGGATATGGAAGTTGTTAGACTATTGTGTTTAGAAATGCAATGACCAGATAGAACAAGTTTGTTCGAAAAATTATGAACTGGAGGACACATCTGACAGGAAATGGTCCTCACGCTCAACTTTGTTTTATTGAAAACACCAAAATTTATTTTTGCTTGTCATTTTGCGGTGGTTAATCCACAACTTTGATTGTTTACGTCTCTCTGCTGATTGTGATAAACCTGGCATGTGGAAAAAACTGTTTTACCCTTGCCGACAATATTTCTACAGTTTATTGCTTGACATTTTTGCATTTTTAGCTCAACTTTGGTGAAGCCAAATTTGACGTATTGTCATGGCCCGTCGTCCATCTGTCCATCTTTCACGCCATCAACATGGCTCGGGCTAGAGGCCATATTTATAAACCGATCTTTACAAAACTTTTTGTGTACCTTTGTTATCACCGTGGGATGAGAACGAGTGTTTTGGGGTCCAGTCCAAAATTCAAGATGGCCACTGGCAGCCATTTTGTACAGAATTAGGTGAAATCAGATTTTTGCGCAGAACTTCCATATGAAAGCTCTGATTTGAATAATTTTTTGTATGAATGGATACATAACATATAATACAGGTTTTTTTCTCGTGCATAAATTATGCCAGTTAGACTAACTTTGATCTATTTAGTGTTACTTTCAGCACTGTGAGTGCAAATGCCAATACGGCTCAGGCTAGAGGCCGTATTTATGAACCGATCTTTACGAAACTTCTTGGGTACCTTTGTTATCAACGTGGGACAAGAATGAGTGTTTTTGGGTGTGGTCTGAGATTCAAGATGGCCACTGGCAGCCATTTTGTACAAAATTAGGTGCAATCAGATTTTTGCGCAGAACTTCCATATGAAAGCTCTGCTTTGAATAATTTTTGGGTTGAATGTTTCGTACCATGGGATACATCACATATAATACAGGTTTTTTTTGTCGTGCATAAATTATGCCAATTAGACTAACTTTGATCTATTTAGTGTTACTTTCAACACTGTAACTGCAAATGCCAATGCGGCTCGGGCTAGAGGCCGTATTTATGAACCGATCTTTACGAAACTTCTTGGATATCTTTGTTATCACTGTGGCATGAGAACGAATGTTTTGTGGCCTGGTCCGAAATTCAAGAAGGCCACTGGCAGCCATTTTGTACCGAAATTAGATGCAATCAGTTTTTTGTACAGAACTTCTATATGAAAGATCTGATATGGATAAATTTTTGTATGAATATTTAGTAACATGGAATACATCACATATAGTATGTTTTTTTTTTCTCGTGCATATATTATGCGAATTACTCTTTTTTTCTTATTCATTATTGTTGACTTGGTCACAACAAATATTGATTCCAGTCATATTCATTATTGTTGACCTGGTCACAGCAAATACTAATTCCTGTAATATTCAAAGTTGAGCTACAGTGTCATTGACACTTTGATTTATATTAAATTACTTGAAAATTTGTGGTCCTACCATTGTTTATTATTTTATGAAATTAACTCTAAACCACCTTGATTTGGCTTGGAATGCAGTAACCATAAATGAGGGTGTGATGTGAAAACAAAGACTGTTTTAAACAATTAATTATTTCTATTGCATAGCTGGAATGACATTTATTCTGATACAGAACCATTTCTTTCACAATAATATCTTAAATTAACTCTCGTAAACAAGATCAGTTAATAGTTAATTATCCTTTATATATACTTTATACATCCTGTTGTTCTTACGCTCAATAATTCCTTTAATTTTTCCAGAATACTATAGTATTAGCTCCACTACCGGCAGCTAATCCAAATAATCCTGTGCAAATTGTTGCAGCTGACAGAGACACATTAAATGCAGAATTAGAGTTCAGCATTGAATCCAGTAAGTATGCTATATTATTTTATTCTTTACTTTGCTTCTTTCATTTATCCTTACAACAACAAGGAAATTAGTATTTTTCAAGTCAAGATTTTATTGCAGTGTTACCCTTAAAGGCCTACTTCCAACTTTGATCACTTTTTACTGCAACAAAACAGGTTCTCTAATATGTAGTCTCTGGGTAAACTTTTAAGTTACATTCTAATAACCTTGGTAGTTGTTTCTAGGCATACCTTGGCTGTCTATGGAGGCAACCAAGACTTGCCTAGAAACAACTAAAAAGCCACAAGATATAAACTATTTAACCCTTTACCCAACGCAGACGATATCAAAATTTATTATTTTAAATATCATTTTTTTAAATTTTTCAAAAACTTTCTACACAACCATATCATGTGAACCCTCGTTGGAATGAGCTCAATAAGCTTGTTCCAATGAGGGGTCACATGATATGGTTTTGTTGAAATATTTTGAAAAAAATAATTTTTCCAACTGCTCAATTTGCATTTTACATGGGCGGATGCGGGCGATTCGTTAGGTAAAGGGTTAAAGTGTAGCAAAAATGAATAAAAATCTCCAGGTGCATATAAACCCTTAAGGGCCTATTTCTTACTTAGAATGGGTGCTCCAGCTTGCAGTCTTTGAGTAAACTTGCAAGACGCATTCTAAGTGCATTGGCAGTTGTTTCTAAAGGAATATTGGCTTCCTATTTGAACACAATTACACAACAGAATATTAACTGTCATTTTGTACCGAAAATGTAGGAAGAATGTTCCAGACCTTTAAGGGTTAATAATCTCAGTTGGAGTATGGTGACTGATAGGTTTTAAATTAACTCCTAGCATGCTGCTGGCGGATATACTGACTGAGACTATATCCCATTTGAACTTTACCTTTATGGCAGGTAGTTGAGTTGGTTTTTTGTCTTTAGCTTTTCTTCTAAAATGTTGAAATAACAGTGTTGGAAATGATGGATCTTCTTTTCATTGTTGAAATATAGCTAGATATGTCTGTGGTGGACTACCAGTCATTTATTCTGCGTGGTTTGTAATAAATATTTATGATACAATGACAAGTTGTTTCAGTGCGACCATCTAATTACCTATTGTCATGTCAAAGTCATGTTTGCTACTTCTGTCATTGTGTGGATACTTGATGGTATTTAATGGAAGAGGATCTTGATAAGAAAGAAAAGAGTGACAAGCAAAGCTGCTCATCAGGTAACCGTGCATCTACACTGCACTTTTTGAAAATGAAAAAAGAAATTGTAGAATCTGTGTGTGTGTCATACTTATATGAGGTTGATATCTGTGTTGATACCAGTGTTGACACAAGTATGGCAGAAGAGGGATGACTGTAATGATATGCCCGACAGGTTAATTTCAGCATTAACCCTTTACCCAACGTAACGGCCAAAACCGGCCAGCGCTATTCTAAAAAATCGTCAATTAATTTTCAAAATATTTTCATTTTTTGTCTCAAAAACATAGGTTATGACCCCTCGTTGGAACGAGCTCATCGAGCTCATTCCAACGAGGGGTCATAACCTATGTTTTTGAGACAAAAAATGAAAAAAATTAATTATTCAAGAATTTTTTTTGCAAGTGTCGTCTGCTTTTCATGTTAGGTAAAGGGTTAACTGATCCCAAGGTGTTATTGATGTTCAAAAACATCATTGCAACATCAATTAGTGAACAGTTGTTAGAGCTCACAAATAGAGTGAAAGAGTTGAGAACTTGAACAAAGCAAAGGATGGTATAATCAGCCGATTGGAGAATGAACTAGATGACGTTAAACACTATTAGATGAGGAATAGCCTCAGGATATCTGGGATTCCTGAATGTGATGGAGAAAGAATCAACAATTTAATAACAAGACCAGCTGGCAAAATGGGAATGCCACTCAATGTTAGTGAGATCGAGTGGAGCCAGCACTCTGGTGTATGTTTTACCGGTAAGAGTCAACCAAGAACTATTTTGACAAAGGTTACAGGGTTCGGGACAGGTTTTATAGAGCTCGCAGAAAATTGAAGTCAACCCCTAACACTGATCGTATCTTTGTTAAGGAGCACCTCACAACATTAAGATCGCAGCTGTCCAGAAGATGTGCCGAATTATTTTTGGTCATCGAAATTTGCTCACGTGTCTTTGACCTGTTACAATTTATGAGAGAGTGTCTAGAGGCACTCTCCCATAAATTGTGACAAGGCAGATCCACTCAGACATAATAATTTCACTTCAAAGATACATACAATGTTAAGCACATCTATGGAATATGAAGCCTTTAAGTTGTGGCACCTGCACTTCAGAATACAGACCAAATATGGGCTTCTACCACTCTACCAATTAATGAACACAAAAATATCCATCTTTATCATTGTTCAGTTGATCTTCCTTCTGTGAGTACATTGTGATGTCTCCATCACCTACCCCATACACCTTTATTGTCCAAATATAAAACTATTGTCTTCAATATACACCATCTGGAAGGCAAGTGAATGCAAAATCCTTAGAAACAATCAACATTTGGAAATGGTTTATGATAAATTTATTTGAAGCTTGGATTTGAACTGGGAGATTTTAGAGGAGAGAGAAAAGGTTATCCAAGAAAGTTTTGTACAACCTTTGAAAAAATTTAACACATGCTTGTCCAATTGTACATCTCTGTAAACAGTTATCACCTGATTGTCCTATAGAAAATGGACTGGTCCATTGACTAAATGGCAGCGAAATTATAAAGTGAATCATCTAAACAGTAAATCTGTACAAACATATATAAAAAATATATATCAGAAAGTTTAATTGAGTCCTCATGCAGGTAGTTATAAGAAAAATCAAAGTTCAAAACAAATAGAATGAAATTATGTACATTTCTTCCTGCTAGCACTTTCGCCGTTGTTTGTGCAAATCTTCAGGCAAAAATGCCTGAAGATCTGCATTAAGAGCAGTGAAAGTGCTAGTATGTACATAAATGTACATAATTTTGTTGCATTTGTTGTGATTTTTTCTTAAAAATATATATAGAGGTATACAGAAAAATGAGAGAAGTGGGATTAAGTGTCTTGTCCAAGAACACATTACAATTATCACTGGTCAAGATCAAATTGTTGACCTTTTGTTTACGGTCCAATGCTCTACCCATTTTGCCACTACACTCCCTTTTTGCTGGTGATAGTATATCACCCTCTGTTTTTCATAAAAAATTATCAAGATTGATCATGGAAAAGTATATGTTCTGAAGAAGTCATAAAATTTCTTGCAGAGCTTTGTTGATAAAGCCAAAGTACTGTTAAATCCCAATTAGTAAAACATGTAATTTCTTTTCAGCAATTCCAACTGGATATGAAAATAAATTTAGTGTAGCAACTATAAAAGAAGGCATCAAGAATTACCGAGCTTCTTTAACTCAAACTGGAAGCATTAATAGGCTTGACACAGCTTCTCTTGATCTTATCTTGAAGGTAAATACTGGTAGTAACATCATTTCTACTAAACCTCAGTGCAAAGGTTTCAAGTGATTTAAGTTTTGGTGGGTCATAGAAGGTATGCATTAACACTTTACCTAATATGAAAGGCTAATGACACTTGCAAACAAAACTATTGAATAACTTTTTTTTCTTCATTTTTTGCATCAAAAACATAGCCTATGACCTTTCATTGGAATGAGCTCAATGAGTTTATTTCAATGAGGGGGCCATAAACTATGTTTTTGAGACAAAGAATGAAAAAAATAATGAAAGTTGAATGATGATTTTTAGTGAATAGCGCTGGCCAGTTTTGGCCATTATATTCTGTAAAGGGTTAAAATATATTTCCTAAACAACCTTATGTTTTTGGTTATATAAATATAAATCTAAAGATATAATTCTCATTAATTTACTAATTAAAAGAGACACACCTGTCTCCTATCACTTTAACCAACATAACCACACACTGAGCAACGTCAAGTACAGGATTATACAAATTCTCAACACCAACCCAGATGACCCGAAAAATTTGGATAGAAGACGCACTGCTGAAATCACATGGATCTTCCAACTTAAAATGCTCATACCGTTCGGCCTGAACAGAAAGGACTTTTAGTCTATTATTCTCTTACTAATTTAACCCTTTACCCAACATTATGGCCAAAACTGGCCCGCGCTATTCTCAAAAATCACTAATTAATTTTCATTTTTTTTTTTATTTTTTGCCTCAAAAACATAGGTTATGACCACTCATTGGAACAAGCTCGTCGAGTTCATTCCAATGAGGAGTTATAACCTATGTTTTTGAGACAAAAAATGAAAAAAATTAGTTATTCAGGAATTTTTTTTTGCAAGTGTTGTCTGCTTTTCATGTTCGGTGAAGGGTTAAAAAAAGAAAAAAAATTCACTAATATTTGTTCTCGATTTTATTGTATGTAATTGAGCTATTGGTAAAAACTCTTTTTTGGCATATTCATGTTTTGACACTGGAGTGAGGTACAAATGCTATATTATTTACACCATGCCTCTGAACCCCGCCAATGACTAACTGCCTTTTTGTCAGAAAAGACATTGTTATCCAAGTGCTGCATTGTACACGCGGGCCCAAAATAAAAAATCCAAATCTCTCTACTTTTGTTTAGAAATCTCTCTTTCTCAGAATTTACCAAATAAACATGTCTTGAAAGAAAATCTGCCAACACTGAACAAATTAGGTTTTGAAAAATAAAATTGCTTGATAATCACCCAACAAAATTGAATGCCACTTATAACCTAGTTTCTCATCTCAGATAACATTACAAGGCAATTACAATTTTGAACAGTTATTTATTTTTGTATACATTTATGCTGTTAATTTTTAAATTTAATTTCTGGGATTATTTTCAATTAATTGCATTCCTATGTTTCAGAAACAGACCATACCAAAATAAGGCCCCACAAAGTAGATCTTCTTTTTCTCAGGCCATTTTATGTAAAATTGCATGCATGTGGGCGGGCAGTTTTTTATTTTATTTTTTATTTTTGTAATTATATTTTTGCCATCAAAAGTTTATATTCTTGGTTTGTTTTATGCTTTAGGCCTCATAATCTTCAGAATAGCATGGGTGGAAGTGTATTTTGTCCCTTCAATGCAAGAAAGCTTTGCAATGCTAAAACATTGCAAAGCCTTGTTGCACTCAAGGGACAAATTTATCAATTATATTAACTTGAGTAAAATATCAAACATAAACCATTTGATTATTATTTTTTAAAGTTTGCATTAGTTATAAAAAGAGAGCATGCGACAGCCAAAATGACCATGCAGGATGGCCTGAAAAACAGATTTTTTATTTTTTTTAGGCCTAAATTAAAACTGTTATGACATTATTTAAATATTTTTTAACCAATTAGATCGACAGATATTCCATCCAGAGATAACAAAACTCATCACAGCATGATTTTACACATTTTTTTCTGTTCTTTTTTAAGGTACAAGAGAAAACCAACAAGAAGTATACCAATCGTGCCAGGATCACATTCACCATCATGCCTGTAAATCAGTTCTCTCCAACTATTGAGTCATCACTTCCAGATAAAACATTTACTGGGTATATTAATGAAAATGCAAAGGCTGGTACCTGTGCTACTGGCGTGAATAACAATTTGTTGAAACTCATTGTACAGGATAGAGACTTGGTAAGTTGATATGATATACAGTGGAGCCCAATTAACTATATCTTTTAATTACTCTGACATTTTCTACATACCTGTTCTGTGTAATCCCCATCTACAGCAAAACTAAACCATGTCGAAAATGAAAATCTGTTCTGCACTTATGTGTGGAACGGAAATTGTTGACGGACTATTTTTAAACAGAAGCAAAATTTCACTGGAATTTTCTACAAATTGTGCAATGCAATTACAATTTGAATCGCTAGTGATAGCAGAAAATCATCCCCTGAGTTCCAATGTGATCTATGTGCCAGTAGTCACATAGAACACATTGAAACTCAGGGGATGAAATAGTAACACTGATTCCCCTCGCAAATTTGGTTGGCGATAAAATGTGTTGTTTTTGTTGATAGTTGTCAAATGAATTGCTGAGTGTCCATCTAATAATTATTTTTATTGATGTGAAGGTGTGTAATAAACACAGAGCAACACACATGTTTAAATGGGCAATCGATGTAGCTCTTGTGCCATCGCAGAAGGATAAAACTTGATGCCAGTGGCCTCTCATTTTATCCTTCCGCGCTGGCACACATGCCATATGAATCCCCAACATTCATTTTTGGCATCAATAGATCTAGTATAACCATTTAATTTATTATATCTTGTTTGACAGAACTCAAAGAAGATAGGAAAATGACCCAATTCCTGTTAAATATATGTTCCTGTTAAACCTTTATCTAACATGAAAAGCAGACGACACTTGTAAAAAAATTCTTGAATAACTAATTTTTTTCATTTTTTGTCTCAAAAACAAAAGTTATGACATCTCATTAGAACCAAGAACAGCACTGGCCGGTTTTGGCTGTTATGTTGGGTAAAGAATTAATTGAATATTTTATTGTGACGAAGTTGGCTATTCAGTTAATAGTTGTCCATTGTACTGGGAGGGGGACATATCCCACTGGGGGTCCTAGAATAACATGCAATAGGCATGTCCTGAGGGCACATAATCACTGGAAGGGAAAGTGTTTGAGAGGGGATATGGTTGGGGTTCAGGGTGTTTCCCTCGAGAAATTTTTTCAATGTTTAAACCCCTGAGCTTCAATCTGAGGCCTTCTGTGCACTCAAACTGATCTAATTTACCATGAAGGGGGAAACACATTTTATTATCACAAGCGGCCAATTTTTTCTCAGTATTATACTTCACCAACAAGGAAAGTACCACATATACATGACTAAATTCCTCACGGGCCTGAATATTTTGAAGATTCTATGTTTATGAGATGAAATCTGACAGTAATTAACTATTTTGGAAAGAGGAAACTTTTGTTTGTTTTGTTTTTTGAATGGATCCTGTGAAGAAAAAAACGCAACTCAGTCCAACCAGGAAAATTGATTGATTTTTAACAGCAAGTGGCATTAAAAATATGTGGTACTCTTTGCAAAAATGGCATGTGAAATTCTCTGTTGAATACAGCTTTCATGATTAGATAATTTAACCCTGGAAATTTACATTGCTTAATATGTAATTTAACTTTTTAGCTAACGTAACAACTAAAACTGGCAGTGCTGTTCACAAAAATCCTCAGCCAAATTTTATTATTTTTTTTTCAATTTTTGTCTCAAAAACATAGCTTCACGAGAGCATTGAGGGGTCATAAGCCATGTTTTTGAGACAAAAAATGAAAATATTAAGTTTTTTAGGAAATGTTTTCTGCAAATGTTGTCTGTCTTTTATATTAGGTATACGATTAACATGAAAAATAAGAGATTATTTATTCAATTCTACTTCCAAAACCAAATCATTCAACATGTTGTAATGTCAATGTTGACTTCTGATGTCACCATATTAGACATGTTGTGAATGAATTAAATTAAAATCTAAAAAAAACTTTTAAAATCTGGCTCCTTTCACTTGAGGTCCTAAATGTCAAAAATTAAAAATTGTGAAATTTAAAAAAACAGAAGGCAATGTACAAAGTTTCAGAGTAGTATCTATAACAACAATGGAGCTGCACATGTTACAAAATTAGGGGTTTTAACCCTTTACCCAATTTAACGGCCAAAACGGCCAGTGTTATTCGAAAAAATCGCCAATTAATTTTCATTATTTTTTCAATTTTTGTCTCAAAAAACATAGATTATGATCTCTTGTTGGTACGCGCTCATCGAGCACGTTCTAATGAGGGATCATAATCTACGTTTTTGAGACAAAAGATTTAAAAAATTAGTTTTTGAAGAATTCTTTTTGCAAGTGTTTTCTGCTTGTCATGTTAGGTAAAGGGTTAATAATGAATGTAAAAAAACAGCTTGTACTTTGAAGTGATGTAAAAACATCAAAATAGTGATAAATCAAAAAACAGTTATCACCTAATTTTTCTTGATCTGCAACATACATGTACTAGTATTTCTCCAAATGACCATATGACCTCCTAGATGTCATCTCCGAGTTTAACCATGATGGTGGGAAGTTGGGAACTTCTGAGATATTGTTTTTATTGAAGATTACATTTACAGAATTTTAGAAAGATAGGTTTAAAATGAGGTGGGAATTAAAATTTTTAAAAAAATCTTAGAATCCGGCTCCAATTAAGGGTGGAAATTATGAAAAGTAAAACCGGATGGATCAACTTCAGATAACAAGAAATCGATGTGAAAATTTTCAAAGCTGTATCTTTCAGAACTATGGAGCTGTACACGTCACAAAATTGACATTTCTATTAAGAAAATTCTCAAATTTTCGAGTGACATAAAAAGTAAAAAATGACAGGATCTTTTAAAACAAAACAGCTGTCCCTAATTTTTAAATCAGAAACCTGAAAAACAGGTATCTCCTAATTTGTTGAGCTTGCAACATTCTAATATTTCATGTAAATTGGACAAAATTGAATTTTTTTGACTTATGACTCCTATGACATCCTCTGAGGGTTTAACCCTTTACTCAACGTAACGTCCAAAACCAGCCAGTGCTATTCTCAAAAATCACCAATTAATTTTCATTATTTTATTCATTTTTTGTCTCAAAAACATAGGTTATGACCCCTCATTGGAACGAGCACGTCGTGCTTGTTTCAATGAGGAGGTCATAACCTATGTTTTTGAGACAAAAAATTAAACAAATTAGTTATTCAAAAATTTTTTTTGCAAGTGTCGTCAGCTTTGCATGTTAGGTAAAGGGTTAATAATTTTCCAGGAGAGAAATCATTTTTAGATATGGTTTTTATTTGAGATGAGATATAGAAAGTTTGAAAGAAGGGGACATGATACAGGTGTTGACATTAAAGATATTTTTAAAAAATCCCAAAAAATCAAATCTGCATCACTCACATGGTGCATGTATATCTTTAGAAAATAAATGATTGCACCCTCAAGTATTTCATGTTTCTGATTAGTGTGCAGAATTTCATGATTGTGGGAGGGTAAAGTACCTGATATTTTGGTGACACAAAAGAAAGAAAAAAAAATAGGCAAAAAATAATCTCCATAAGTCATTTCATCTTTGTTGAATGACTTGACAGTTTGAAGACTGGATTTCTTTAACTGTTTTCCTTATGCATCAGTCACATCCTCTCACATATTTTACATAACCCTATCATGTGATCCCTCATTGGATTGAGCTCATTCCATTGAGGGGTTGCTTGATATGGTTTTGTTTAAATTCTGTGAAATGATTGTAAAAATAAAGTTAACCCTTTACCCAATACACACGATATCAGAATTTATTATTTTAAATATCATTTTTTCAAATTTTTCAAGAAATTGAGCTCATTCCAATGAGGGGTCACATGATATGGTTTTGTTGACATTTTTTGTAAAATATTATTTTTTCATCTGCTAAATTTGCATAATCTGCGAGTGGATGCGGCCAATTTGTTAGGTAAAGGCTTAAAATAACAAGTTCACATCACTGTGAAGCATTTCAAAGGTGATGGTAGTGTGGAGTCTTAGTGGTTAGAGCACTGAACTTTAAACCAAAAGGTTCATGATTTGATCTTGACCAGCAGTAACTGTGTTCTTGGGCAAGTCACATAATTCTCATTGCCCATGTTGGGGCATGTTGTTGATGTGTACTAAGGTGTACACAGGCATGCTGCACTTGCCGTCAACTAGTGCTAACCCTGCTTGTGCAGAGTTCTTATGTTGGGGAGTATGATAGTTGCTTACCACCATTCAGTGGTTCTGTCCAGTTACTCTGGCTTCCTCCACCCATAAAACTCTCCGAATTAAGGTGACTCTTGCTGTCAAAAGTGTCATTAAACCCCAATGAAAAAATTTCAAAGTCTCTAAGTTGATAACTTTGAAGCTGAAAGTTTTTTCTCAAGAAGCCTCCAACAACAGCAGAAATCCATAATATATTTTACAAAATGATGCCTTATGATAAACAGAATATGGAATTTGTGGTTCTCTAATGAGATATTGATGGGATTCAGTTCAAAGTTTCCATTAACTCATCAGAGTCTCAGCATAATATGGACTCATTCCATAAACATCTTATATGTGATAAACATTAATTCCATATACTTTTTTTCAGACATCAGTTGTTGCACAAAGTGCTTACAAAACATTGCCAGTCAGGGTTACCCTGAAAGTTTTTTACCAATAAAAACATTCCAACATCAATCTATACAGTTTATTTTTATTCTCTGTTTTTGTGCAGGCAGCCACTGATGTTAAACCAAACTATGTATTTACATTGCCTGCTGGAAACATTTTCAGAGTAGGTGATGGTGGTGCAGTTTGTCTACGACTACCACAGTTAGATTATGAAACTACACGTCAGTATGTATTCGAAGTAAGTATAGTTTTCTAAACCATCAAATTAGATTTAACTTCTTTTCTGTGCTTTTAGGTTTTGAGCATTTTTTTGATTTTTGCGCACATTGCTTTTTGTTTTCTCCATATGGTCTAACTGTGAAAAGGCTCTGTTCATTGTGTATTTTAAAGATGTTTAATCATCCAAGTCATCAAATTTGAGTCATTGAAATATTCTGGACAGTCCTTCAAAGTTTTTTTGACTCACCTGATGGAAAGTCAAGGTGAGCTACAGCAGTGATTACTTTTTGTCTGTCGTCCATTGTCAAGGAATGTGGTATTTGTGACATCTCCGAAGAAACTGCTGAATCAATTTCAGTGAAATATAAGGTGTAAGTTTATTACGACATCACAATTTGATTTTGTTCAGAGGGGGTGGGAGAAATGACCACCAAATTGTTATATATTTTTTCCTCATGAACCGATTGATGCAATGACTTAATATTGGTACATGGATCAAGGTGTAGAAGCAAGCAAGGTTTGATGAGCAATATTTTCCTTTGTAATAGGTTGGATAAGATTTTTTTAACTACATTTGGTGTTCTACATTATTGGGTAATAGTACTTGATTCATGCCAAAAAGAGAATTTTGGTTGCCTGTGGAAACCTCAGAAGCTCAAAATAGACATTTTTCAAAGACCTATATTTCCCAAATCATAGAGATCTGAGAACTGTTATATGATTTGAAGCATCCGTAAGACCCGTAGAATTGAATGGTAACAAATTTGAAATAGGTTGTGTCAAAGGGTATCATATGAGGAATCACAAAAATGTTGAGTCAGTGCATTTTCATAAATTAAAAGAATTCTTCTCCGGAACCACCACTCATTATTGTTTGATATTCGGTATGTAACATCCGATTGAAGTTTGTTGAAATTAAGTCCCCGGGGTCATATGTTGGCTCCATGCAGAAACCCAAATAATAACTTGGGAAATGATGAAGTGGTATGTTTTCTAACAATAAAAAAGACAAATTTTTGAAACATTTATGATTAAGAGGGCAATGCAGTCAGGTTGTTGAGTTTGTTTTTGCACTGCACAATTGACTAAGTGGAGTATTCGTAATGTTGGCAATGCACACTTCATGATGGACTGTTTGATGTCTTAAGAAATGCTTTGTAATTTATTGTGCCTTATATGTACTGGAAATTAAGTTTTCCATTAATGTAGAAATATGTTTTGGTACCTGATATTTGGTCACATTTGCAAAGCTGCACAAGCACCATACAAGGTAAGTTTACTCTGTAAAAATACGGCATTAAGATAGGTGTAACCCATTTGTCAAACCCTGTTTCAAATGAATGAAATAAATATATTATTTAAAAAAAAAGTGTTCTCCCAAAGCACTTATTAGAATCTTGTCATATTTGGTATACGACATCTCCAGATTCAAGTTTGTTCAAATCAAGCTCCTTGGTTTATATTTGGCCCACATACAGGGCCTGAATTTTAACATAGTGCAATATGTAGAGATCTCTTTAAAAATCATCTTCTTCAGAACCATGTGTCAAAATCTTAGGATATTTATTGAACAGCACCTATTCAAGTTTGTTCAAATCAAGTTCCTAGGTTCTTATTTAGGAGCCTGATTTGAAACTTGGGGCAATGTGAACAATTTAAAAATCTTAAAATTTAGGTACTATTCAAAAATCTTCTTGAGATCTAGTTGTCAGAATCATTTGATAATTAGTATTCAGATTCTAGTTTCTTCGAATCAAGTACCTTCATTTATTCTTGTGCTCCCTTTGAGAGCTCAGATATTAACTTGAGGAATATTGTTTAAAAATCTTCTTCAAAGCCACAAATCAGCATCTTTGTGGGAGTTTTGAAATCCATAGGACATTTTGACCGATGCAAATTTCTGCTCAATTTTAGAATCTAAGTTTAAAAAACACTGGTAATTTGGTATAAACTTATCCCTTTGAACACTGGTGGTATCTTCCATGTTAGTTGAAATGCAGCAATTAGAAGAGTCCTTATTCATTATTTGGGGGTAGACCAATCAATATTTTCAACGTGCATCCATTAGGCTGCGAGTTGAAAATATTGATTGGTCTAACCCACCCTTAAACTAGCATACATCCTACTTAATGCAAGTATGGTGTACCATATCCCTGGACCAGTAAAGTGGCCTCTCATGTTCAAAGGGTTAATTTCTATTGTGAATTAACAAGTCATTTTCTTATTTACTAGTCACCGTACGTCAATTTATAATGTGTAAAGCAATATGTTGAAAATGACCTGCACCAAATTAAAATGACCTGTACCAACTACTTGGGGCAGAACATTTTGACCTGCACTGGAAAAATAATTTTTTCAAGCCTTGTGTGTGTCATATTCAAGCTTGTTCAAATCAAATCGCTGAGTTCATATTTGGGCTTCTTTTGCATCTGTTACATTTTTAGCTCAACTTTGGCGAAGCCAAATTTGAGCTTATGCCATGGCCAGTTGTCCGTCTGTCCGTCAACAATTCAATACGGCTCGGGCTAGAGGCCGTATTTATGAACCGATCTTTATGAAACTTCTTGGGTACCTTTATTATGACTGTGGGACGAGAACGAGTGTTTTGGGGTCCGATCTGAAATTCAGGTTGGCCGTCAGCTGCCATTTTGTACCGACGATGCAGAAATCTGGTTTTTGTACAGAACTTCCATATGAAAGCGCTGATTTGAATAATTTTTTCTATGAATGTTTAGTACCATGGGATGCATCACATATAATATGGGTTTTTTCTCGTATGTAAATTATGCAAATTGGACTAACTTTGATGTATTTAGTGTTACTTTCAGCACTGTAAGTGCAAATGCCAATACGGCTCGGGCTAGAGGCCATATTTATAAACCGATCTTTACGAAACTTCTTGGGTACCTTTGGTATCACCGTGGGATGAGAACGAGTGTTTTTGGGTGTGGTCCAAAATTCAAGATGGCCGATGGCAGCCATTTTGTACAAAATTAGGTGCAATCAAATTTTTGCACAGAACTTCCATATGAAAGTGCTGACTTGAATAATTTTTTGTGTGAATGTTTAGTACCATGGGATTCATCACATATAATACAGGTTTTTTTCTCGTGCAGAAATTATGCAAATTAGATGAACTTTGATTTCTTCAGTGCTACTTACACACAGTAAGTGCACACGTCAATACAGCTCAGGCTTGAGGCTGTATTTATCAACCGATCTTCATGAAACTTCTTGGGTACCTCAGTTATCACCTTGGGATGAGAATGAGTGTTTCTGAGTGCGGTCCAAAATTCAAGATGGCTGCCAGTGGCCATTTCGTACCAAAATTAGGTCTAATCAGTTTGTTGTACACAACTTCTATACAGCTCAGGCTAGAGGCCGTATTTATGAACCGATCTTTATGAAACGTCTTGGGTACCTTTGTTATTACCGTGGGATGAGAACGAGTGTTTTTGGGTGTGGTCCAAAATTTAAGATGGCCACCAGCAACCATTGTGTATACCAAAATTAGTGCAATCAGTCTTTTGTACAGAACTTCTGTATGAAGTTCTGATTTGAATAAATTTTTATATGAATATTTAGTAAAATGGAATACATCACATATAGTACGGGTTTTTTTCTCGTGCAGAAATTATGCAAATTAGATGAATTTTGATTTATTTAGTGCTACTTATACACTGTAAGTGCACATGTCAATGCGGCTCAGGCTAGAGGCTGTATTTATCAACCGATCTTCACGAAACTTCTTGGGTGCCTTTGTTATCACCCTGGGATGAGAATGAGTGTTTCTGAGTGCGGTCCAAAATTCAAGATGGCTGCCAGTGGCCATTTTGTACCGAAATTAGGTCCAATAAGTTTTTTGTCACAACTTCTATACAGCTCGTATTTATGAACTGATCTTCACGAAACTTCTTGGGTACCTTTGTTTTCACCTTGGGACAGGAATGAGTGTGTTTTGGGGTGCCTTTGTTATCACTGTGCTATGAGAACAAATATTTTGGGGTTGAGTCAGACCCACTCTGGGACTCAAAGATTTCTTTTCTATTTAGCATCTGACTGTCACCCACCTTTACAATACTTTACCTATACATTTGTTACAGGCTACGTCCAGTATTTATGTACAGACTGTTACAATACTTTAAATGTACATTTGTTATCAGGTCATTACCTAGATGTTTGTCATTGCTGTGTCACATACTATACATGTACATGTCTTGACAAGTGGAGCTTCAGTGTCATTGACACTTTCATTCTGCAGTTGGTGTCACTGGACTTGTTTTAACTGCTCTGTAGAGGGGGCACTGGGGCTCAGTTGGTAGAGGTGCAGACTGCAAGCTGAGAGGTTCTCGGTTCGAATCCCACCTGTGGCAACTGCATTGTGTCCTTGGGCAAGACACTTCACACCCATTGCCCATGTGGGGGCATGATAAGGCGTGTATTAAGGCGTACTGCACATCGATGGTGCACCTGTCTTTAACCAATGCTAACCCTGCTTGTGTGGCATTAGTATGTTGGCCAGCTGACAGTTGCTCGCCATTGCTCAGTGGTTCTCTCTGGGTACTCCGGCTTCCTCCACCCGTAAAACTGTCATGGTCATTATTAGCCATTGTGCAGAAATATGTGACCATAAACACCAATAAATAATAACTGCTCTGGAGATGAATCTGGGGTGAGATTCAGTGTTGATTCAACAGAACAAAAAGTGAACACAGAGTTTAATAAAAATTATTTTGTGTCTTTTATTTTGTAGGTTATTGCTACAGACCCTACAGCCACTACCCTGAATAAAGCAACTGCAACTGTGACCATCAATGTTAATAATGTCAATGACAACACACCAACAATTACTGGTGGCATTTTCCTAACTGGTACTGTTCCAGAGGGGACATATCCTGGTGGACGATTCATTCAAAATGTATGAGTTTTTGTTCATTACTACTGTATTCTTATCCGTCAAAGCAATTTTGTTCTGATTCTATACAAGTGTGAAACATTTTGCTCTTCAGATTCAGACTTTTTCACATTTTTTTCTCTCATAATTTTCTGGTTACATGCTTGACAGAGGATATCTAATGTTTTTAAGTGGATACCGAAAATTATCTCATGAGTGACCAAGACAAATTTTTATTTTTTGTGTGTGCTCGCACAAGCAAAAATAGCCATTTGTCTCAGTCACGAGTGAGATAATTTTCAGTATCCACTAAAAAAAGTAGATTTTCTTTTTATTATGTGCTTTTTATAAGATATAATAGAATAAATGCTAAGTTTATCTCTAGAGTACAGAGAAGTGACACAATCCCTGTTACTTCAATTCTCCTGTTAATTGAATAATTTTCACTGCCAATGTGGCTATTCAATTAACAGGGTTCCACTGTATATATGATGTTGGTTAATTTCAAACTTGGAGAGAGTGAAGCTCTCGCTCATCAGGTAATTAACCGTTTACTTAACAAATCGGTCACATCTGCCAGCGTAATTTACAAATAAAGCAGATGAAAATATTTTCCAAAAAATTTCAAGAAAACCATATCATGTGACAATGTGTTTTGATACCCTGTCACCCAAGGAGTGGAGATTTTTATCAATATACTTATTGCTAGACCAAAAGCACCTTTTTCAAAATACTGAAATGGTAAAAAATTCAATGTAAATACAATTGTGTTTTTTAATGAATAGACATTAACTTATTCACTGCATATGGTCTTTTTCAGCTACAAGCAAGTGATGGTGATTTGAATGAATTTAACACTGTTAGATTTGCTTTTGTTGAGGTCAACCCAACTACTGGAGCAACTTTTACAGTCTCTCAAACTGGTGCTGTTCAACTTGTTGGTACATGTGTGGCTGGTGAGGTGTATAATGTTTTGTTTAGAGCATACGATGATGGAACTCCTGTTCGGGAAACAAGAGGTGTGTTGCAGATTACGGTTTTAAAAACTAAGAATTCACCTCCTGTTATACCATCAGACAATTATATTGTATCTATCAGTGAAGGATCGCCTGTTGATTCATCAATATTTCAGATTCCAGTAAGTATTTAAAATAGTCTGCCTGTTAACCCTTTGTACCTAACAAATCAGCCACATCCGCTGATGTAATAGTCAAATTTAGAAGCTGAAAAAATTATTTTAACAAAAATGTAATAAAACCATATCATGTGATTCCCATACCATTGGAATGAACTCATTGAGCTTGTTCCATTGAGGGGTTTCACAATATGGTTTTGTTGAAATTTTTTGAAAAATTTGAAAAAATAATATTTAAAACAATAAATTTTGATATCGTCTGAATTTGCTAAAGGATTAACTACAAAGAAACATTAGAGCTTCCACTAATTTATTGTCTGCAGCAGGTGGATTTTTTTGCCTAGAATAAAAATACTTTATAACCATGAAGAGGTATGTTGCTGTCTCTCAACCATTTACTTACAATATCAAAATTTGTCACTTTAATTTTTTTTTCTTTCAAAAAAGAATTTCAACAAAACAATGTTATCCCACCCCTTATTGGAACAAGTTTGGGTCATTTTACCATACCTTCTGCACCAATTTCACTTCTTAATTGCATATAGGTTATAGAGTGAACTTCTGTTAATAAAATAACAAAAATCTTGTATTGTGTCACAGAAACACTCTGACATCCACTGAATTCCAGACACTTATTTTTGACCTCAATACATCCAGTCTAACCATTGCATCTATTACATCTTGTTTGACTAAGCTCAGTGAATTTTGTCAAACAAGTCATAATAGAATACATGCTCAGTTTATCTCTAGATTACAGGGAAGTGATCACATCCCTGTTAAACAAATACTTCTGTTAATTGAATAACTTCCAGTGACAAAGTGTCTATTCAATTAACAGGATTCCACTCTACTCTTCACAGTGGTTTCTTGACAAACATGATTTTATTAGCTCAACTGTGGCAAAGCCAAATTTGAGGTATTGCCGTGGCCCGCCGTCTGTCTGTCCACCTGTCAGTTTGTTGCACCGTACACATGGCTCAGGCTAGAGGCTGTATTTATGAACCGATTTTTACGAAACTTCTTGGGTACCTTTGTTATCAATGTGAGATGAGGACAAATGTTTTGGGGTCCAGTCCGAAATTCAAGACGGCCGCTGGCAGCCATTTTGTACAAAATTAGGTGCAATCAGATTTTTGCGCAGAACTTCCATATGAAAGGTCTGATTTGAATATTTTTTTGTATGAATGTTTAGTACCATGGGATTCATCACACATAATACTTGTTTTTTTCTTGTGCGTAAATTATGCAAATTAGACTAACTTTGATTTATTTAGTGTTACTTTCAGCACTGTGAGTGCAAATGCCAATATGGCTCGGGCTAGAGACCGTATTTATGAACCGATCTTCACAAAACTTCTTGGGTACCTTTATTATCACCTTGGGATGAGAACAAGTGTTTCTGGGTGTGGTCCAAAATTCAAAATGGCTGCCAGTGGCCATTTTATACCGAAATTATGTCCAATCAGTTTTTTGTACACAACTTCTATATGGCTCAGGCTAGAAGCCATATTTATGAACCGATCTTTACAAAACTTCTTAGGTACCTTTGTTATCACTGTGGGATGAGAATGAGTGTTTTGGGGTGTGGTCCAAAATTCAAGATGGCCACCAACAGCCTTTTTATACCAAAATTAGTGCAATCAGTTTTTTTGCACAGAACTTCTGTTTGAAAGTTCTGATTTGAATAAATTTTTGTAGGAATGTTTAGTAACATGGAATACATCACATTTAATACAGGTTTTTTCTTGTGCAGAAATTATGCAAATTAGATGAACTTTGATTTGTTCAGTGCTACTTATACACAGTAAGAGCACATGTCAATATGGCTCGGCTAGAGTCTGTATATATGAACTGATCTTCACGAAACTTCTTGGGGTATCTTTGTTATCACCTTGTGACAGGAACGAGTGTTTTGGGGTGGCTTTGTTATCACTGTTATGAGAACAAATGTTTTTTGGTTTCAGTCAGACCCACTCTGGGACTCAAATATTTTTTTTCTAGTTTGGCATCTAACTGTCACCCCACTTTTACAATACTTTACCTATATATTTGCTACAGGCTACAGTCAGCATTTATGTACAGACCGTTACAATACTTTACATGTACCTTTGTTATCAGGGCATTACCTAGATGTTTGTCATTGCTGTGTCACATACTATACATGTACATGTCTTAAACAAGTTGAGCTACAGTGTCATTGACACTTTTATTGATTTCATGATCAAATCAAGTCATTGCTGCTTTTAACAGCCATGATTTGACTTTTTGGTGAAACTCAGCAAATTAGTCTCTTGGAATATGGTTAACTACTTACATTCAGAAAGTCCATACTCAAGTTCAGCTGAGAAATGCCATCACACTATATTTAATAGCCTTTAAAATTTTGTACAGCCATAGAGTACCCAGTATGGATTTAAAACTAAAAACACCCAAAAGTCCTTTCTGTTCAGGGCGAGTGGTTGTAGCATCTTGGGGGTGAATATCCAGTGTATTTCACAGATGTGGTGCTGGTATGTCACAACAAGTTTTTCAAGGTCTGAATAGTGGACCGGTATCATACTGAGATCTCTGATGGGCTGGGATTATGTTGATTAAAGTGGAAGTGTCTTTTGGTTTCATCAACATATTATTTACTGCATCTGTTACATTGTACTGAGTAAGTGCAGTGTTAGGCTTATGCCATCCTTGTACTTTTGGGTATGCTTAGTCACAGCCCCATAGGAGGAAGATTGTGCAAGATGCATTTCTCTAGGAAGAGTGTTTTGGATTTCCAACTTTAACTCGTTGATACATAATACATAAATTCACGGTCCTTCTTTGGAAGGGTGTGTTCTCCTGAGATTGAGTGTGGTTTTGGTATATTTGGTTGGGCTGCCATGGTGGCATTTTGCCATGCATTCTTGACCATCAGATTCGATGATAGCTAATGTGCTCAGGCTCACGTAGATGCTTCTGGCTGTTGGTGAAATTGCCATGACTAAGGAGTCAAGATCTAGAATAATATGAAATATGAAAACAGCAACTCCGAGGAGTTCAAGAGGATCTCGACCTGTGGTGATCTCATATCTGGTTGTTTGAAGGGCTTAGCCTAAGCAGTTTCATCCAGTATGTGAACTTTGTCAGGGCATGGGAGTTGTTTTCACATTCAAGACTAAAAAATTATTATTATTATTTATTATAAATGTATTTAGATTTTATTATATCATCCCTTTGCTTCTTACATGATAGTTGGGCTTCTGTTGGTGGAAATTTAGTTTTTCAATATTTTTTAAAACAATTTGCCACCAAGCATATTCCAATGAATTCTTGGAAAAGAAATTTATGCAGATGTTGAAGATGCATAGCATTTTACAAGGGTTGGTGGAAATCACAAAATGGTATCATCATGGTGCCTGGCTCTCGACATCATTATCTCACATGAACTTCCTGTTCATCAGATGCTCACTATGGCAACAATCTATAGGCTCCAAAGAAACAGGCCAAAGGTGTCCAAAAAAAAACATACAGATATTAAAGTTAAGCTACTACTCTCAAATTTTGATTTTAATTTTTTCATTGTAATATGACTTAATGGGAGTGATTAGCATCATAGTAGTCATCATCAATCCTCAGTGAAGTTGCATTGTGGTAACCAGTTATTGTCACAACACCGAAGTTAAGCAACATCGAGTCTGGTTAAGTCCTTGGATGGGTGACCGTCTGAGCGATCAATTTGGACTTTGGCATTGTGTCCTTGGGCAAGGCACTTAACCCCGGTTGTCCACATGGGGCACGATGATGCCGTGTACTAAGGCGTACTGCACATTGATGGTGCGCCTGTCTTCAACCAATCTAACCCTGCCTCTGCTGTAATGTGGAGTTACAATGTTGGGCAGCTGGAAGCTGATCGTCATTGCTCATGGGTTCTCTCCGGGTACTCAGGCTTCTTCCACCCATAAAACTGTCACCTGCACGATATGATCTTGGCTGTTAAAGTGTCGTTAACCCTTTGCCTAACATGAAAAGCAGACGACACTTGCAAAAAAAATTCTTGAATAACTATTTTTTTTCATTATTTGTCTCAAAAACATAGGTTATGACCCCTCTTTGGAACGAGCTCGTCGAGCTTGTTCCAAAGAGGGGTCATAACCTATGTTTTTGAGACAAAAAATGAAAAAATAATGAAAATTAATTGGCGATTTTTGAGAATAGCGCTGGCCGGTTTTGGCCGTTACTTTGGGTAAAGGGTTAAACCATGTAAAATAAATAAATAGGACTGCTAATTACTGATATTGGTCTGAAAGGAATGTTCCAAATTACATTACTATTATATTTTATTGAGAAGATATTGGTAATCTAAAACTCTAAAATCAATAGTAACTCACCACTGCTTGCTAAGGGCCAATAATAATCTATGCAGCTAAGCATTGGTGGAGGTCTGAAATTTTTATGATAATGTTGAAAATTAAATTGTTTAAAACTAGACTATTAAAAAATCTTATTTCTCTGGCATTTTTACCCACATTATTTGATGAGAGGGAGGCTTTTTTTCTCTTTAATCCCAGAAAAGATTTTGAAATATCACAGAAATTTTTAAATGTTTACTTCTCTGGGAATCATTAGTCATTCAACAGTTGTTTTTTCACATACCAAAGTTTCAGTCACATTTACTGTTTATCAAAGTTTGAAAAGAATTAGCGTTACTCAGTGTAGATTTTAACTGAATAGACATAAAATAGGTAATAAAATGTATTTTCTCTTGTGCAGAAGTTTAATGATGAGATGCCTGAGAAAGAAGCATTTTCTTTTTAAAAGCCCAAGTGTTGTTTTTTTTTAATTTTTTATATTTTACTCCCCCAAAACCAGTTCATTAAGGTATCATATGGGTAAGGGAAATTTGTTGACTTTGAAATTCCCACCTCTGGTATTTCATAAATTCAAATTAAATATCCACAAATTATACATCAAAATGAAGGATGTGACGTACAGAACATGAAAAACCAATAGTTCCTGGAAGTCTGCTACTGTATTCATACCAGAACTGATAATAGAATATTATTTCAAGAGAACAACTCATGGCCAAATGTACTTCAGATATCCAAGAACAAAGCTAGGAAATCAAAATTGTTCAAAATGCAGCGACAGAGCTGCATGGGGGTAAATTATTTTGTTTTCTGTTTGTTTACATTTCGGTCAAGGTCATCTGGGCAAAAAAAAGCATTGATATACAATACTATCTAAAATCAAATAATGGGAAAGATCACCTTCATACTACAAACTATAATTATATGGAGACTGCACACTTGCAATATCACTTGCAAGGTATCATGACACCTGTTTGAATTTCTTAGAATTACACAATTGTTTTTCAATGAAAATTTGTGGTAATGCATGATATGTGCATGTCCATCAGCAATGGAACCCATCTTTAATAAAAATGCAGACAAAACTTCCTTTCCCCAATTTTTTTTTGTGTTCTGTAAATCGCAACCCCTTCATTTTGATGTATAATTTATGTCTATGTCATTTGAACTTATGGAATATCAGAGATGGGAATTGCAAAGTAAGCAAATTTCTCTTACTTATATAGCACCTTAAGGTTCATCACTGGAAGAAGTTTAATGTATAAGTTCCATTCCAGTGTCATAAGCAATGCTTTAGTTCATGTTACAGTCAGTAGTTATAGGTGATAGGTGATGATGGAGCAAATTTAAATTGAAGATGCACCTTTTTAGTGTGTATGACTAAAGAATTGACAATGTGCCCTATATGTAAGACATTAGACCTGTTTTCTCCAAAAGTGACAAAACTAATTCAAATGAATGTTACAGGTGAGAGACGAAGAAGGAGATGCATTGAATTACAACTTCAAGGATGTAGATTTTCCAACACGGCTACCGAACCAGCTTGATCTTGAACTGTTAACATCCAACTCAGTGTGAGTAAGATTAATTCCATTACCGCAGATTATCAACTTAAAAATTGTCACGCTGTTGATACAGTACCTGTTGCCAAGCTCAAAGGCCACCTGTCTACTTCTGTTAGAAATTTGATAATGTTTAGCCCTCAAATAGGTCATCGCCTATGTTTAGATTCACTTTTCTCTCCCCACTGCATGTGTAACATACGTCTGTCCAGGGTGAGACAGCAGGGAGAGACAGATGTATCCCACCCCACCCACGTGATGTTATACATTTACAATGTTATTATGACGTTATGCATATCGTATCAGTTTCTTGCTACCAACTAATTCATATTGACGTCATCAGAATGCCGTGTGATCAAAGTTTGATGCTCTAAAACTCTTTAAACCCCAAGATGCCACCGTTCCTAATTGATTTCGTGGTATATACCTTTGGTATATACATAACTTTTGCATGCACTTTCCGATGGTATCATTAGTTTTTCAAAACGACGAAAACCAAATGAGTTGATTATATCAGCACGTGACCGCCGATTACCTCTGGCTAACGTAACCTCTGTATGGTGGGGGAGAAAAATAATCTCTGATGGGTACGGGTGTGAGATGGAAAAATCTCACCCTCGGGGCAAGATATTTGGTCCAGACACTCGGCAAGCCTTGTGTCTGGCCCAAATATCTTGCCCTCGGGTGAGATTTTCCCTTCCCACACCTGTACCCATCAGGGATTATAATAGTCTGGAATACTTCAGTTAGTTGGAAAAGCAAACTGTAGTATCACTTTTCCAACCAACTGATATATTCCAGATGATTGAATTTGAAAATTTTCTTAATGATTCATTTTATGTGTATCAAATCTAGAAAGTTTGGTCAATTGAGGCTTCATTTGATTGGTATTTTAATGACATTTCAATCAGAAATGAAGACTCACCTCAGCCGTAGTGTAATGATTACTGTGTATAGTTCCTCAAATTATGTTAATATCTTTATATTTTCAAGGGGAATTGAATACTTATTGAATGGAATATCTATAATTGGGGCAGAACAGAATATCCGTATATCTTTGTAAGTAAAGATATATTATATTACATCAACAGTGGCCTGAATGCAAATTTCCACAAAAACGGGTAAACCAACAGCCCGTAACAGCATCGAATTCTGAACAGAATTAGACTGGTGGCCCAAGAGCTTCACCTATTTCATGAGAGAACTTTCTAAGTAGAGGAGTTCAGTACCAAGTAACAATCTATTAAACTGAGAATAAAGCTTGCAACATACCTCAGGGCCCTTTGGGAAATCATGGAGCTTGAAAATCGAGTGTCTAGGAAGATGTTTGCAGCATTCTCATTAGGGGTGTGCCGATTATTGATTTTCCTAATCGATTAGTCACCCAAGATTATTGATTATAATTAAACCTTTTTTCTGTTTATGCGTTTTCAGGCAAAATGATTGGCTAAAGTATTTTTCTTCTTCTTTTTCATAACACAATGAACCAAAAAAGGCCTGCCCTAAACCACACTCCCAATGTCAGTCTTAAAAATTACATTTCACAGTGTGAATGGAAAAGAACCCCTGCGTGCTCATATTGTTTCAAAATGAAAAGTAATTAATATTTATCTCATCATATTAAAAAGACTTTCAAAATAAAATTTAATAAACAATGAAATCTTTATCATGCTTTTTATTCTGTGTTCATTTTTTTTTTTTTTGATGCAATAGGTGATCGTCTGCATTCAGTGTTTTACCCATTCAAATCAAACGTAAACAATGGCCGGTCATAATAATGATGGGAATTTTGATTTTGGAGATCTAGATGAAGTTTTTGGCAAGGGAAATGACTGAATGTAGATGATTTATCTTTACAAACTGTTTTCAGTTTCTCAGGAAATGGTCAAAATTAGATTTAAATTTAACTCAGTGTTGCTTTGAATGACAGCACCCTCCCATAAATGGAAAAGGAGATTGAAGTTTTGCGTGGCCGTGGCCTATGACGTTTGTTTTAACTTTCACAATTCATTGGTAAATAAAATTTTTAATGACACAAAAACATGTTTCAGTGAAATGTATCGTTATTTCAAACAGAATTTTAGAAAACTATGCCTTTTTTATTCAGTTATCACTAGGAAGCATGATGTGACCTGGTTTTTATTTTAACTCCGCAAAGTAGAGTGTTTAAATTTATTGCCCTTCAAGTTTAATTATAAAGACAAAGGCCAAACATAATGTAAAATGGGCAACGCCCATTTACACAGTTTGATTTTTGTTTTTTTTGTGGTTCATAACTCAAGAAATAGACAGAAAAAAATGATCATTTCTTATATAATTGACTCTAGTTGTATCTAGAGCACCCCTTATCAAGAAAACAAACATACCTCTAACAAAAATGAACATTACGAATGGTCCATGATGGATTTGGGAAAGTTTGCTTGTTGAAATGACTCCTTGGGCAATTTGCATTGCATTTTGGACTCTTTATATGTTACTTACAGGAACATAGTACTCTACAACCGCAGGTAGGGGGTGGGGCATGTGTCCCACCCCCACCCCCACAAAAAATATAAATTCCAGAAAGAGTTGAGTGAGCGAGAGAGAAGGGGGAGGGGGGGGGGGTAGTTTAGCACAACATGATCTTTATCATCGAATTATCATAATATTATTAGAAATTAGCAGGAAGGGTATGCATATACTCTTTACTCTTAAATATATCATTTGACTTAAGTGTCGCTAGTTTGGTTTGTCTCTACTACAGCTTTTAAAGTCAAGACAAATGCACATTTTTGTCTCCATCTTTAACAAATATCCTCTTTCGACACAGTGAGGACAATTAGTAAATAAGCAGCCAAAAATCTACATTTTTCTCATTGTAGAGGTGCATTCAGTTTCTAAGCATATAAAGGAAGTAAAAATTTAACAGTTCTTTGTCTAAAGAAAATAGTAATTGATCGTAGCATGAATGATGAATGATTGATCGTCAAATAATTAAATAATCATGACAATTTAAATCTTCATACTCCCCTGTGTACTTTATCCAGAGACTGTTTTTATGCCCTCTTGACGAATAGTCGGAGACATACTGTTTTACCCTTGTCTGTCCATCCGTCTGCTGTCCATCCACCTGTCTGCATCAAGGGTACATTATTTGTCCAGCTAACTCCTCTCGCAGTTTTCAAGCTAGGACTTTTTTATTTCACAGAATGTTTGTACAAAAACCAGAGGTATGCAAATTGTCAGGATTTTGATTTGTTTCAATATTTCACAAAAAATTTTGTTGAATTTCACCTGAATGGTACATGGTTTGTGTGTGGCAGACATTGTGGGGGCATTGTATGTGTCTTCCAGACACAGCTCATGTACAAGTAACAAATCACAGTTTGCTGTTCGACCTCCTGTGTCCATGTGATTTGTGAGGGCATGCTTCAGTCTCAGTCTCATTTGAAGCTCAATTGAACAGTACTGTGATGTGTAAAAGCAGACAGACAAATTTTGACTGGATTGCGACTGTTGCCATACTCTGGTCAAAGTTCTATGTCTCCTTTTCACAACATACCGAATCTGACATGTGGAAAACAACGTGTGAGGTCATTGAATCTCGGATGCTATTTTTCTGTGTGTGTCTTGATACGATCTTGATTTCTTAAACTTTTATTAACCCTTTTCTCAACATAACGGCCAAAACCGGCCAGCGCTATTCTAAAAAATTGGCAATTAATTTTCATTATTTTTTTAATTTTTTGCCTCAAAACATAGGTTATGACCCTTCGGGGAACGAGCTCATGGAGCTCGTTCCAACAAGGGGTCATAACCTGTGTTTTTGAGACAAAAAATGAAAAAAAATTAGTTATTCAAGAATTATTTTTGTAAGTGTCATCTGCTTTTCATGTTAGGTAAAGGGATAATAAAATCTGAAAACACTGATTGTGATCTTGTAAAAAAAGGCCTGCTTTTATGATCACAGTACTGTACATGTACTCACTTGCATGAATCCAAATGGATTAGACGAAATTTTAACCCTGACTTTGCTTTTATGACCAACTGATATATTGCAGACAATTGAATCTAAAAAATACCATAAACATTCATTTTTTTAATCAGTTGGAAGAAATATTGCTCAATCGACACTTGATTTGAAAGAATCTGGGGGTACTCTGGCTCAGTAGGTAGAGGTGCAGGCTGCAAGCCGAGAGGTCTGCGCTATATACAAAAGTCTCCATTCAAATTTTATTGTTTTCAATTTTTGTCTCAAAAAACATAGCTTATGATCTGTCATTGGGATGAGCTCATTGAACTCGTCCCAATGAGGGGTCATAAGATATGTTTTTGAGCCAATAATTGAAATTTTTTTAGTAATTTAAGAATTTATTTAGCAAGTAACGTCTTTCCACCACATTGGGTACAGTGTTAAGAATGATCGTTTTTCAGCTATAGATACATGAATGTGAACAAGAATGTCAGCACGTAACTTGCATGCTATACTCTGTCTCATATAATTGATGTGAGTCAGTGTGACAATGTGGGCCTTTTTTGGATCAAGTTTGTTCCTTTGTTAACCTATTTAATACAATAGTTCAAAAGTTACAGTTAATCGATCATTACTTTTTGATCAATCAAGACATTGATCATTGGTTAATCAATTAATCGGTTAACCATTTCAGGTCTTCTAAAATCTGCTTCAGCGTTCTATCATATATTTTACATAACTGGTAAATATGCCCAAAAATTCTTTTTTCACTGATATCAGAATTTCTCCCACCACCTGCCTATTGAGATAGACCAGGCTTGCTGGTTTCAAAATTTTGTGTACCTTATTTATCATTCATGTGGTCTGAGCTTTGGTAAAATATCAGACATAAACCATTTAACCCTTTACCTAACATGAAAATCAGTCGATACTTGCAAATAAAATTCTTGAATAACCAATTTCTTTCATTTCTTGTCTCAAAAACATAGGTTATGACCCCTCATTGGAATGAGCTCATTCCAACGAGGAGTCATAACTTATGTTTTTGAGACAAAAAATGAAAAAATAATGAAAATTAATTGGCGATTTTTTAGAATAGCGCTGGCTGATTTTGGCCATTACGTTGGGTAAAGGGTTAATTTTTATTTTTTAAGTTTGCATTGGTCATAAAAAGAGCACGGTTACAGCAAAAGGACCATGCAGGAGGGCTTGAGAAACAGACTTTTAACTTTTTGGGCCTTGTCTTTATTTTTAGAGCGACCATACAGAATAGAGTCAAGTTGGACAGAGAAAGAACAAATGAATATCATGTTGAAGTGATTGTATCAGATAACAGTGGTGGGGTAAGTGCAATTTATTGTGTCACATTGTCTATCTCAGTGCTTGGAAACACTGTTGATTGTATTAACTTCTTGCATGCTGTTGGCAGATATTCCTGCCCAGGAAAGATTTCTCGTCACTGAAATATGTTTAATTTGGGCATATTTAATCCAATTTCTACTCTGTAAATTGAATGCAATTTTTCACCAATGTTTCTTGATTTAAACTTACATGAATTTTTCATCAAATATAGTCATGGCTGCTTCAAAAATTTCAGCAAAACCATTTCATGAGACCTCTCATCTAGCTTGTTCCAATGAGGGGGCACATGATATGGTTTAGTTGATGTTTCAATTTCCTGTTAATTGGATATTCCTTTCCTGCTAATTGAAAATTTCCCACTGGCAAGGTGGTTAATCAATTCACATGGTTTGATTGTATATCTTGTTTGACCGAGCTCCAGGATTTTTATACATCTTTTTGGCCACTTGTATGAGCCAGTCATATTATAGATTGCCTAGGCCCATCTGGCCACCCATCTGCCTGTCTGATCATTCATCTCTGCATCTGTTCATCTATTAACTTTTTCTTGTTTGCACACTGACTTGAAACCTGTATGTTTCACAGATTCCATGACCAACATAGCAGCCATCTTTGATTCTTTTCTTTTCTTCTCAGTAACTTGAAAAAAGGAATACCCAGTGGATCCATTTCTTTTTCTGGTACATCACTTTTGACAGTAGGAAGATTCCTTTCAATAACCAGCATTCTGATATATACAACATGACAGTCATTTTTTTTTTATCATTTTTGCTCCTCCATGTAACTTGAAAAAAGGAATTAGCAGTGTATCTAATTATACATCCATGAACAAAGTTCAGGGGGGTATATAGGAATCACTTTGTCCATCCATCCATCCATCCATCATCCATCCATCCATCCATCCATCCATCCATCCATCCATCCATCCATCCATCCATCCATATGTCTGTCTGTCTGTCTGTCTGTCTGTCTGTCTGTCTGTCTGTCTGTCTGTCTGTCTGTCTGTCTGTCTGTCTGTCTGTCTGTCTGTCTGTCTGTCTGTCTGTCTGTCTGTCTGTCTGTCTGTCTGTCTGTCTGTCTGTCTGTCTGTCTGTCTGTCTGTCTGTCTGTCTGTCCATCTGTGCAAAATCGTGTCCGGCTCAAAACATTTGATGGCTTTGAAGTATATTAATGATACTTGGTATAAATGTTGCCCACCAGCAGAGGGTGTGTCATGAATAAGATTGGAATGCCTTCTACAAGGTCAAGGTCACAGACTTAGTTCAAGTTCACATTCTCATATCCAAGTATATGCAAGTTGTGTCCAGCTCAGAACTTTTCATAGTTTTGAAGGATATTAATGATACTTTGTATTAATATTGCCCACCACCAGAGGGTGTGCTGCAAATAAGGTTGGAATGCCTGTCTACAAGGTCAAGGTCACAGACTTAGTTTAAGGTCACATACCCTGCCATGGCAGTCATCTTGATTTTCTGTGATTTTTGCTTTTCTGAGTCATAACTCCCAAAAACTGATGGTTGTAGTTTCATATTTTTCTGGTGTATTATTTTTGACAAAAGAAATGTAGAAATGTCTGTTTTCAATAACCAGCCTTCTAGATATCCAACATGGCCACCATGACAGCCGCATTGAAATTTTTGTTGATTTTTGCATTTCCAATCTTTAATTTGAAATGAAAAAATAACTGATGGGCCCATCTGGGGCATTACTATTGACATGGCCTGTGCAACAGGACAGTCATCTTGGATTTTTTTGGTGTTGTTATTTTTGCTTGTTGGTGCAAAAACGTGAAAACTTAATGACCAAGAGGTCCTGTTTCTCTAGTTCTTGTAGTAAATTGAGATGCATTCAAAAGATGTGAGGTATATTTTGCCATGCAAAATGATTGAATTTACATTAAGCAGCTGCATAATGATGTCACCATCCAAAAGTGCTCTTGTTTCAAATTTAAGCACAATGTTGTTGTACTATGTTCTATATGTCCAATTAATTTTTGAACTTTTATTTTCAGACTGACACATGTACTGTTACTGTGAAGGTTACTGACATCAATGATAATTCTCCCAGATTTACAGCGCAGCAATATTTTTTCTCAACTCCAGAAACAAGCAACCCCGGAACTACTGTGGGAAAAATTTCCGTAAGTATCATAATTATAATCAAAATCAAAATTGGGCTGCTGCAAATCATGCCTGAAAATAAGCAGACTGTCATTTGCAGAATGAGGTCCCCAGAGGGTGAAGTTTGCGATGCTACCCTGCACAGCACAATTTATTATAAAAATTCAAGGTCCCATTGTCTATGATGGGCAGATTCAAATATTACTGTATACCTTTATCAATTACTAATCTTGGAACCACATTCATTCATTTCTGGTGTTCAAATTTATCTTGTATACATTTTTTATCCTTCATTTGAAAACTCAACAACCTATCAGTGTCCATTGATACGGTGAGACTCACACAAAAACATCACAATTCTTCCATTGGCTTCTTTTCATGTATAATTTTCTCATCATAAATGGTAGCCAGTGGGAGAATGGGGATGTTTTTGTGAGCATCTTGTGGCTTCCATGGATAAGTGCTAGAGTTTTTGAAAAGCAAGTTGTGTACCTTGTTGATATTTATATACCATGGGAGCACATCAGCATCGATTCAAAAATGTTATCAGATATCATTTTTCTTTTGATTTCTCAGCTTGTGCCGAGTACATGTGGTTTGAAAGAGCTCACTGAGCTCTGACAAATAAGATATAGTTAGTCAGTATGAGAAAATTTGCGCTGCTGAAAATATTGGTTTTCCACAGAATAGTGTAAGGAGGTAAATTAATAATTGCAGCTTTTTCAGTGCTATTTTGTGGATTGACAAAATAAGCCTCCCTCCTTCATAAAATTGAAGGAATATTGCCTGAGAAACAAGTTTTTTTTAATAGGCCTAAATACAGATTATTACAATACTCAAGTCATCCGGTGTGATATGATATCTTCTTGCCCTTGGTATCTCCCTCCCTCATCCTGGGTATCCTCCACCCCCTCTCCACTCCATCTATGACTAAACATAAGTTTCAAAATAATTTCTATCTTTTATTCTCAGGATAAAATTAACCCTTTAAACCCTAGTGGCCATTTTTCCGGCCAGCAACATGATACGTCATAACGTCATTAAATAAGATGACTGTTCAGTAAATGTGTGGGGTTGACCAATCAATATTTTCAACGTGCAGCCCCGAAGCTGCCCGGTGAAAATATTGATTGGTCTACCCCAAATAATGAATATGGACTCTTCTAATTGCTGCCATTGAACTGGCATGGAAGATACCACGAGAGTTCAAAGGGTTAAGTTGGATTTTAAAGATTTTTACTTTCAGATTTTAGAAATTTCGCATTGTTTATGATGTTTTACACTTTACATACAGAGAGGGTTTTTTTTATCTAAGAGTCAATACATTTTTTCAGATTAACAGCTTATTGTCTTTTTTAACAATTGAAAAATGAGGGTTTTTCTTATTCTTCAGGCAACTGATGCTGATGAGAACAAGCTAATTCAGTACACTCTTGATACAACAGAGTAAGTATATTTAATATTCACATATTTATTTATGGGGTTTAATGATTCTTTTGACACCCAGGGTCACCTCATGTCAGACAGTTTTATGGGTGGAGGAAGCCAGAGCACCTGAAGAGACTCCCCAACATACTAACTCCTCACAAGCAGGGTTAACAATGGTTGAAGACAAGTTCAATATGCCTTAGTACACAATGCCACCATGCCCCCACGTGGGCAATTGGGGTTAAGTGTATTGCCCAAGGACCCAGCACGGTTGCAGCAGCTGGGATTCAAACTGAGGACTGCATCTTTACCTACTGAGCCACCAAGTATATTTAATAGCTAATTCAATGTGAATACAGTGGAGCTCATTAAATTTGGTATTTTTAATTGAATAACCCTGTTAATTGAATATAACTTACAAACACAAAACCATCTACCATACCTTCAGTGCAAATTTGACCTGTTAATTGTATATACATTCCAGAGTGAACTCCTGTTAATTGAATAACAAATCTTGAAGTATGTCGAGAAATTATCCTGACACCGTCTTGATTCTCCTGGTTTATTATAGACCTATTTGGCCCCATTATATCCAATATAGGCATTTATTCTGTTATATCTTGCTTATCTGAGCGCAATGAGCTCTGTCAAGCAAGATGTACTGGAATAAATGCTCAGTTTATCTTTAGAATAAAAAAAGTGACCCAAATCCCTATTAACTGAATACTCACGTTAATTGAATAAGTTTCACTATCAAAGTGGCTTTTCAATTAACAGGATCCCACTCTAGTACTTTCAGACAGAAAACTACATTCACTTACAACATAAAATGGAGCCCATGTTATTCAAATTGCCTATTTACTCCACAGGAATATACAATTGACTAGTAGCTTGGAATTGTTTAATTTTCTGGGGTGTATTTGGCATTTATTATTAATCAATCCATATTTGCCAGAGCTCATGAAATAGCTGGATTAGAATCCAATAGTCTGGTGTTACATTACCATTGTCGAAAGAAGGGTTGATATATTTCTGTCCATGAGTATGCAGTGGCATTACTCCAGTGGGCAGTGCATGCAATGAAAAGTAAGTTTTGATTAATTATTTATAATCATTGAAAGAATGAATTATTTGAAAAGGTCTCTCTGTCCCTAGGAGAGGTAAATAATAGTTCCAGTGTGTCAAATTCAGCTTATCACTTTCTTATCCAAAAAATTCAAAGGTGGATATAGCATGTACAGTTTATAATATTGTCAGCCAACTGAACAAATTTGTGTCAGTAAAACTATTGCTGTGGTAAAATAACTGTGCCTTGGCAAAAACACCCTTTGCTTCAGCAGTTTTGAATCAGCATTTTAGATTTAGGTCTTCACTTTGTGATTGAGTTGCAGATGCTTGTGAAGCATTTGCAACACAATCACAAAAGGAATACCTGGAGATCACCAAATGGGGATCAAAGAGGCTTAAGTCGACAGTAGTTGTTCAATGCTGGTCAGGTGAGTCTGACACTTTTTATCTGCGTCGCCAGCGGCAGAGCAGGTCTAGTAACTGCTGGACACCATCCGTCAGTCCGTCCGTCCGTCCGTCCGTCCGTCAGTCCATCCAAAACACTTCCGGCAATGTTTTCTTGGCTTGTATGAAAGGGAATGATTTTATATTTGGTCTGCTGCTTCATAATGATGAGTTGTATCGTGTATCTAATTTTCAGATCTGCCGTGCACGGCGTGCAGCCACTTCCTGTTTTCCGATACTTTGAAATTTGACTGTACTCACTGAACATTGAAATTTTTCGTCACACTTTTCTCGGCTTCTATGCGACGGATTTATTCAATATTTCACCTGGAGCTTGATAATGTTGAGTTGTATCGTGCATGCAATTTTCAGATCTGCCATGCAGCCACTTCCTCTTTGCTAATACTTTACGTTGCATGCAGCAATGCAGGTCCAGACCCGGTATTGGTCTTGTTCTTTTCTGACCACTACTTCGGTTGAAAAGTGCTGTTTTGACCACCACTAATTCTTTACAGTGCCAGGATCCCTTGTCTGTTATTAGTCAGCAATCAAAAAAAAAGTATAGACAGGACCCAGGCAAACACAAGTAAATAGAGAGTAATCGCTTGACTGGACTGATTACGTGAAATAATTCTTGAGAGGTAAGGGACATTGTACAAACACGAGTGCACAAATGTGCACGAGTGCTTTACAATATAGTCCCTTGCCTCGAATGAATTATTTCACATAACCAGTCCAGTCAAGCAATTACTCTGTTTATTACTTTTCATTATTAACAATAATTATATTATTTAACCCTTTACCTGTGTAACGGCCCAAACCGGCCAGTGCGATTCTCAAAAATCGCCAATTAATTTTCATTATTTTTTCATTTTTTTTCTCTAAAACATAGGTTATGACTCCTCATTATCAACCTCATTCAATGAGGGGTCATAACTTATGTTTTTGAGACCAAAATGAAAATAATAGTTATTCAAGAATTTTTTTGGCAAGTGTCGTCTGCTTTTCATGTTCGGTAAAGGGTTAAAAAAAACAAAGATCAATGAATTTCCCATTACACGCACGGCAAACTGTCTTTGTTTGCACGCACGAATACATGACCCAATTGTTGATTGCATAATTCCCTTGTGAAGTTATCATTTATAATCAAACCCAGAAATCCCAGTAAATCACACTTTGGAAAGTAATAAAGTTTATTAATTCCATTGCTCTATGTCTGACACCATAACACCATAATGATACTAAGCCTTAGACTGAGGTAATTCTTTGATACCAAAACCAAACCACTGTAGTGATATTTTTTATTTTTTCCATTGGCAGTTTTATTGCTGAGGAAATTTTTTTGTTTTTACTTTTACCTCAATTGACAGTTGACAAGAGTTGTTGTCATGTAGGCCCCTGTGAATATTCAGTTGTTCGAGTCGAAGTTGAGTTGATCAACAAATTTGAATTGAATTCAAGACAAAAATAAAATCTTGAATAAAAAAATCGAACATGAAAAAAAACTTATTAATAAATGTCTTGGTATATGTACATTCATAAATTTAATACTGACCAAATTGTCAAAATAATGTGAGGAATTGAGCGCAAACCACAATCACACATCGTCAACATGGAACTTAAAGTGTATTACCAATGTCATTTGAATCATGCGTGTCCCATGATTCCAAATGACATTGGTAATACAGTCATATTTTACATTGGATAAAGTCATGGCTAAATACACATGTAATACATGTAATACATGTAAGACTTCATACACAACTTTTGTGACATGGACAACATCTCATCTCTGGGTGCACTTCAGTAAGAAGCATGCATCGCTTCATGATAAGGCAAGATCAAACGATGCCAAGCTTAAAGTCAAGAAGGGAGCAAAGCAATCACAGGTACATACCGATTCTTTGTCTCCTATCCAACTATGCATTCAAGTGTGCTGCATTGTTAACATACGAACTGTTAAATGTTAACATGAATATGTGGATAAATCATCAGTACAGTGCCAAAACAATCCTTATGTGGCTATTTTAAACTGGAAATATCACATACTCAACCACACTTGGATACCTGGTTTTGACTAACCTGGTTTGAATTAAATGTTTGGTCGACTTTAACATTTTTTGAGCAAGTTTAAGTCGAAAGATGAGTTGAAAATAAATCCATATTCGCAGGGGACTATTGTCATATTATTATTTATTGGAGGAAAGTTTCCTGTAAGAGAGCTTTCCAATCAATAAGTCATGTCAAAAACCTGTGTTTTTGTTACATGCTCATATTCATTTGCAAAAAGTTGTACAGTGGAGCACACTCAATTGGATATCTTTAATTGTATATCCCTGTTAATTGAATATAATTTCCCAACACAAAAACATTTTCCATACCTCCAGTACAAATTTGACCTGTTAATTGAATATAGGATATAGAGTAAACACCTGTTAAATGAATAAAAAATCTTGTAACCTGTCGAGAAATTACCCTGACTCTTCCTAGTTTTCCTTTCTTTATTCTTTGTTCTATTTGGCCTCAGTACATCCAATACAGGCATTTAATCTATTATATCTTGTTTGACAGAGCTCATCAAACAAGATATCATAGAATAATTGCTAAGTTTATCTCTAGAATACAGGAAAGTGACACAATCCCCTTTTAATTGAATATTCCTGTTAACTGAATAATATTCATTAGCAATGTGGCTGTTCAATTAACAGGGTTCCACTGTACTGGTCATTGTGTGAGGTACAAGTGAATTGGTGCCAGTCAGTAATTTAGATTGTGCTTGTCATTGACCAAGATAGGCTGCTCATTTGCAGGCTTGATGAATCACACACAACTTTTGGTGGATAGGGGCCTTATCGCAAAAAGATGAAGAAGTTAATAAGTGGGCATGAGGATGTTATCAGCTCTTTTTTGTTCTTTTTATTATAGCTTCAGAGTCGATCTGTCCACAGGGGACTTGACAACTAATATTCCTCTTGATTATGAAAACAAGAACCAATACGTTTTTAGAGCAACAGCATCTGATACAAATGCAGACTCTCGACAGACTGAAATATCTGTAACCGTAACAATCACAGATGTTAGAGATTCTATTCCACTGTTTGTTGAAACCAATTATGAAAACCAAGTTCCAGAGAACCAAGTTAATTATCCAGTAGTTACTGTGAAGGTAAGTTCGGTGTTTTGCTTTTATTGAATGTATCTTGGAAATCATGTGAATCCCCAGCACTGATCCAGTCTCTGTGATTATGCTGACAGTTACTTCCCTTTTCTATCCCCTGCAGACAAATTTGGTAGAATGATATTGAAATGGTACAATTTATCCATCCTTTTGTCCTTATGTCAGAAATCCCCCCTCCAACACCCCCCCCCCCCCCCCCACCACCAAAAAAAAAAAGAAAAAAAGAAAAACCACTGATTGCAAAAGTAGATGGGAAATTTTGACTGGATTGCAACCAGGTCACAATCTGGTCAAAATTTTTTCTTAACTCTCCTCCAAAAAATACAGCAGAATCTTGATTTTAATGAATGAAATTCCTTTCAAATTGTGATGAATTTTAGATTCTTTTTATCACATTAGATGTAATTTGGCCTTTTACTTTTACTTGCCTGGTCCAGTCAGCACTATTCACAGATATTTCCAACCAAATTTAATTTCATTTTTTTTTATCTATTTTCGCCTAAAAAATATAGTTTATAACTCCTCATTGGAAAGTGCTTGAGCAAGATTGCTCCAATACGGGGTCATAAGCTATGTTTTTTAGGCAAAAATGAAACTTTTTAGACATTCAGAAAAAACAATTTTTCCTGAATAAACAAATATAAACTCAACACCGAATCATGATAAATGAGCAAAAATAGTATTTGAGATGCAATATTTTGGCATTTTTTTTCAACAGGCAAGTTTCTACAGTGTTCTTGCCAGAAAAGCTGATGGAGAATTTTTCAACTATGTTGCAATCCAGTCCAATTTCTGTTTGCGCTTGTAACAACAGTACTATTTTTAGCTCACCTGACTGAAAGTCAGGGTGAGCTTTTCTTATCACTCTTCGTCCGTCGTCCTGCGTGAAGGTGGTGTTTGAGCCTCTTTCTCCTAAACCACTGGCCACATTTTAATTAAATTTCATGTATACGGTGGTTATATAGGGGCATTTTGATATTTATCCAAATTAGGTTTCGGCTCATATTGAGCAGAGGTTTGGGGGAAAAAATGGCCAAATCTTTTGAAAATCTTCTTCTAATGAACCATCAGTAGCAGAGACTTGATATGTGGTATACAGAGTCCTTTTGAGGTTTAGAATCAAGTTTGTTCAAGAGAAGTTTGTCGGGCATTATTTGCCTTCGTTATGGGAGGGGCAAAAATTTTGGCCACGCCTAAAATTTATATTTTCTGAACTGTGAGGTTGATTTGAACCAAATTTGATATGAGATGATAATGGGTCATAAGTAGTTGATTGATGCAAAAAAAAATGTTCTCATTGCCCCGTGGGAACCTCGGGAGCTAAAAATAGGAAAAACCTTAAAACTGCAATATCTCCAAAACTACAGGCACAGAGAATTCTTATTTTGTATAAAGCTTACTTTTATCCAGTAGAATAGAATGGTTAAAAAAAATCCCTATAGGTTTGATCACAAGGTACTTTTTTGAGGACTTTGAAAAAGTGCTGAGTCAGCACTTTTTAACACTGTAGGCAATGGGAAAAACATTAAAAAATCTTTTTCTCCAGATCCAGCAGGCAGAATCTTTTGATATTTGGTATGCAACATTGTAGGGTGGATCTGATTCAAGTTTGTTCAAATCGGCCCCCTGGGTTCATATTTGGGCTCAGTATAGGAGCCCGATTTCGAACTTAGTGCATTTCAGGCAAATTTCTTAAAATATCTTCTTCTCCAGATCCAGCAGGCAGAATCTTTTGATATTTGGTATGCAACATTGTGGGGTGGATCTGATTCAAGTTGTTCAAATCGGCTCCCTAGATAAATATTTGGGCTCACTATAGAAGCTTGAATTCGAACTTAGTGCATTTCGGGCAAATTTCTTCAAAAATCTTCTTCTCCAGATCCAGCAGGCAGAATCTTTTCATATTTGGTATGCAACATTGCGGGGTGGATCTGATTCAAGTTTGTTCAAATCGGCCCCCTGGATTCATATTTGGGCTCACTATAGAAGCTCGAATTCGAACTTAGTGCATTTCAGGCAAATTTCTTAAAAAATCTTTTTCTCCAGATCCAGCAGGCAGAATCTTTTGATATTTGGTATGCAACATTGTGGGGTGGATCTGATTCAAGTTTGTTCAAATTGGCTTCCTAGATTCATATTTGTGCTCACTATAGAAGCTCGAATTCGAACTTAGTGCATTTCATGCAAATTTCTTAAAAAATCTTCTTCTCCAGATCCAGCAAGCAGAATCTTTTCATATTTGGTAAGCAACATTGTGGGGTGGATTTGATTCAAGTTTGTTCAAATCGGCTCCCTAGATTCATATTTGGGCTCACTATAGAAACTCGAATTCGAACTTAGTGCATTTCAGGCAAATTTCTTAAAAAATCTTCTTCTCCAGATCCAGCAAGCAGAATCTTTTCATATTTGGTAAGCAACATTGTGGGGTGGATCTGATTCAAGTTTGTTCAAATCGGCCCCCTGGGTTTATATCTGGGCTCAGTATAGGAGCCCAAATTTGAACTTAGTGCATTTCAGGCAAATTTCTTAAAAAATCTTCTTCTCCAGATCCAGCAAGCAAAATCTTTTGATATTTGGTATGCAACATTGTGGGGTGGATTTGATTCAATTTTGTTCAAATCGGCTCCCTAGATGCATATTTGGGCTCACTATAGAAGCTTGAATTCGAACTTAGTGCATTTCAGGCAAATTTCTTTAAAAAATCTTCTTCTCCAGATCCAGCAGGCAGAATCTTTTCATATTTGGTATGCAGCATTGTGGGGTGGATCTGATTCAAGTTTGTTCAAATTGGCCCCCTGGATTCATATTTGGGCTCACTATAGAAGTCCGAATTCGAACTTAGTGCATTTCAAGCAAATTTCTTTGAAAATCTTCTTCTCAAGATCCAGCAGGCAGAATCTTTTGATATTTGGTATGCAACATTGTGGGGTGGATCTGATTCAAGTTTGTTCAAATCGGCTTCCTAGATTCATATTTGTGCTCACTATAGAAGCTCGAATTCGAACTTAGTGCATTTCAGGCAAATTTCTTAAAAAATTTTCTTCTCCAGATCCAGCAGGCAGAATCTTTTCATATTTGGTAAGCAACATTGTGGGGTGGATCTGATTCAAGTTAGTTCAAATTGGCCCCCCTGGGTTTATATTTGGGCTCAGTATAGGAGCCCAAATTTGAACTTAGTGCATTTCAGGCAAATTTCTTTAAAAAATCTTCTTCTCCAGATCCAGCAGGCAGAATCTTTTGATATTTGGTATTCAACATTGTGGGGTGGATTTGATTCAATTTTGTTCAAATCGGCTCCCTAGATTCATATTTGGGCTCACTATAGAAGCTTGAATTCGAACTTAGTGCATTTCAGGCAAATTTCTTAAAAAATCTTTTTCTCCAGATCCAGCAGGCAGAATCTTTTGATATTTGGTATGCAACATTGTGGGGTGGATCTGATTCAAGTTTGTTCAAATCGGCTTCCTAGACTCATATTTCTGCTCACTATAGAAGCTCGAATTCGAACTTAGTGCATTTCAGGCAAATTTCTTAAAAAATCTTCTTCTCCAGATCCAGCAGGCAGAATCTTTTCATATTTGGTAAGCGACATTGTGGGGTGGATCTGATTCAAGTTAGTTCAAATCGGCCCCCCTGGGTTTATATTTGGGCTCAGTATAGGAGCCCAAATTTGAACTTAGTGCATTTCAGTCAAATTTCTTAAAAAATCTTCTTCTCCAGATCCAGCAGGCAGAATCTTTTGATATTTGGTAAGCAACATTGTGGGGTGGATCTGATTCAAATTTGTTCAAATCGGCTCCCTAGATTCATATTTGGGTTCACTATAGAAGCTTGAATTCGAACTTAGTGCATTTCAGGCAAATTTCTTAAAAAAATCTTCTTCTCCAGATCCAGCAGGCAGAATCTTTTCATATTTGGTATGCAGCATTGTGGGGTGGATCTGATTCAAGTTTGTTCAAATAGGCCACCTGGATTCATATTTGGGCTCACTATAGAAGTCTGAATTCGAACTTAGTGCATTTCAAGCAAATTTCTTTGAAAATCTTCTTCTCAAGATCCAGCAAGCAGAATCTTCTGATATTGGGGGTGGGGGGGGGGGAGATTCAGGTTTGTTCAAGCCAAGTCCCTGGGTTCATATTTGGGCTCACTGTGGTAGCCCGAATTATAACTTAGTTCAAAATGAGGAATTTTCTTTAAAAATCTTCTTCTCCAGATTCAGCAGTCGGAATGTTTTGATATTTGGTATGCAGCATCCTTAGGGGGGTGAGATTTAAGTTTGTTCAAGCCATGTCCCTAGGTCCATATTTGGACTCACTGTGGGAGCCGAATGATAACTTAGTTCAAAATGAGGAATTTTCTTTAAAAATCTTCTTCAGATCCATCAGTCGGAATGTTTTGATATTTGGTATGCAGCATCCTTAGGGGGTGAGATTCAAGTTTGTTCAAGCCATGTCCCTAGGTCCATATTTGGACTCACTGTGGGAGCTTGAATTGTAACTTAGTTCAAAATGAGGAATTTTCTTTAAAAATCTTCTTCTTCAGATCCAGCAGTCGGAATGTTTTGATATTTGGTGTGCAGCATCCTTAGGGAGGGGTGAGATTCAAGTTTGTTAAAGCCAAGTCCCTGGGTTCATATATGGGCTCCCTGTGGGAGCCTGAATTATAACTTAGTTCAATATGAGGAATATTCTTTAAAAATCTTCTTTTTTTTTTAGATCCACTGGTCAGAATCTTTGGATATTTGGTATAAGCTTTTCTTAGGAGGAGCAGATGCAACTTGTTGAAATCAATTCTCTAGGTTGATATTTAGGCTACCATGTCAGGTGAGTGCCCTCAGGCCCCTTGGGGCCTCTTGTTAACTGTTCAGACCTGAAGTGCTTCAAATGGAAAATGCTAAACATTGTTCAAATGCTAAACATCAAACTGACTTCAGAAGAATGTCGAACAAATGTCTGATGCCCAACATTAAGCCAACCAAATTTAATTTATTTTTTTCCTATTTTTGCCTAAAAATATAGTTTATAACCCCTCATCGGAAAGTGTTTGAGCAAGATTGCTCCAATAAGGGGTCATAAGATCATATGTTTTTAGGCAAAAATGAAACTTTTTAGACATTCAGGAATTTTTTTTTTCCTGAACAATTGAACATAAAATCAACCAAGAGCAAAAAAATAGTATTTGAGATGCAATATTTTGCCATTTTTTGCGGGGGACAGACAAGATTTTACAGTTTTCCGGCAAGAAAAGCTGATGGAGAATTTTTCAACTATGTTGCAATTCAGTCCAATTTCTGTTTGTACTTGTAATAACAGTACTATTTTTAACTGTTCAGACCTGAAGTGCTTAAATGGAAAATGCCAAATGCCGTTCAAAAGTCAAACTAACTTCAGAAGAATGTCAAACAAATGTCCAATGCCCAAAGGTAAAGCTAACCAAGTTTCTTTCTTTTTTTCTATTTTTATCTAAAAATATAGTTTATAACCCCTCATCAGAAAGCACTTGACCAAAATTGCTCCAATAAGGTGCCATAAGCATTGTTTTTAGGCAAAAATGAAACTTTTTAGACATTCAGAAAATATTTTTTTTCCTGAATAAACAAACATAAAATGAACACTGAATCATGATATTTGAGCGAAAATAGTATTTCAGATGTAATATTTTGGCATTTTTTTGGACATACAAGATTTGACAGTATTCTGGCCAGAAAAGGTGATAGAGAATTTTTCAACTATGTTGCAATCCAGTCCAATTTATGTCTGTGCTTGTAATAATAGTTCTCTGAAAAATTCCAAATGATGTTCAAATGATAAACGTCAAACTAACTTCAGAAGGATGTCAAACAAATGTCTGATGCCCAGTGTCAAGCTAACTTCACACACCTATAATATTTAGTGTTTGAAAGGGCAGTTGAATTATGGTTTAACACTTTCCCCATTTAATTAGCCACACCCGCCTGCATACATTACAAATTAAGGAGTTGAAAAAATATGTTTTAACCCTTTACCTAACATGAAAAGCAGACAACACTTGCAAAAAAACTTCTTGAATAACTAATTTTTTTCATTTTTTGTCTCAAAAACATAGGTTATGACCCCTCATTGGAATGAGCTCATTGAGCTCGTTCCAACAAGGGGTCATAAGCTATGTTTTTGGCCGTTACATTGGGTAAAGGGTTGACAAATTTCAACAAAACCATATCATGTGACCCTTCATTGGGACAAGCTCATTCTTGTTCCAATGAGGGGTCACATGATATGGTTTTATTGAAATTTTTTTAAAAATTAAAAAAAAAATAATAATAAATTTTGATATCCTGTGTGTTGCATAAAGAGTTATCACATATTACTATTCATTATTAATAATATGTTACAGGCAGTTGATGCTGATTCTGCTCTACTCCAAAAAGTCAGATATCAGTTCCACACCAGCAATGCAGCAGACATATCCCAGAAGTTTAGCATTGATCCAGTATCAGGACAGATCATTACACGGGAAGCTTTGGATTATGAGACAAAGAATGCGTATCAATTTGTGGTTACCACTGAAGATGGAGAAAATGTTAATCAGCTATCTACTTCTGCAACAGTCAAAGTGACAGTCATAGTAAGTAAACCATTATGGATTTCAGTTGTTACACTAAACATGCATTTATTGATTAACATTACTTGTTTTAAGCTTATTTGTTTCAAAAGGATTGTCGAGCAAGTTATGCAACTTATGTTAATGCTTCTCCATGGCCCAATGATGCAGTTATGTGCGATGACCTTTAAAGCGGTAACTTCGTGGTCTTTCTTTTCTCGAATACTATGAAGGGATCTTCAGCCTGCATGATAAAAGGGATATTTAATCCTTACTTGACTCTTTTCCTAATGTAATTGCCATTACCGACAAGTGCTATTTACAAAAATCACCATTCAATTTTTTTTATTTTTCAAATGTTTGCTTTAAGATCACAGCTGATGATCACACATTAGAAGGAACTCATTGATCTTGTTCCAATGAGAGATTGCAAACTGTATTTTGGGTAAAACAGTACTAAATATGTCCTCATAGTTGACCATTATAAAGTTTGTGTCCAAAAAAAAAATGATTACATCATTTTAATTGTGGCATTCAAATATCTTTGTCAAATTTTGCTCTTCAGACAACTATTTCTGTCCTCAAATCTTGGCATCATGCAACAGATAAGAAAAAAAATGACAGGAAGGAAACTATCGGTCATGGGCACATTTTTTTTCTGGGAATTTCCATTAAAAACACATCAATAGTCAGCTGTCTTTTTAGGCCACAAAATCACCTAAGGAAATATCCTCACCCATTACATATTTAGGCAAATTTTATCTGCCAGTTGTCAGTTAAGCAGTAAATGAAATAAATGACTTTAAACACAGAGAAGATAATCTCAGGTCAACTTCCAAAACCAACTTACTCATAATGTAACAATGTTGTGTTAAATTTTGATGTCACATGTTTATGAGATGTGTGGTGGATGAACTTTCTGTAATTTGATGGTCATAATGTGATACTTAAGATATAAACATCTCTTGTTGAGTTGGACATTCCAGAATTTGACTATGTAAAAGTAATTGTTAACAAGCCCTGAAGAGGGAGTTAACAAATGGTTTTCCATAGTAAAATTACAATGAAACAAGATATGTTTATCTCCATTGTAATTCCTGTCATCGTTAGAAGTGAAAAAAAAATATCCAAATCTATTTTATTTGAAGAAAAACAATAAAAAATTTGTTATTTTTCGATCTTGGTCTATTTGCCATGATTGAATTTACAGAATGTGTTCGATTCATGATTCAGGTGACATAAAAGTTCATTAGAGAGAAGGGAGATCCATGCATAGCATGGATACAGACATGTTCTAATTGACTAACTTCCAGCATTTAGAGCACAGTAAGAGTGAATTTACCTGAGATTAGAGCACAGAGCCAACTGGCTGTTAGCCAATCAAATTACGGGTTCAGAAAGAACGCGGTCATATTTAACTGACGAATTACAGTATGTTTTACTTCAGACATTTGACAGAGTTCAATTAATAATTATCTTTGTTTGACAGCAAGTTTGAAAAAAAAAAAAATTCTTTTGTCACTGCTTTAAAAATCTTGCTTCATATTTGCATTCCTGTGAACACCAAATTAGGCAGAAAATTTCAATCAGATCGCAACTGGGTTGCAATCCAGTCAAAATTATCTTTTTGCCTTTCTCCCCTTAGCACCTTTGACTCTTCCCCATTGGAAAGAAATGCGAGGACATTAAATGAGATGCGATTTTCATTTGTTTTGTTTTTTTTGTGATTCAGACTTGATTTTACTATAAACTGAAAAACAGAATGTTCAATGCCAATGACCAGCCTGAGGCGTAAATTGAGGGAAGAGTCACATCTCCCCCTACAGACTTTAGGGAGAAGTCCAATGAAAACAAGGAGAAGTGAGCAAGAAGGAGAAACATGAATAAAATAAACTTTTCCTTATTCAAGCCAGGAAATAAGGTGGACTGTCAACTGCAGATGAGGTCCAAAGAGGCTAAATTTGGTGATGCTACTCTGCTGTACAGGGTAGCATCACTAAATTTACCCTCTGTGAACGAAATCCGAATCAAGTTCTTAAGCCTAAATAGAAAGAGGTACCCAGAGGATAAATTGACCCACTGTATAGGATAGCATCAGCAAATTCCCCCTCTGGTGACCTCATTCTACAAATGACAGATTGCTCATTTCCAGACATGTCTATAATTGCTTCATTGTATAGTTTTCTTACATGCAAATAACTTATTACAACCGAGAAAGAAAAAAAAATGCAGTTTATTTGGAAACTAATTTCATAAAGAAATATTAATTAATTGAGAGTTCCGGAAGTTCCAGTGTTTTGGACACTTTGAACCTTGTGGGGTGCAACTCTATAATATCATCAAGACAGACATTTTTTGCCAACTTGACACTTCAGATGAGAATTAAGTGAAGTTTTCACCTCAAAGTGTTGTTTTCTAAAAAATGCCCTTTATATGCAATTGCGGCTCAATCATAGGAAGAGGATGGAGTAAGCCCAGGGGGCCCAGAGACTTCAGTCGTTTGTAAAAAAGATCTTTACTACAAATATTTTTCTCAAATATTTAGGGTGTTTTGGAGTCCGGGTAGGGTTTAAAGGATATTGTCGCATTGTTTTTATGATACTCCATCCATTACCGCTACTCACACACAAAATGTGTCCCGTATTTGGTCAGTCGAATATTAACAGGCAAAACTGTGGTTTTAAGACACCAAAAAGGTCAAGGATTTGGCAAATTTTATACCTAAAAGGCAACATGGTTGGCTTGGTGGATCCAGGACCCCTGTCTCCCTAACTTCAGGGGACCAACAATACTTCGCGACCGTCACTGTTTATATGAAATGTTCGTTAAAAAATAATTGTTTTAAAAGAATGTTCAAATACAAAATCACATTTTTATGCCAATTGTCAATTGTCAACTTTTTCACTGTAAGTCTAAACATATTGGGTTGAATAAAAGTAATAATTTTTTTACTTAATCCACACATGATGTTCTGCCTTGTGGGAAAGTTATTTTTCAATTGTAGATTAAAGTTTGTTATGGTGTTTATAAATCTCTTTAAATCAGTTGGGGCCAGATCTCCCGTGGTGGTGTTGGGGGAGCATGGGGATCTGCCTGGAAGCTAATTAATGATCTTCTCATTTTGCCTGCAGTTAATGGAAAGTGTAACAGCAGTTTGTTTGAAATAAGTTAACGGGATCACCTCGGAACGCTGTCTCCTATTGTTCTCATACATCGGACGAGGTAGTAGGAGAACAATAGGGATTAATTAATAGTCTGTTTCTAACTTGATAACAAGATAATTAGTGTGATGAAGACACATATATTTTAGTCTCAGTAATAATAATAATTTATAAACATAATACATTTATTATACAACACATGAATAAACCCTTTAAAGTCCAACCATTTTCGATACACTGTCTGCATATTCAATGGGGGTTTTTAGTCCCTGTAAAAGTTTACCTTTTTCCATTGAAATGTTATTTTCCACTCTACGGTATTTCTTTCTCTTTGGTGCAAGCCTACCTCCTGATGCGAGTTGAATGATTGTTGCCTCCACAAATGCTTGTTCATTTTTTAGCATGTCTATAAATTTGTATATATTGGGATGGCGCACCCAATCTTTTCAGTTTTCCATGCCACCCCTCAAGATGGTTTGTAGTACGTGCACCATCTGTCTCGAAGTGGTTCCACATAGATCCCCCACCACTCTCCAACCACGGTTCAGTAACATAATCACAAAATTTAGCTATGTTAGGATTCTCTTGATCTGACTCCTCCAAAGCATTCAGCCAAACGTCTTCGATGTCACACAGGCGCACAAAAGGCAAAACACACGCCCACCGAACAAGAAGATTAACTTGTTCGTCATTTGAAAAAGCCTGCTGCAAACCACACTTTTGAGCATTGCGCCACACAGCCTGACGAAAAAGGAAAAAACATCCTTTAATTTCACAGTCGAAAATTTCTGAAGCACCATTCTGGGCCGCTACTTCAAAGTCGGTCACTACTTTTGACAGCATTAGGGGAATATTCAGTTCTGCTGCCTTCTCCTTTATTGCACTGAAGAAGCATCTACACGTTGCCTGCTTTTTGTCTCGCAGAAGTCCATACATCTTCTTGGTAAATTGTTGGGATGGTCTTTGACTCGCATTTAACTCGCTCCTTCATATTTTGCAAGAATGTCTGGACAGCAATATTTGTTCTATCTGCTGGGTGGTTGTGTATGTTGCGATAAATTGTGATGAGACCATCTGCTGTGTTTATTGTAGCTGGACAGTTTTGTTGGCTGCATCTCCAGTGGATTCAAGAATTTTTCTTGTGTTTTATACGAAATTTATATCCATCGTATACTAAATTTGGACCTCCACATCTATTGGGAATAAATTTAACATCAACTTGAGCATTTGCCATTGTAAACTAGTTTGAATTTAGATTCAGTGAGGGATTTATATAATATACGCTGATATGTAATCATAAATTATGCTTTCATTAAATCAAAGAAAAAAAGTATCAAACACCTCAACAAACAAACAAACAAATAAACAAACATACTGACTTTTAATCAACTGTTGAGCAGCTCATTATAATTTCTGTCTGAATCAAAGACAGAAAATCATAGTTAGTCAGTTAATTGATACAGACTTTAACAGTTTGACTGACCACTCATCCCCTTGTATAAACATTAGAGGGACGGTGTTCCGAGGTTAAACCAAGTTAACAGTGTAATAATATCAATAATTACTTTATATTAATGTTATTACTTCAATTAACATGTGAAGTTAGTTTGCACTATATTGTGGAGTGCAGGTAACACAATTTAAAGGCTTCACATTCTATCCATGTGCTTCATATTATCTATGTATTTTGTCTGTATGGATTTGACTTATTTAAATTTATGGGGGGGGGGGGGGGGGGGGTGCCTACAGGCCGCCTACAGGCACTCACCCATATACTGAAACAAGGCAAAAATAAATGTACATATCTTGACGACCGAGAATAACTTTGCCTCCTGCTTGTTAATGAATGCACACATGCACCGTTTGATTTCCCGAAAATTAATAACAAAAAATAAAATTCTCCATTTTTTCACCCCAATTTAAAAAACAAATCTGACAATAATCGAGGTATTGATGCTTTATGGCCTTATATCTGTATATTTTAATGAAACCTTTATCAATGAAGTTACTTCCCATAATTTACTGTACTTATTGGAACTAGACTATAACAGTAATCCATCTTGAACTTCCCCTACAAATGTTGTTTTAACAATTGACATGAATCACAGTCTCCTGCTTAGGAAACAATAGAAGCCAGCAAATTGAGACCCCCACCCCCACCCCACCATGTGCCCCCCCCCCCCCCTAAAAATTGTAAGCTCTGTCTTATCTGTCTTATGTTAGGTAAATGGTTAACAGCATTTCGGTTATATTTTCAGGGGGAATATCTGTTTGTTTTAGTTGCATTGTAATGTATATGTTCTATAAATCATATTTTTTTAAACATCATTTCAGGATATGAATGATTGGAAACCAGTTTTGAGTATTCCAAATAATGAGATAAAAGTCAAAGAAAATCGACCTGTTGGTGATTTGCTTATAGATATTGATGCAACTGATAATGATGCTCCAGTGAGTATTTAGAGTATGTGGGTGTATAAGTCAGTGTCATATTATCCTAATAATTGCAGTAAGCTGGAGATGGCTAGAATGGATCCAATAGAATGCTTGCTTAATCAAATGAGAATCAAGAATAATGTTGTGATTATTGTTGTTGGATGATATTAACCCTTTACCAAGTACACAAGATATTAAAATTAATTATTTTAATTACTGTTTTTTTTATTTTTGAAAAAATATTCAACAAAACCATATCATGTGACCCCCTAATTGGAATAAGCTCAACAAGCTCTTTCCAATGAGGGAGGCACATGATAGGGTTTTGTTGAACCTTTTTTTATAAATATATTATTTTCAAACTGCTTAACTTGAAAATTATGGGGGTGGATGAGTCTGATTTCTTAGTTAAAGGGTTAAAACTAGAAATAATTAAGCACAAATTTGCCACAGCTTGCATGTTCATGTAACTATGTGTCATGTGAAAGTAGAGCACCTAAAATTCTTTTTTTTTTGCTATACATAATCCTGCAGATGTTTATGGCAAGTTATTTAGGAAAGTATACATTATAAGTTATTGTGATGAGTTGACGGTAACATGGTCTGAGGTTTGTGGCTCAGAGCTTGTTTAACTGAGACACAAAGCATCGAGGTTGAACATATGCTCCGAGTCGCAAACCTCAGACCATGTTACCATCAACTTATCACAATAACAAATATGTTCCAGTAAGACACTACCAATAGCCCAAAACGTACATTGTGAAACACCAGAGATTTATTTACTAAATCTGTGATCATTAAAAGTTGTATTCTGGAAGGCAACTTTTAATGATCACAGGTTTAGTAAATAAACCTCTCGTGTACTCACGACAGCACTGGATAAATAATCAATAAACCAGATGAACTCATTCCATCTTAGTTCAAATCGTACATCAGTTTGTAATTTAAACAACTCTTTATTCGGAACACCCTCTATTGCACATGTGAAAAATCCAGAAAAAAATCCAGAAACAATGAAGTGGCTTACTTGTCACTCGGTTGATGAAGCAATTACGAAACGGGCAATGTCATTTCAAATATTTCGCGTTGTGACGTCAGATGGTAACATTTGCCTCTTGAGCCATAAAAATAGAATATACTAAGTGATCTCTAGTCCAATCAGAGGAGGGGGATTTTAGTCTTATTGAAACATAATTTTCTTCATAAAGTATTTTATACTTGTATTATCTATAGATTTACTATTTAACTTTAGTGTCAATAGGTGTCATAACACAATTTATTTATTAGATATGCTTTTCTTTCCCAGAATTGCCCATTGTCAAACTTTCCTGATATGGTTTCAAACTCAGCTGATATGATGCTAATCTTGGCAGATGTGAATCAAGCTAGAGTTGTCTCCCTTGATGTGTTACTATGCTCAACAAATTTGTTTCCATCAAAATCATATTCAGTTATTCAGCAAACGCAATCAGCAAAATTGGCAATGTTAGGCATGATGCGGTAGTTTGAAGCTGAGTTTTTGTATGAAGAGGAATTAATGATGGCAATAAGTAAGGATCAAGGGCGATCATTCCAACTTGGTTCATATCAGAGATCGGCAACAAAGTTTGAAAAGGGTCATTCTGAGCAAGCCAGAAAATAAGCAGACTGTCATCTGCAAATTGAGGTCCCTCGAGGGTGAATTTAGTGATGCTACCCTGCAGAGCAGGGTAGCATCACTACATTTACCCTCTGTGAACCTCAATCTGAATCCGGGTCTCAAAACTAAACAGAAGGAGGTACCCAGAGGATAAACTGGTCCAATGTATGGGACAGCATCATCAAATTCACCCTCTGTGGACCTCATTCTGAAAATGTCAAACTGCTTATTTTCAGGCCTGATTCTGAGAAAAAAAATCATTTCTAACTAGATTATTTTAAATCGCAACCTAATTTCCAGAAATCATTCAATGAAAATCACATCCATCACCAAGTGGGCTCATCAAAGAGAAGATAGTTATGCTGCCTTTTAACATACTAGACTGATGGATAACGTGTCCCACATTACTCCCTGTCGCTTGAAAGCCAAGCATATCTCACGCCTGAATAACAGTACCATTTGTTGACAGAAAACTCTGACCAAACTTCTGGGAACAGCTTCTCAAAATTTTCACTGTTATTTGTGTGAAACCTGCTGAACAAGGTCATAATATTTTGAACTGCTGAAAACATTTTTTAACCCTTAAAAATGCTTAGCATTTTTAATAAATATGTAAAAAATATATAAACTTTGAAGCAATGTAAAAACATCAAAAAAAGCAACAAATCAAAAAAATAAAAAAACAGTTAACTCCTAATTTTGGATCAACGTAACATACTAAAATATCCTGTGAATCTGACATCTGACAAAATCTGACAACTTGCTGACTGAGGTGCAAGGCTAAATACAATCGGAAAATTTGTAACTGTCATTTTCAAGGGTGGGGACAGGTAAATCTCATTTGAGGTTTAGAGACAAACATATATTTATGAAAATTAAATAATTTTGTAATAAATTTTTCAGTATTGATGTTTTATATTTACAGGGCACTTCGAATTCAGTGGTCAGATTTCGCATCACTAGTATTACACCAGCTTCAGGAGATGCATTGTTCTTTATACATCCAGATAATGGCCAGTTGCATTTGGCAAAATCACTGACATCTGTCTCAGATTCAAGATTTGTAGTAAGTAGTTTTTCTCAGTCTGACATATTGTGAACTGAATTCCATAGAGTATTTTCTATAATTTTTTTACTGTTTAATTTTCAAAGTCTGTCATCAGCATGATTTCAAGTCTATTATTCCATGATTGCTTTGAATATTCAACATGACCCAATAGAGTACAAAGTAATGGTATAAATGTGCTGGGTACATCATGCATAGAATCTGGCCTCTGTGTGAGAACATCGTGCAAGAAAGAATCTGAACCCTGTTAATTTGAATAGACATTTTGACAGTGGAAGTTATTTAATTAATAAGAGTATTCAATTAACAGGCATATGGTAACTTTTCTGTATTCTAGAGTTAACCCTTTACCTAACATGAAAAGCAGACGACACTTGCAAAAAAAATTCTTGAATAACTATTTTTTTAAATTTGTTGTCTCAAAAACATAGGTTATGACCCCTCATTGGAACGAGCTCGGCGAGCTCGTTCCAATGAGGGTCATAACCTATGTTTTTGAGAGAAAAAATGAAAAAATAATTAAAATTAATAGGCGATTGTTGAGAATAGCGCTGGCCGGTTTTGGCCGTTACGTTGGGTAAAGGGTTAAACTGATCATTTATTATGTCTTGTTGACAGAGCTCATGGAATTCTATCAAACAAGATATAATAGATTAAATAATTTTTTGTAATTCAGTGTACTGAGATCAAATAGAACTATAAACAAGGAGAATTTGGTGATTGTCATGGTAATTTTTTGACAGATTACAAGAATTTTTATTAAATTACCAGTAATTTACTCTATGACCTATATGCAATTAACAGGTCACATTTGTATTGAAGGTATGGTAAATGGCTTTTTTTGGAAATTATATTTATTTAACAGGAATATTCAAATTAAGAGGTATCCAATTAACTGGTAGAGTGCTAGAAGCCACTATCAGGGCTTTAATATGAAGAGCAGGTACCCCAGCCTGAAGGTGTCATATTCTGTGGATGTGCATCACATTATCTTAGAAGCAAAATTACTTAGTCTATATGGGTTTGCCTTGTTACAATTTATGGGAGAGTGCCTCTTGGCACTCTCCCATAAATTGTAACAAGGCAAAGACACATGAACAAATTTTGATAACCAAAAATAACTTAGCATTCCTACCAGTTAAGTGGTCTCCACTGTAATACAAAAAATAAATGGTCATGATAGGTAATTTCCTGTAACCCCCTACACATTGATGTCAAAGTATTGAAATTTCAAGAGGCAAATTTTCCAATAATGCAACTAGGAATTTAACGGATTCAGTCTTTTATTACATGCCTGTTCTATAATATCCCCCATCTACAGCAACACTAAACCATGTGGAAAATGAAATCATTGATGGATTATTTTTCTAAAGAAGCAAAAATTCACTGGAATTTACACAAATCGTGCACCGCAATTACAATTTAAATCGTCCCCTGAATTCCAATGTGCTCTATGTGCACATAAAACACATTGGAATTCAGGAGACAAAATAGTAACATGGGTTCCCCTCACAAATTTGGTTGGTCATAAAATGTGTTTTTTTTGTTGATAGTTGTCAAATGAATTGCCTAGTGTCCTAATAATGTTTTTATAGACATGAAGGCATTTAATAAACACAGAACGACCCGTGTGTGTGAATGAGTTAATTGATATGGCACTTGTGCCATCATAGTAGGATAAAACTCCAGGCCTGCGGCTTCTCCTTCTATCCTTTCACGCTGGCACTTGTGTCATATTGATTAACCCATTCACACAAGCATGTCATTCTGTGCATGTATGGCAGAGCTCATTAAGTTCTGTCAAACAAGATTGAATTGGTTAAATTCTTAGTAGCATTTTAAGGAAAATTTGTTGCCTGATATTTTGACATTGGTGTGCAGGGGTTTAAATGCCAATATTTTTTAATTATTTTACGTTAACTCTCAGTTGATGGTTAAAAGAATGTAAAAATTTCCTGAATTCCAGTTACACAATCTGTAGCTCAGATAGTTCAGCAGTGATATCTAGTCAAGTCAAGGCTGACATGAAATGGCTACAAGGTTGATTGCACTACAGTTGATCCACTTAATTGGTTATGTCTTAATTAAACACTATACCGGTAACCATATTGAAATAGAACTTTGAAACATAAACCCATTTACCAAACCTTCAGTACAGATTTGACCTGTTAATTGAACACAGGGAGTATAAACTAGAATAAAAAGTCTTGTGGAGTGTTGAGAAATTGCCCTGACAACCATCAAATTCACTTTGTTTATAGACCTATTTAGCACCAGTTCATGACCTACAGGCATTTAATATTTTATATATTTTTGACATAGCTTCATGAGCTCTGTCAAACATGATTGATGGAATACATGCTCAGTTTATCTCCACAGTACAAATTCCTATTTATTGAACACTCTTATCAATTGGATAATTTTTGCTAGCTGTATTTCTTAAAGTGTATCATAGGGCACCTGTTCTGAGTCAGTTGGTGTGGAAAAGTCAAAATTAGGCTTTAATTACTTGAGCCTTTCACACCAAAATGACCGACCATTTTTTAATTTTTTTTTATTTTGTTTATTTGGTTTAATTCAAATTATGCCATACAAAATTAAACTGGAAAGAACTTATCAAGCTCAATGAGCTCTGTGATATGAAGTATGTAATATTTTTCTTTCCAGTGTTGAAGAAATTTTTTTTTTCGCAATTCTTGACCTAAAACATGTTCAAACATGTGATAAAGCATGGAAATAACTTTGCCAGCTAAGTTATGTTCTCAGTGGCACATCACCCGCTGCACATAAGAAAAAACTAGAAAAATTGAGCTGTTTGAAAGTCTTTCCATTGATGAAATAACTGTGCAAGCTCTCATCCAATCAGAGGGTGATGAAATTCAGCATACTAGAACATAATATAAATAGAGAGGAATCGCTTGACTGGACTGGTTATGTGAAATAATTCATGAGAGGTGAGGGACGTTGTACAAACATGAGTGCGCAAATGTGCATGAGTGTTTTACAATATAGTCCCTCACCTCGAATTAATTATTTCAAGTAACCAGTCCAGTCAAACGATTACTCTCTTTATTACTTTTCATTATTAACGATAATTATTTTATTTAGCCCTTTACCTAACATAACGGACAAAAGCGGCCACTGCTATTCTAAAAAATCGCCAATTAATTTTTATTATTTTTTCATTTTTGTCTTTAAAACACAGGTTATGACCTCTCATTAGAACAAGCTCATTGAGCTTGTTCCAATGAGGGGTCATAACCTATGTTTTTGAGAGAAAAAATGAAAATAATAGTTATTCAAGAATTTTTTTTGCAAGAATCGTCTGCTTTTAATGTTAGGTAAAGGGTTAAAAAAACAAAAACACAATGAAGTCCGCATAACACCCATGGCAAAGCATCTTCATTTGTGCACACAGATACATGGCCTAATTGTTGATTGCATAATTCATTTGTGAAGTTATCGTTTATAATCAAACCCGGAAATCCCAGTAAATCACACTTTGGAAAGTAATAAAAATATTTAACTCAGCATCCTCAGAATGATGAATTCAGTTTCTTGTTTATAAATACTGCAATCAGCCAATGCGCACATTACAATGCTGTGATCCTAAAAGTGGACTGTAAATTCAAAGTTTTCTGTCTTTTTGTTTTATCACAGAGTAAAATTTCATCACTTGTGAACGAAAAATGCTGATATTACTTTCTCTTTTGAGTAAACTTCTTTCTAGTTCAACTTAACTGAAACATATTTTAAAATTAGAGAAACAGAATTTACTGCCACCTGTAAATTCAAGTCTGTGTGAAAAAGTTTAAAGTATCAGGAAAAAACTATATAGAAAGAGAATTTATGGAGGCTCATTTTCAGGAATAAAATATGTTTTAAACAGATCAGAAATGGATTTTTGTTAACGGTATTTACAGGTATTCATAAAGGAATCAGAACAATTTTTCTAAGAAATCAGAAAAGGCATATATGTGCACCGCATTTAAAGGGTTTGATAAAGGAATCAGAAATTGATATTACTACTTCTGCCACTTATTTGAATGAAGACATGCATGTATATTCTTCTGATTTGCATCATAGTTTTCTAAAATGCAATTTCTAACAGTTCTGAAAAATATGCCCTTAATGACCTCTCGTGACCGCATTGAGGTGGACCATATTTTGAACCTCCAATTTAAATACTCCATTTTAACCCTTTAAAAATGACCTCATTCCAATGAGGGGTCATAAGCTATGTTTTTCAAGCAAAAATGAAAAAATAATGAAAATTGAATGGGAATTTCTGAGTATAGCCTTGTCCGGTTTTCACAGTTACGTTGGTTAAAGAGTTTTGAATGTTTTTATTGAGAGGGTTAAAACAAACCATTTAAAAAGTACACATCGTCACCGTGTCTCTTTGCGGGCAATTGTGATTATATACCTTGCCAGGGGCGGATCCAGGGGGGGTGAAAGGGGTGGCTAGCCACCCCCCTCTTTTGGGATGACAAAATTTTTTTTTCAAGCATTTGCTAAGTTGGCAAGCCGGATATCAATGGCACAACCTTTTCGGTGCGGTAACATATCATAACTGGAGTAAGTTTACCGGTTTCTCCTAATTACTTTGATCCGTTCCGTGGAATATACTACCGATTCGCGGGATAGATTTGCACTCTGACGTAATGTTTCCTGTTTAAGTTTGGTGTGGTCATATTTTCGAAATTGTAAAGCCTCACAATCCATCGCAATCATGGGTGAGCCACCACCGAAAATGAAGAAAACCACTATTGATTCTTTTTTTCAACCTAAAGAGAAGACGACGAACATTCCGTCTGAAAATACACATGCAGAAACGAGCGGATCCACATGCAGTTCATCCAATTCTGAGCCGCAGGTGCCCCCAGCTGAATCTCCTGGAGATGATCAAGCTGCAACCGCGATACACACAATCTCCCCAAATGATATTGCCAATTTTGTCAATACCAGCGGTATGACAGATTCAGAAAAAGCATTTATGCTTAAAAACTGCTGGAAACCAGATGCTAATTTTGACAAGTTGGACAGCCGGGTTTATGAACATCGAGTAAAAGGGGGTGGAAACATCAAAAAGAAAACTGTATGGTTCCAACAATCTTGGTTAAGTAAACGGAAATGGTTAGCATACAGCGACCACGCGGAACTAAGGGGCGGTTGGTGTCTGCCATGTACCCTCTTTCTCCGGAGAGAAGAGAAAAATAAGCTCGGAGTATTCGTCAAAACACCATTCCGAAATTACAATAAGTCGAAGGAGTTGTTAGATGAACACGAAAGTAAAATTTATCATGCATCTTGTGTTGAGAAAGCTGAAATGTTGATGGCACAACAGGGTGATATATTACGTCGAATTGATGTACAAATGTCTGAACAAACGTCGAAAAACATGCAAGTTAATAGTTCTGTTTTGTGCCATATAATCGACGCAGTCCTTCTGTGTGCAAAACAGCAAATCGCTTTGAGGGGACACAGAGACGACAAAATCGAATTCGATGTTCCAGCTACATGTAATGAGGGTAATTTCATTGCAGTTATGCGTCTTATGACTGATAAGGTCCCGGAATTGAAAACCTATCTCACAAAAGGTCCAAAAAATGCACGTTATATTAGTAAGACAATTCAAAATGATATACTTCATATTTGTGCGGACATCATCCGAGAGCATTTCCGTAAATGTATTGAGAAATGTCCACATTTCTCCCTTATTGGAGATGAAACCACGTCCAATGGTCAAGAAATTCTCTCTGTTTGTCTGCACTTGTTAGACACTATTTCGGGAAGTACACCTTTAAAGCGAGAAGTTTTAATTGACATGCGACCATTGACGCGAACCACGGGTCAATCAATCGCCCAAGAATTGCTCAAGTCTCTTGATGAGAATAAGATTAACATTCAACATTGTCGCGGACAGGCATATGACACCACGGCGTCGATGAGTTCGAAGTCGAAAGGCGTGAATGCTGAAATACTAAAACATGCCCCCGATGCCGATTACCAAGGTTGTTGTCTCCACTCGCTTAACTTAGTGATCTGCCATGGGTGCAAAATCACCCACATAACGAATATGATGGATGCATGCAGAGAATTATTCAGTTTCTTCGACAACTCCCCGAAACATCAAAACTTTCTAGAGTTAGTCATCTTGACCAACGCACCAGAAACCAAAAAACTAAAACTTAAAAACTTGTGCAAGACCCGTTGGGTCGAACGACATTCCACATTTGAGGTGATATCCGACCTCTATGAGCTCATTGTATTAACTCTCAATGAAATATGTGAGCCTACCGACGATGAATCATTGTACCCCGATGAAACAGAGAATTGGAACTGGGATTCCTCAACGAAGGTTAAGGCAAATGGACTTCGTCATATGTTCCTTGATTTTGGCCATATAGTATCCTTCGTTAGCGCGAAAGATATGTTGGAACCCATGCTACCGATAGTAAAATGTTTGCAAGGGCGCATGGTAGAAGTGTTTTTTGGCTTTAAGAAGATTGGTGTAGTAACTGACACATATAATGACATTCGGGCGAACGTGGATTCGTGGTTCGACAGTGTTTATGCTAAAGCGATAACGTTGGCCAAAAAAGTTGGTTCAGAAGAGAAAATGCCACGTATATGCAAACGTCAGACGACTCGCCCGAATACTGACGCGAATACTCCATTTGAATACTGGAAGCGTACGGTTGTTATACCTTTCCTCGATGTTGTATGTAGCGAGCTCCGTGAGAGATTCAGCGAAGACAAACGAGCGCATTATCATTTGACCGCAATCGTACCGGAGAGCATCGTTCAAACTGATGACGATACATTAGCTTCCACTGGCAAATTTCTTGTTTCTAAATGGGATCATGTTCTACCCTCGCCCTCAAATTTTGAAAGTGAACTAGCGCGATGGAAAAAATTTTGTGAAAGAGAGATTGTAAATAAAGACATTCCTATCACGACCGTGATTGAACAATGCGCTGATGAAATGTTTTTTCCTAATGTCAGAGAGCTGCTGAAAATTCTTGCTGTTTTGCCTATCGGTAGCACGGAGGCGGAACGTTCTTTCTCGTGTATCAGAAGAATCCATTCTTGGTTAAGATCAACCATGTCTACAACTCGACTGTCCGATTTGGCTGTATTGGCTATGCATGGCTTCAGTATTGATGTTGATGTGAATGTCGTGAAAGAGAGATTCATTGCTTCACACCCCCGTAGGATGCAGAGCTCGTCCCTGTTGTTTGAGTAATAATAATGAGAATCAGAATCAACATAATCTAATTGAAATCCTGATCACATTGAAATAAAACTTTCTAGTTGTGTAGATTTTTCAATCTTATTGCATCCTTAACGATTGTATTGTAATGAATTTATATAACTTCTATAATATGTAAGTGATTAGCAAGGCATGGGAATGGATTTCCCTACAGTTAAACTGTAGGGAAATCCATTCCCATGCCTTGCTAATCACTTACATATTATAGAAGTTATATAAATTCATTACACTGTTAGTTGATGTGACTCAATCGAGGCCATTTAATTCCCATAACCCGGTTTCCCGGCCCCATGTCCTTGGGTGTCGCAGGTGACCAGCCCATCAAAACTGTCTGATATGGCATAGACAATTACCCCTCAATCACACACAGTGGTCCAGGTAACCTGGACCACTGTGTGTGATTGAGGGGTAATTGTAAAAACCCATAACATTCGTTGACTTGTATGGGTGGATTATGCATGTATGTGGACCTCATGTCAAGGGTATTGGTGGGGGAGATCACTCAGATCAGCTATTGAAAAAATGAAGATAAACCCCACGAAGGCCCCCCAGAATGCACCATTCAGGTTGCTATTTTCAAAATTTTCCAAACGACGAGAGGGGGACACCCCCTCTCGTGCTCACCCCCGCTCGCTGCTTCGCAGCTCGGATGATGCTTCGCATCATATGGTTAGCCACCCCCCTCTACAAATTCCCGGATCCGCCCCTGCTTGCCAAGGACACAACGCAGATACACCTGGTGATGTGGGAACCATGAACTTTTCATTTTAAAGTCAGTGCTGTACCCTCTTTGCCATCATGCACCTGTCTGATCTACTTAAAAGGTCTTAAATGCATCTAGGGTCCTAAACATGGCATACAGGAAATAAGAAGATGGTTGGGTTTTAAGAATGGCTGTTGTGAACAGAGGGGCAATGTGACAGAAAACTTACAACATGCTCTGCTGTCGTGAGTTAAATATAAGTATTTGGACCCGCATTGAAGAGAGTTAAAAAGAGCCCATTTAAATATTCTATTTTTTTATAATTCTGATAGGTGTTTAGAGAAAGCCACTCACCATTGCTTCTTGGAACCCATCAATATTTAATTATGATTGAGAATAAATAATGTAACAGAGCACAGGAGTTCCTAAGTGGTTGGCAATAACCAGTAGGGGTTAATCAGGACCGATTCTCAAGTGATGTCTATGGGTAAAATTAAAGGACAGTACTCCGATTTGAAGTTGGACTTGGCCATCAAGGGTTAGAAGATATTTCAGCTAATAGACCAAAAAAGACTACTTAAAATTTCACTAATTATTTGGTTTAATTGGTCTAAAACATGTTATTCATATTAGGCATTTTGATGGAAAAATCAAACTATTAGTCTACATTCTATATTCCAGATGAGAGAAACATTTTCATACACACCAAGGCACAACTTAAAGGGGCTATAGCTCTACAAGAGAGCTATAGCTCTTTCAGGAAAGTAGACCAAAATTAGTAATTTATTATAATAAAAACAGATTATAAGCTTAATTAGCCTAACAGGGCTAATTAAAACTAAACCCAAAATCTGGCATACATGAGCTCTTTAGGAGAGATTAGCTCTTTAAGAGAGTTCAGTGGGAGTGGCCATCCACACTGGCAGTACTTTTGAGAGTAGTGATTGTAGTCAGCTCAGCAGAGCTGCAAATTGGAGTTTCTCAGCTGACAGTACCTGTTTTTATACACGGGAGCGATGAAACTGTTTAACAGATCCTGTATACTTAATAATAACAACCTGTACGTATCAGGTATCATAGAATGTGGGGAATGTTTTTGGAGCAGCGACTCGAAACTTTCTTGAAACTCGGTTGTATTATAAGAAAGTCTTGAAACCAATTGCCCCGTGGGAACCCCTGCACATGAGCATATGCCCTCCTGACATTCAATATGATATAATGCGAAATTGGTGTCTCTCTATGTGAGACGATGTGATAGCTATTTGTGGTGAATGAGTGAATTTCATGGAAATCGGCCATGAATTGCCTGAGATAAAGCGGGTTCATGATCAGGTTGTTTTGTTTTTAAATTACAGATATGCAGATTGATGTTACAGATTTGTTAGCTAAAGGGTTAACAGTGATAACCAACATATAATTAACAGGCCAAATGCTTGTATATATGATAAACGGACAGGTGTAAGAAAAAAATATTCATCCAAGAGGGATATCATATTATCTTTCAGTATGGGTATTATTATCCTCGAGTGTTGTTTTGGCGGGATGAGGAAATCTCACCAGAGAGGGAAAGCATTTGACAAAGACATGGGGTTTGCCTAGTGTCATGGTCAGATATCTTTCACCAATGATAAGATTTTCCAATCCTGCTCTCAAACCTTTTGAGGACAATTTTTCTCCCACCAAATCCCACTTGATGTCACTGATTTGGAGCCTACTGCTCTTGCGATAAAAATTTATTGTTCTACTGACTGATGTAGAGAAAAATGAATTGTATATTCGAAAAGAGCATTGTGATATTCTGTGTGTACCAAAGGTATATACTTTGAGAAATGAGTGTCAGCTCACAGCATGAAAAGTTTAGCATTTCATAGCAAGTTGAAACAATTAAAATTCTGTTGACAGAATATGGGGATGAGGAGAGAAAAAATCAAAATCATTCTTAAATGGTTTAGGGCTGGGGTAGCTATGTCAGTTGAAACAAAGTAGGATGCCATGTTCTTTTACAAAATGAGGCAGTGATGACATGGTCTGATGATCATTAAATATTAAAATGAGGATGGTCACACCAGGTGGGTAAGAGACTGTTCTGTCTCACCAAGGTATCTCTCCTCAGACATGCATATTTCCATAGACAGGTGGTGGGTAAAACGTGAAGTACACTCTGTATATATAGAGGATATAGTGTTTTTGAGAGGGTACTGAAAATTATCTTATGAGTGACCAAGTTTAATGTTTATTTTTCGCATGCGCTTGCGCCTTGATATGCATAAGCAGTCCTGGTTATTCATCCTTCTTTCCTCAGCAAAAAAATTGCTGTGGAAAACAGGTGCTTCTACAGCAATTGCTGTGAAGCCTATTTGATTGTGTAAAAATCATGAGGGGGCAGGGTATAGTCTCAATTGCCATGTATTTGTACATGTAGTATGCGGTGAAGTGAAAACTTTCAAGTAACTTTAACCCTTTACCCAACGTAACGGCCAAAACCGGCCAGCGCTATTCTCAAAAATCGCCAATTAATTTTCATTATTTTTTTCATTTTTTGTCTCAAAAACATAGGTTATGACCCCTCGTTGGAACGAGCTCGTTGAGCTCGTTCCAACGAGGGGTCATAACCTATGTTTTTGAGACAAAAAATGAAAAAAATTAGTTATTCGAGAATTATTTTTGCAAATGTCGTCTGCTTTCTACGTTAGGTAAAGGGTTAACATGTGAAAATAGTTTGAGATACATGTGTATATAATCACAATCAATGTGCAGAATCTTTCACTGAATTTGCTCATGCTAATATCATGAACCATGTGAATGCTGAGAAAAAAACTTAGAAGTAAGCAGGCAACTTGCTCAATATGTACAGTATGAGTGAAAATAAGATGCAGCATAACCACAAACTAAATATCTCACTGCTTCTATCTTGATAACACTAGAATCTGACATCAGTTTCTGGAAAGCTCTGTAAGAGCTTTTCAGAAACTGATGTCAGATTTTAGAGTTATCTACATACAAGAAGAAGAACACATAGTTTCTAGTGGTTATGCTGCAATTTGTACTGTAAATTGTAAGATTAGCAATACATCATAGTGCAACCCACATTGTGTAACCTGGAAGTTGTGCAATTTCTGCCACCACTAGGCTATCTGAAGAAGTCATCCTCGGCAGTGTTTTTGCTATGGATATATTTCATTTCCTCAGCATTTTCCTCAGCACTGCTGATTGCTGAGGGTGAATTACCAGGGCTGCATTAGTGATTTCATTGATACTCAGAACAGGTAATGTCTTGCGATCTGATTCAGTTGGTGGGTTTCATGCATCAATTCAAGGTGAATATGTGTTGAATTATTGCTGGAAAAACAAAAACACTCAATTTTCTTTTCATTATACATTTTTAGAACAAATTGATCATTTCCAGTGATACTTTGACTCATATTCACCTTGAAGTGATGCTTTGAAAGCTGCCATTTTGATTGATACTGTGAAAGTGAAAATTTATATATCTTCACAATGGGGGATATGATTTCTATCTTTCTACATTTTTTTCAATAATCTATCGTTTAGCATATAATAAATGAATGTACTCAATTTAGTGAATTTAGAAGTAAAAAAGTTAACCCTGGACCTAACACAATTTGAGACCAACAATATTTTCTGAAAAAGAAACTTCACTTTGTCTTCCAAACCATAACTTATCACCACTCATTGGAATGAACTCAGTAATGAATTTGCTCCAGTGAGAGGGCATAAGCTCTGATTTGGATGAAAAAATGACAGGTTTTGTATATTCTGCAGACAGATTTTCCAAATTTGTGAGGTAAAGGGATTTATGTCTCGATTGCTGTGCATATTCAATGTTATGTGATAGAATGCAGACATTGGGAAATATTCTAGATGCACCGCACATGGAATCTGGATTATGCATAAGAATGCCATGTAAGAATGTATCTGATTGGATATTACATGTCTGATTGACATTATTACAAGAATGAAATGCTTCAACACAAAATAGTGTCAAGCAAGAAAGTTATCTGATGACCAAAGGTGATATTTTTCTTTAACTGGTTGAGGGCTGCAATATTTTTGGTGGTCAGAATTTGTTCATCAAAATTTGTTTTATCACAAATTATTGAAGAGTGCCTGCTGGCACTCTTCAATAATTTGTGATAAATCCAATTTATTTTATATGAACAAAATATTATTTGCGTTTGACTAAATATGAAACATGATTAAAGAAACTGTTGGCTTTTGCTCTGGTACCCTCATTTTTTATTAAAGCCCTGATAGTGCCTTCTAGTACTCACCCAGTTAAAAATATCATCTTCATTTACTAAATTTAATTTGAATCATGGTATAAATACAGAACACAAACCAGGTGGAGTACAGGGGACAGGAATCAGCTACCCTTTGTGGAGTTTTTCATGTATTTCATGTGTGGCTTTGGCATTGTTGATTACAGTCTCCCATATTCCATCCTTATTGTATTGTGACGTGAAGTGGTCTAAACTATGAAAATCCCCAGACAGGACTTCCCACTTAAAATAAATGTGACACTAGCCCAATTTCCCAGGGCTATATCACAGATGAGGAGTATTAATCCTTCACAATAATTAAGAAACTATATAGGCTTGACACACCTCTCATTGATCACACAGAAAATACAATACTCAGGCCTCCTGTATTAACCCGTAAACCTCATACCAGGGAATAATTATGCTAACATATGGATCTGTGATATTTTTTCTTCAGTATTTGTTTGAATGGTCAAGCAATATTATAATATACCTGCACGACTACCACAGTTAAACAAGCATCTAAAATGGTTTGCTTGCTTTCATAGACAACATTGTATGTTATGTTATTCAGTGCAGTAAAATATTGTTCGTTGAATTTACTACTTTTTTCTGTCTTCCATTTGAGCAATAGGATTGGGACAACAGTGCAAGTTTATTTATTTCTTCCTATCAGATTGTTGGTATAACACAGAATAAATAAATGAACGAACAGTCTCTTTTTATGCCACGTTACTAGCAATAATAGAAAGTTATAAGGCTAATTTATTCTTTAAGACATCACAAGATTTATATAAGTTTAAATCTTAATAATAAAATCTTCCAATTGATTGGTAAAATAATACAGATTTGATTCAAATAATGCCTTTCCTTACTGCCAATCTCGATGAAATGACTGTGTGTTTCGACAGAACCATAATCTAGCCAAAGAATGTGGAAATTACCATATATAAAATTGCTACATATTAATTAATAGCGAAATTACATTACAACTGTCATCTGCATAATTTCAAAGTGTCAGTTAATATATTTCAAGTCAAGCGTTGTAAATTATAAATCTCAAGTTCTGTGTAATAATTAAGTTACCCAGTAAAATATAAATATTTGCAGTGTGAGTTCATCTACATTTGTTTGCTTTTTACCTACTCGACTCATTTGCAATTTTTTAATTTAGTTTGTACACAATTCACTTTGAAGTTCACAGTGTTGTTTGCAATCAATTTGGCAGGAGCAAACGGCAGATGACAAACCAAAGAATCCCTGTCCACGGTGGTCATGAGCCTTTTTATACTGGTGACCGGGTGGTCAGAAAATCTGACCATATTTTGACAGCATTTAGAAATGTGGTCAGAACCTGGTCATATAACTGTCAGTGTAGTGGGTGGTCCCTATGTCAGCTGACAAGTTACGTCACCGATTAAATTCAAAGTGACGTTTTACACAATGGAAAAAAGAAAACATCACTTCACGGTAATATTTACAATCAACAATGAATTTTAATGATGAACTGGAGCACATTATCTGGTATAAAAAGTGACAAAGCATCGATGTTCTAACCCAAACTGAGAGGAGAAATTAGGGTCTGACGAATGAGGATTAGACATTTAAATTAAAGGCAGAATACTGTAACGCTTTTACAATTTTCCCTTTTATTGTGATATTTCTTTTCCAGATATTTATTTGAGCAGTCAAGTCAAAATGATCTGTTTGATTGAAAATTGAAATATTTGTATTAAATTGGATATTTGCTTAAATATTATGACATTGAAATGAGTTATTTGAGTGGCAGAGTATTTATATCAATAATTTATACTCATTTCAATGGCATAATATTTTTTTAGAAAATTGTAAAAGCATTACAGTATTATGCCTTTAATTTAAATGTATTTCCCAAGTAGCTGCCAATCTTTTTCCAGGAGCCTGTATGGGTAACTAATCTGCTCGCTTTTCATTTTCAGGTCAACATTGAAGCTTATGACCTTGGAATTTCTCCTCAATCTAGTGCTGGTAGTCTCATAGTGAACGTTATTCGAAATAACCCACCAACATTTACTAGTTCCAGCACATCTCCAGAAATAAAAGCAAACCTACAGACTGGTCAACCTTTCTATACAGCTCAGTGCAGTGATTCTGACAGTGAGGTGAGTTGTAACCAAGATAAATGAAAAAAGCTTCAAGTATCTATTTTTGAGTAATTGATTCAAATAAAAAAGATTTTTTGTGTTCCCGTGGGAACCCCAGGAGCTGTGTTGAAATATTTTCAAATGCCCATATTTAGCATACCCCATGGAACAGAGAACTGTTAAGAACTGTTATTTGGTATGAAGCATCCTTAGGACTAGTAGAATGGAATAGTAAAAAAGATTGCCATCGGTTGCCATCGGTTGTGTCAGGGTGTTTTGGTGGGGGGGGAGGGGGGGGGGGTCGAAAAAATGCTGTTTGCATACTTGCCAAAAAAAAAAAAAAAAATTTCTTTCCTAGAACCACTGATCAGGATCTTTTAATATTTGGTAAACAGTATCCACAGGGGGGGTCATATACAAATTTATTAAAATTTAGCCCTCTCTGTTCATATTTGACCTCAATGCAGGAACCCAAATTTTAACTTACGGCAATTTGGGGAATAATCTTTAAAAATCTTCTTCTTCAGAACCACCTTTCAGAATCTTTTAATAATTTGTATACAACATTGTTACGAGAGTCACATTTAAATTTGTTCAAATCAAGTCCGTCAGTTAATATTTGGGCTTGCTATGGGGGCCCAAATTTTTACTTAGTGCAATGGGGGGAATAATATTTAAAAATCTTTTTCATCAGATCTACCAGTCAGAACTTTTGATATTTGGTATACAGCATCCTTAGGGTGGTTGGATCTACTACTGTTCAAACCAAGTCCTTGGGTTTATATTTGGGCTCCCTGTTGGAAGCCAAATTTTAACTTAGTCCCATATGAGGAATAAGCTTTGAAACTTTTCTTCTAGTCAGAATGTTATGATATATGGTATATAGAATCCTTACAGGGGTTGGATTAAAATTTGGTCAACTCAAGTCCATCAGTTAATAATTGGGCTCTTTTTGAGAGCCTGAATTTTAACTTAGTTCAATATTGGATTTAATATTTAAAAATCTTCTTCAGATCCACCAGTCTGAATCTTTTGATCTTTGGTATACAGCATCCTTAGAGAGGACAGATCTAAGTTTGTTCAGTTCAAGATCCTGGTTTAATATTTAGGCTCCCTATCGGCGCCCAAATTTTAACTTAGTCCAATATGAAGAATAATCTTTAAAACTCTTCTTCTCCAGAACAGCAGGTCAGAATCTTTTGATATATGGTATACAGAATATGTATAGTGGTCATCAGTATCATGTTTGTCCCAATCAAGTCCATCAGTTAATAAATGGGCTCTCTATGGGAGCCCGAAGTTTAACTTAATGCAATATGGGAAATAATCTTTAAAAATCTTCTTCTCCAGACCACCTCTCAGAATCTGATGATATCGAGTGTATTGCATCCCTACAGGGGTCAGATTCGAGTTTATTCAAAGCAAGTCCCTCAGTTAATATTTGGGCTCCCTATGGGGATCCAAATTTTGACTTAGTACAATATGAGGAATAATCTTTAAAAATCTTTTTTCGGATCCACCAGTCATAACCTTTTGATATTTGATATTCAAAAAATCATTGAGAAGGATTGGAAAACATTGAGGAAATGTTGTTGAGCATTGTCTATTTCTAGCAACAATTCCTTTCCTCCCCAGGTGGCGGCATGTGAGACATTTTTCTATATGTGACTAATGGGTGTCTTCCCACCAGACCAATTCCCTTTAGACCAATTCCCTTTAGGCCAATTCCCAAAAGACCAGTTCCCCTTAGACCAACTACATACTGTTATTAATTAAGGGTTGATTAAGCATAATTAGGAAAACATTTATTTATAAAAATCTGCCCAACATCTATAAAATATCGACAAGCCAGAAAATGAGCAGACTATCATATGAAAAATGAGGTCCCCAGAGGGTGAATTTGGTGATGCTACCCTGCACAGCAGGGTAGAATCACTAAATTTACCCTCTGTGAACCTCAACCTGAATCAAGGTCTCAAAACTAAACAGAAAGAGGTACCCAGAGGATAAACTGGCCCACTGTATGGGATAGCATCAGCAAATTCACCCTCTGGGGACCTCATTCTACAAATGATAGACTGCTTATTTTCAGGCTTGAATATCAATAACATTAAATACATTTATAAATATTTATAAATATAGCAAATTATAAATATATAGAATTATTTTTAAAGTAGAACACACCAGTTGGTCTAAGAGGAATTGGTCTTTTGGGAATTGGCCTCGTGGGAGTTGGTCTAAAGGGAATGGTCTAGTGGGAATGAACCGACTAATGATCACTCCAGCTGTGCAGTTGTGCAGAGATTATTGTTTTGCTGCCTAAACATAACTTACAACTCCTCATTAGAATAATCTCACAGATCACATTTCATTGCAGGTTCATAAGCTATGTTTTTTAGGCAAGAAAATTGATTAGTTATTCAAGAAATTTCCTATTGCTAGTGTCATCTGCCATCTGCAGGTGGTGTTAGGTAAAAAATATTGAATTTGTGCAAAATGCCCTGGAAATAACAGTAGATCAAGTAAATATGCCTTTGGATGTCATAACAAATGAGGTGGTAATTTTTTGCATGTTTTCTAAAATGAACTCACTTCCTGTTATCACAGTTGGCAGAAGTAGAAAGTGAAAAAAAACAAACATTTTATTTTGATATGTATTTACACTTCTGTATATGGGGTGACATTATTTTTTCTTCACATTAGATTAAAACAAGCACACAAATAACAGGGAAGGATAACAGAGTATTGAAAAATTTTCTATTCCGATTTGTTATTGAAAATGGAAAAGAAAAACAAACTCCTTTTCAAAACCACTTAATAGTCAGCTATTTTGAAATGAAGAAGAATGAAGGCATTTTTGAAACAAAAGTCTTCCTCCCTCAAGTCCTCAGTCCCCCAAGCCCCACTCCTAAGCCCTCCCCACCTGTGGAATGTTTTAAAAAATATATTCAGGTAATACTATGATCTTGAAACATTTCAGACCCAATAAAAATACAAGGGTATGGAGCAACACCCCTTCCAAATATGTATATTTCTCTTTCCGTGTAGTATTAATTGCCTCTCAACACAGATCATAGAAGGCCTAATTGAGATTTTTTTGTTGTAATTGTTTAATTGAAACTGCAAAATAGTAGTTGTAAAAACCAGGCATGTCAAAATACCGCTGGAACCAACATAACCGGTACCGGGATGAGACAGAGCCTGTCCCATCGAAACTGGTACTGGGACAAGTCAACAATTGGGTGACATCACAATCATATGGGAGAAATTTGTATTTAAACCGACACAGTCCCCAAGATCGCAAAGACAAACATGACATTGTACCAATTATTCTGTGGCGACATCAAAGAAATCATGAAGCATGAAAATCCTGCTTTATCGTGCACATTGGAACTCAGGGGATGAATTATTAGCCCATTTATCCTCCTTCAGATAGGAATTTCCCCATAAAATAATTTTGTCCCAGTACCGGTAGGACAAAAGCTTCAGTACCAGTACCGATTGAAGCAAGAGGGAACTGGCAGTACTGGTACAGGTACCAGTTGACATGCCTGGTACAAACCCATGAATATTCTCATATATCTCAGGTATATTCGGGTAAAAATACAGCTGGGGCGAATTTATGGAAGTTTCTTTGGCTGCAGGAAATTAAGTATCTCATGTTTCACCATTCTTGTTTGAAAAGTCTGATGAAAATCTTCAATTTGTTTTTTGTTTTCCTTCATATTTCAGGATCCATTTGACAAAGTTACTTACAGTTTGGTTGGTGATTCAACTGCCTTGAAATATTTCACCATTTCTCCTTCATCAGGTGTTGTTTCGCTGTCATCATCCATCAATTCTCTGAGTAACTTGAAATATGAGGTAAGTAGACTGTACAAGCCCACAAATTTAACCTCAAAATTGATACTTGTCAAAATATCAAGCACAACAAGATTGTTACCAGCAACATCCGGTCTGTGTAACAACAGCCTTTAGTCCTCACCACATTTCTATCAACTGAACCCTCTGCACACAAAATTTCAATCTACAATTTCTTCCCATAATGCAACTAGGAATTGAATCTTTTCAACCTTTTTTGACAGAGCTCAATGAGCTCTGTCAAACAAACTTGAATTGGTTAAATTCCTTCTTGCATTGTGGAAAAGATTTGACCCTTGAAATTGCAGTATTTTGACATAAGTGTGCAGTAGGGTGATTAGATGAAACTGGTGTCCAGAGCCTGATTTAGCATGATTTAGAGTACAGGAAAGACTTCAACCCAAAGTCACTGTAAGACTTTTTACCACATCAGACCTATCTGGCCTCTGATTCTAGGCAGGCTTGCGGTGGAGAAGAATCTTAAAAAGACTAGGGGTCAAGGTGTGCCTCCCTGGGAAAGGTGGTAAGGATGTCTTATAGAGAGGAACATAGGGGAATAAATACACTGCTATTGTTCACTATTTTTGCCACCCATACTTTTGTAACAAATATCTAGTTAATTTTGGTTGGACAGTAATTGTGTCCAGTTGCCTTTTTGCAGCCTTGATGCTTCAAGCAATCTTAAGGTTTCACACAGGGATTTTGATTAGTGATGCAAATAGGATCACAACAAACCAGTCCAAAGCTGGACTAGAGTCTAGATTGGAGCACCCCTGTTGTACTGGTACACATACAAGCTAGACCAGTCCTGTGTGGTCCAAGACTATACAGAGGGGTAATGTGTCAGATTATTGCTAGTTCAGGACACAGTTCTCACTTTTGATGCTGTAACTTGCAACCTAACTTGTGAAATAACAAGATCAGTTATGAGAACAAGTTTCAAGTTTCCCTCAGAGTCAAAGAATGAAGTCATTCCAGACAGAAGATGTTTGCCAATCACAACATGAAGGCATAAGTGATATAAATATAATAAATAACATGGGCTCATTGGAAATGAATATAATGTATCAAAACAATTTTAAGTGACAAAGTACAGTACAGTCAGCCTCTTTCCATCTGGTTGTAGGAATGGTCATGTTCCACGGAATAGTCACTATATTCCTAAATATTTCACTAGCCTGGTCTTTATTGACAATAAATTTATCCAACTCAGCTACACCATTAACAATTCTATATACATCCAAGGACTTCTTCTCTGATTTGTTTCTCTTATGCCAGCACCAGAAGATATAAAATTGTTTGTTACCATCCCATAATGCTTGTTTTCAGTTTATCAACCGTGTCTGATATCCACAAAAAAACTTGCTGTCACTCTCCAGCATTGAATACATACACCGAAGGCATAAAAAATGCCCTATCTATGTTAAAAAAAGAAAAACACTGCAGTGGACCACCTTGGACTGGTGTCATCCCAACAAGCCGAATCCCAACAGGCCGAATGGATAAAATATCCCAACAAGCCGATCCCAACAAGCTGAATCATTAATTATTGCAGAAATTTAGAAATAAGAAACAAAATGTTTATTCTTATGATGTTTTGTGTGTTTTTGTTTGTTTTTGTGTTTTTTAGTTTTTTTTTAATTTTCATGCATTTATTCTTTTCTTGTTCATTTTTTTTCTTTTCTTCTATTGAGAGTAAATGTACCCACATCTACTTTATCAAAATTATGCACGCGTTTCTTTTCAAGTTAGGTATATATGTTTTTTTTATGATAAGTTTTTTGGGGGGAAAGTTTGGTGGGTGAGAAAAATGTTTATATTTTCAGATAACAGCCTGTTGCAACAAAATCCTTTGTTGATTGAAACCCCTTTGACAATAAGCTCCCCTTTGACTGACAGTAAGCTGTGTTAGCATCTATGTTCTATAATCACTAAAACACTACACTGTGTTCAATAATCGTAGTACAAACATGTCGGTTATCTTTGAGAAAAACTTAAAAAAATAGATTTTGCCGACAAAGTTGAAAAACAATTTGGAAAGAAGTCAATTTATATAAATTCTGATGCAGCTCTGAACTTTAAACTCCCCTCTTCCTTCACTACCGGATAGCCCGGGTGTGGGAAGTACAACTGAACAGCCACCTCAAATCTCAGCCACCGTAGACTTTGAAACTGTACAGAGGACCATGGCAAATGCCAACAGAATAATAGTAGAGTGTCAAGAATACCGGAAAAATTCCAAGGCAATACCCAAGATTACAGCAGCATCACAATCAACCAACATCACGAATCAACCAACATCGTCATCGCAATCCACATCTCCAAGCCAACCACCTCCCAAGAAAAAGAGCCTCAAGAAGCACAAGCGGGGATAAACCTTCTCCCTCCTTCCTTTTCCTCCTCTGCCACGCCTCGACATCACCAAAATTATACAGTCAACGAGGGTCGAAAGGGGCTTGTCCCCCAAATCGTCCCTGCGTGCCTTTGGTGCGTCAAACCATTTCGTTTAACTTTAAATCATTACTCATACAACTGACATAATGTCGGACTGCCAAATTGTTCGACGTGGTAGAGGTACCAATCTTATTTGTGATGGCTTCAGGTACAAGAAGGACCGAAAGGGTCCTAATGACAAACAGTATTGGCAGTGTGTCTTGTTAAATTGTATTTTTTTTTTAAATTTAGAACCAAATTTTCAGTTCAAGGATTTCTGTAAGTCCTCTCTACCATCCTGCCGTCCATGAATTGAAAATATGCTTCTCTATTTAAAAAAACATAAATAAAATGCAAATAGAAACATTTGTTTAAAAATGGTTGAAAATTTATTTACGACAGGGTTCAGGGGCGGCGGAAGCTCCAAAAAAGTGTGTGTGTGTGGGGGGGGGGGGGGGGGGGGATGGAATACATGCACACATTTTACAAAGGACGTACCAAACCCAAAAATTATATTATGGAATTTGGGTCCAAGTTTGGACTAGTTTTTCTATTACTATAGTCTGTTATGACTCTGCTGCCCCTCCTGACAGGGTTAATATTTATTCCTATTATTAACATTTCCATTCGCATCTTATTTGCATTTTGTAAAATTTTTAAGCAAATTCTCAGTTCAAGTATTTTTTTAGAGTCCTCTCCGCCATCAGACCGTCCCTGAACTGAAAATTCGCTTCTCAATTTTGAAAAATGTAAATAGAATGCAAATGGAAATATTCATTCAAAAAGGGTTGAAAATTCTACTAAAGAGCGCACATTATATAAAATTTACCTCTTGTACTGAGCATTGTAATGTTTTATGATGAAATTTTTTCGAGTTCATTCACAATAAACTATGAATTTCCAATAATCGTTTTATATTTCTTTTCCTTCAAAATACCCCCGATACACATTTTTGCAGAAAAACTCTAAAAGTAAATGGGTTATATAGTAATTTTAATAAAATTTGTCCTGTTGGGATTCGGCTTGTTGGGATGACCATTTTCGACATTCGTCTTGTTGGGATTCGGCCAGTTGGGAATAAACCCTTGGACTGGGCAAGTGGGAAAAAGCCAGGCCATGTTCCATTGTACTAGACCTTTTAAGCCTTTTAATTTTGATGGTAGCAATGAAAACCACACAGGAAAGATAGAACTAATAACTATTGCGCTTATTCTTGGTCTGAAGCAAAGGCACAGATATTTTACAATAAGTCCTGATTGATGCTTAACCAGGTTAGAGTTTTCACCCCTTGACAAAAATCAGGGAATATATTCAGGGAATCCATCCTTCTGTCTGTCTGTTGGTCCGTTCGTCCATCTATCCATCCATCCATCTACCTGTCTGTCTGTCTCCGTCTGTCCGTCCATCCATCTGTCCATCCATCCATCCATCCGCCCGTCCGTCCATCTGCCCATCCACCATCCATCCATCCATCCATCCATCCATCCATCCATCCATCCATCCATCCATCCATCCATCCATCCATCCATCCATCCATCCATCCATCCATCCATCCACTTACTAAGATTCACTACTGAGGGTGACTCACTTTTTCTAGTATAAAATTTTTGTGACTACTTATGTGACTACGAGTTAGTAAAACAGGATACTTATGTGGTTAAAGCCTGTTACGTGGCTAGCCACGTAACAGAATCTCTTATTGTGGGGGGGGGGGGGGGAGGTTGGGCGTTGGATAAATGTAGAGTAGGGTTAGGGCATTCCAGGGTGGGGTTTAGGAGTGGGGTGGGGTGGGGTGGGGGGGGGTCAGTGAAGGGGTGTTAGAGTTATGTGGCTAGGGTTAGGATTAGTGTTAGTTTAGGGTTAAGGTTAGCGTAGGGTTAGGGTTAGGGATGGGTAGGGTTAGGGTTAGGGTCAGTAAAGGGTAGGGATAGGGTTAGCTGACCCCCAAAAAATTTCCCCAAAAAAACTTGTTTTATTATGTTGGACATGTGTTTTAGGTTAGCCACCTAATATGTCCATAAAATAGCCACATAAGTAGTCATTTGTTAGAATGTCCGTCCATCCATCCATCCACTTACTAAGTTTCACTACTGAGGGTGACTCACTTTTTCTAGTATAAAATTTTTGTTAAATGAAAATTGGAATTTTTACAGTCTCAGTATTAAAGTCAATAAAATTTCCTCTTTGAGCCGTATGAAAATTTTAATTTCTGTTTTTGCTAATAAATCTCACTATTTTACAATTCATCAGCTCAATATGTCTGATGTCCAAGACAAGAAACAAAAATCACCATAATCAATTAATTCAATGCCAATTGTTTTGAAACTTGATACAATGGTGATTATTGAACAACAGACAATGTCAGAATTAAGGTGTTGACGATAGAAAAAAATTGTTCTTAAAATAGCAATTCCCCTTTTGAAGTGTGGATAAAGAAAACAAAACTCACCCAAGTCATCAAAACTCAATTAATTCAAGATCAGTTGTTATGAAACTAGATTCATTGGCGTTTATTGACAAGAGTAATAGGAAATCACATTTTGGAGATTGAAAGTCATCAAAAATGACAGCTCTTGACCATTTTGTTCTAAAAAAGCAGTTTACGCTTTTTGAGCATGAACTTCCAAATGATAATTCAAGTTTAATTAGAAGCCTGGTTTTGAAGAGTACCTTGACTTCACCTTTGAGGGGGAGGGGGGGGGGGGCACTGTTGTTCAAGCTGAGGTTGTGGTCCCTAGAGCTGAGGGGGAAAATGGGAAAAACAGTGAAAAGGAGTGCCAGATGTGTAATTTGGGTGTGGTGGAGACCCTGGAACATTTTCTTCTAGAATGCCCAAAATACCAGTCAAAAAGAATAAGATTCACTAGGAGCATAATGGGGAAGTGGGATGGGAGAATGAAGGATGTGGTTAGTGAGAGACACAAAGGAGAGGATTAATATGCTAATCAGAGAGATTGGGAAGAATGGGGCAAGAGATGTCATCAAGCAGTTTGTCTCCGAGTGATGGGAGGAGAGAAGAAGCGTGGGAATAGGGAGGCAGTTGGGAGTACAGGGGTAACCAAGCCAGGCCTTCTCACCCGAGAACCGCGACAAATCAGCGGCTGGCCAAAGTGTTATTATTATTATCATTTGGTATGTAAATTCCCTAACACAATTTAAGTAATGTAGTGTATGGGTTTTTCTCTCATATATAATTAATGCAAATTAACCAGTCATCTTAATTTTTAACTCTTTACCTAACGAATCGCCTGCATCCGCCCGCGTAATATGCAAATTGAGCAGTTGAAAAAATTAAAGTTTTCAAAATATTTCAACAAAACCATATCATGTGACCCATCATTGGAACGAGCTCATTGAGCTCGTTCCAATGAGGGGTCACATGATATGGTTTTGTTGAAATTTTTTGAAAAATTTTAAAAAGTTATATTTAAAATAATAAATTTTGATATCGTCTGCATTGGGTAAAGGGTTAAAACTATCCATCTGTAGACAAAAAATGAGAAATCACACAAATGATCAAAATTCAATTAATTCATGGAAAGTTGCTATGAAACTTAATTCAATGATGTTTATTGGCATGAGAAAGAGAATATTGTATTTTGGAGTTTGACTCTCAACAAAAATAGCCACAATCTGCCATTCGGGGTAAAAAAATAGCAGTTTCACTTCTTAACAACAGCTTCCAAATGGTGATTCAATATTTGATTATTTTTGGTATGGAAATCAACTAGAAACTGTCTGGGTATAAATAATTGACTGGACTTGACTTTACATCCATGTTGAAGTCTCAATTAGCCATTGTGCAGAAATAAGTCGCCTTAAACACCAATAAATAAATAAATAAATAAATAAATAAATAAATAAATAAATAAATAAATAAATAAATAAATAAATCCCACCATTGCATAAATAAATATGCAACCAATCTCACAATTTACTTTGTGGTCATTGCACAAGCATTTATTGGTGTCTAAGGTCACATTGCAAATATATGACCATATTATTATTTCAACATTAACAGTGCTTCTCATTACTGGTCATTAACTATGCATATTGATGTCAGAATAAAAAAATATTCAAGGAGCAATTTTTTTTCCATTGTGAACTAGAAATTCAACCAATTCAGTCGAAATTGCATTGGTTAAATTCCTGGAAGCTTTGTATGGAAAAATTGCCCAATTGCTCAAAGAGTTGTCCTTTTTGCCAATGAATTGGTAGCATCTACGTTTGTAATTTACAAATTGAGCAGTTGAAAAAAAAAATTCTCAAAATCTTTCAACAAAATCATTTCATGAGACTAATCATTGGAACAAGCTCATTAGGGCTTGTTCCATTGGTTTATTGCCATTTCATCAATTCCCATTTCATCAACTGCCTCTAAAATTATATTTCCCCATTTCATCAATTCCCACTTCATCAACAGAATGAAAATATGCTTTAATCTTACATAAATGCATTTTTTACCAATTATAAAAAATATTAAATTAAACAGAAATTAAACCTGTTGTACTTCTCAAGTAATTTGTCTCTTTTGAGAGACAAATTACTAGAGAAGTTCAACAGGTTTAATTACTTGAGAAGTACAACAGGTTTAGAATGCCACTAGGCATTCTAAACTAATTTGTTACTCACAAGAGACAAATTAATTTAGAAACAAAGTAGTTTAGAATGCCTATTCTCAAGTAATTTGTTTCTTTTGAGTAACAAATTAGTTTAGAATGCCACTAGGCATTCTAAACTAATTGGTTACTCAAAAGAGACAAATTAATTTAGAAAGCCAACAGGCATTCTGAAGTAATAGTGAATATGTTAATAGAGTATTGTGCTTTAAATGTTGCATTCTGATAGATATTATATGTTACTTTTCCCCACTTATTATGTGCAGTAATCTAGTTGCTCTGAATAAAATATTTAAAGTGTGTTCGTCTGAGAAATGTCTGGAAAGTGGTTATACAATAAACCCTCAAAATATTGATTTTTCATCAACTGGCTAATTGTATTTTTAAAATGTATAATATGTAATTGTAAAACACACCTGAAAAAAAAAATCTGTTGATGAAGTGGGAATTGATGAAATGAGAAAATATAATTTTAGAGGCAGTTGATGAAATGGGAATTGATGAAATGGGAAGACACCGTTCCATTGAGGGGTCAGATGATATGTCTTTTTTAAAATTTTTGAAAAAATTTGAAACAAAAATATTTGAAATTAATAATTTTGATATTGTGTACATTTGGTAAAAGGATAAAGATTTCATCACATATATGAATTCCTTTACTTTCAGTTATCCATAACCTGCACGGATGGAGGTGGTTTATCAGAAACCAGAGTAGTTTCTGTTCCAGTTGAAGTCAACATGTTCGTCCCAGAATTTACACCTAACAACTTGGGTACAACAGACTATGAAACAACCATCATTGAAAACTATCCACTGGCTCAGCAAATTCTAAAAATATCAGCCACTGACAGAGATGCATTTGTAAGTTTGGTTCAGAAAGATTTATGTATTTTAATAGGTCATCGGGGCAGTGGTTGATGTCAATAAATGCCTGTCTCTGAAGGCTGAAAATTAATGTTCACAGGTGTGAAAGTCCAGAAACACAATTGGCTCAGGATAGTTTATAATTGGCCACTTGACAAGAAGGTATCCGGGTCTGAAAATTTGTTTTGATTCATGAGAAATGGTTTTGATTCTCACAATCTCTTTCCAAATCAGTTTTCAATTCGTAAACAATTTAGAATTTCAGAGTACTGTTATACCCTCCTGAGTTCGACCAGTACATGTTCCAGAGAGAAAATCAAGTCTTATATTTACATATTTACTAGAATTTCACCCCCACAGGTCTAATTTCAATTTTGGTGAGATCCTAGTCTTGCATGTACATATAGAACACAGGTTCCAACAAACAGGCTTTTGGTGATCTTGTGATGGAGGTTACGGTCCTAGTGAAGATTTGACCATGATTTCCTGAAAAAAACAGCCAACAGTTTACTGGATACCACTGCTAAGTTGAGATGTTATCTTATTGTGTGGGAGCAAGAAATACACTGAATACTCCAGTGCTTTAACCCTTGGCAGATGTTTCTAAGTTTTGGATGACTATATAAGACCTGTCAAGAAATAACTGCAAATTAAAGGAAGTAATCTGTGTAAGTGTACAAAAAATGTCAAAACATATCCAGTCCTTCAACTGGTAGAGTGCTGGAAGTGAATATAATGGCTTTGCTAAATACCACAGTCTGTTGGAGGAGGTTTGAGGCTGACACTGGCAAGAATCAGATTTTGTTTATGACACATTGCTCAGTTACATTTGATTGGATAGTGTCGATTGCCACTATCCAATCATCTGTAACAGAGTAATATATGGTGAAAGGAAATCTGTAATCAAGAAACAGCAGAATTCTATCAGTTATGGGTTAAGGGCACTTTCAGATATTTGAGAAGAATTAAATTAATATTTTGTGAGTATCAAAATTTATTCTCATTGTTTTCGTTGTGAGAATTGAAGTTTATCGACCATCAGGTGGCATACTTGTAAGTTTATCTATAACCTATGTAGGCAGCGAAGACTTGACTAGTATGACTGCAAAAGCTCAAAAGCGACAGTTCCTGTGGTTCTCCAGTGAGAAGTTTTTTGGAATTTCTCCACACCTCAAGGATTAATCACCAAGTTGACACTACCTTGGAATTTATCTGTTAGAAAATGTGAAAATCCTTGCCTAAACATCTATGGGAATGGGATTCCTAATTTTGGCTCTTGAAGATTTCCATGAAAACTCCTGGTAAGTTGAAAATGTCTGTAATTTTAGTTTTGAAATGGCACCTTCTGGTTCATTTTTAGTCAGTTGAGACCACCTGTAGATTCTGGTTGTTGGGTTCCTCTTGAGGGAGTATATAGTAAAGACCTGAGTACATTCGTATGTTTGAATATTTGTTCGACTGTATGTTACAAATTATGTCAGTTCAACATGTTTGCTGCTCTTGTGCCACCACTAGTGGCTGGATTCACATAATTTCTGGTATTATTTTACCATATCCATCTTATCAAAGGGGAACAGATACCACAGCAAACAAAATGCACATAAAATCTCTTTGACAGGATAGGACCCTGCTTGTTTAACCCTTTACCTAACACAAAAAGCATATGACACTTGCAAACAAAATTTTTCAATAATTGATTTTTTTTTCATTTTTTGCTTCCAAAACATGGCTTATGGCCCCTCATTGTAACAAGCTTATCAAGTCTGTTCCAATGAAAAGTCATCAGCTATACTTTTGAGACGAAAAATGAAAAACTAATGAAATTGAATGGTGAATAGTTCTGGCCAGTTTTTGCCATTATGTTGGGTAAAGGGTCATTAAATCACAAGCACAAACAAGAAAACTTGTAATAGCTTATTAGCACTATTGGAATGTTCAAGTGTCAAATTGCTTGCAGACATGCATGAAGTTGCAGGTGTACAGTATTGTCTGTGTGGACTGGTTGTAATCCATGCATGGAAGTGATGTCCACAAAGCCTTTAGCAGGTAATATATATCATCATCAGCAAAATTGTAATGAATGATGCACCAGGTTGTACCCGGTGCTTCATTAATTAAATTTTCGATGAGTATTCCGGTAATTAGTGTTTGAAATCTAATATTATTGAACTGTGGATATACTGCCCACCCTGTGGAAAGTGATCATTTCATGGCGACCGTACTGTAATGGAGGATTTTCTACTTTCTCATATATTACCAACTTTTAGCTTTAAATTTATTTTATGTATTTTAGTCTTTTGGCTACCTACATATTTACCTATAATTTCATGCAGTCTAATCATAAAATATATTATTATGCCTCATTTTAAAAGCCTATTGTAAACTGCCATTCAATTTGATTTGCTATTCTGCAATATTTCATTTGCAGGTAATATTCCCATGTGACAATTTTGGCAATGTCTCCCACTCAGACTGTGGTTTCCCGAAAATATACCGGAAACAAAGAAGAAGTTTTCATGTTGCATTCTCTCAGATAGATGATCATTGAATTTAACCATTCAAATAAACCATTTTAACAAAACAAACAAAATTTTAACCATTCAAATTAAATTATTCAGGGTTCCTTCATTCAGTATTGTCTCCTTGCTAGTTGAAACTCTTGAGTTGAACATGAAATCAAATGCTCAAGTACTAGTATAGAGTTATTTGAATAGTTTTTTTTTAACCCTTTACCTAACATGAGAAGCAGACGACACTTGCAAAAACAATTCTTGAATAATTAATTTTTTTCATTTTTTGTCTCAAAAACATAGGTTATGACCCCTCGTTGGAACGAGCTCGATGAGATCGTTCCAACGAGGGGTCATAACCTATGTTTTTGAGACAAAAAATGAAAATATTTTGAAAATTAATTGGCGATTTTTGAGAATAGTGCTGGCCGGTTTTGGCCGTTACGTTGGGTAAAGGGTTAAATTCATCTGTCAGGTGGGGTGGAGGTGTATAATAAAACTATTTGGTATAATAAACATATTAATGACCTGGCTTGAGAGTAACATTATAGATTACCTCCCCTTGGAAGCAATGTCTCCCTCAGCTCATGCCTTAACAGACATTGGTTCCTCAGAGGGATAATTTGCAATGTTACCCTCAAGTCATAGATTCTTACTGAATTTCCTGATGAGTGCTCAACACAGAAAGGTATCAAGTATGTTTTGATTCCTCGGAAAGTTGAATTTCCAAATATAATTAAGGTCTCAATACTTCTTTCACCAACTGCCTTTGTAGAGTAGTCTTAAGAGACCCCTTGTGTACCATTTTGCAATAGTATCTGGTGATATTGCAAATCATTTTCTGTTAATTTTCACAAGTGTGTTCTTTCACAAATGTTCAAGTCTTAAGGGCATTATCAGAAAACAGTATATTGAAAAAAATACAGCAGAGCCCACTTAATGGATATCTCTTAACTGAATAACCCTGTTAATTGAATATAATTTCCCAACACAAAACCATTTACTATACCTCCAGTACAAAGTTACATGTTAATTGAATATAGGTTGTAGAGTAAACTCCTGTTAATTGAATAAAAAATCTGGTAACCTGTCTAGAAATTACCCTGACTCTGCCCAGTTTTCCTTTGTTTATAAACCTGTATAGTCTTAGTACATCCAATACAGGAATTTAATCTATTATATCTTGTTTGACAGAGCTCATGGAGCTCCGTCAAACAAGATATAATAGAATAAATGCTAAGTTTATCTCTAGAAGATAGGAAAGTGACACATCCCTGTTAATTGAATACTCCTGTTAATTGAATAATTTTCACTGGCAAAGTGGCTATTCAATTAAGAGGATTCCACTGTAATACGTTTCTTATGTTGAGTTGATAACAGTTAGGTTTCAGGAACTTCAACAGGATGAAAAATGAACACTCATCTGAGAATAAACCAAAAATATCAGTCTGTCTGTCCATCTGTCCATCCGTCCGTCCGTCCATCCATCCGTCCATCCGTCCATCCGGACGGATCTGTTTGTAAACAATTTTTGTGTCTCCTACTCCTTCTGAGGTTTACAAGCTATATTGTTCAAACTTTACAGATTTGTTGATCACCAATAATTGCCGTTGTGCATGTGACAAGAGCAGGTAACTCTGTTTTGTGTTTCCAGAGTTATGTCCCCTCTTTTAGTACTTAAAACATTACAGTATTGTGTCGCCTACTCCTTCAACATTTTACATGCTGTATTGTTCAAACTTTGCACACATGTTGATCACCAATTGTCGTTGTGCATGTGACAAGAGCAGGTAACTCCATTTTGTATTTCCAGAGTTATGCCCCCTTTTAGTACCTGAAACATCACAGTATTGTGTCGCCTACTCCTTCAACATTTTACATGCTACATTGTTCATACTTTGCACACATGTTGATCACTAATTGCCATTGTTCATGTGACAAGTGCAGGTAACTCCATTTTGTATTTACAGAGTTATGCACCCTTTTAGTACTTAAAATGTTACAGTATTGTGTCGCCTTCTCCTTCAACATTTTACATGCTATATTGTTCAAACTTTGCACACATGGTGTTCACCCATTGCTGTTGTGCATGTGACAAGCAGGTAACTCTGTTTTGTATTTCCAGAGTTATGCCGCTTTTAGTACTTAAAACATTACAGAATTGTGTTGCTTTCTCCTTCACCATTTTACATGCTATGTTGTTCAAACTTTTCACACATATTGATCACCAATTGTCATTGTGCATGTGACAAGAGCAGGTAACTCTGTTTTGTATTTCCAGGGTTATGCCCTCTTTTAGAACTTGAAACATTACACTATTGTGTCGCCTACTCCTTCAACATTTTTCTTGGTTTATTGTTCAAACTTTGCACCCATGTTGATCATCAATTGTCATTGTACATGTGACAGGAACAGATAACTCCATTTTATTTTTAAATTAACGAGAATCCTCTCCGTTTATAGCTGCTATGATCCTCAAAATGTCTTTTTCCTTGGAGCCACCTATCGTCAGTCGTTATCAATGAAGTTAACCTGTCAATGAATGGATGCTACCATTGTAAACAGCGAGGAGAATCTTCTACAGCAGCCTTGCAGCCCTTTAGACAGGTGTATGTTACCCCGCTAGGTGGTGCTCTTGTTTCCAATAATGCTGATAGGAATTTAATCATAAGCTGAAAATTTCCAACTTCTTGTGTATTAGCTTTATGCAAACTTTTCCTTGCAATGAATGCCATTTCCCTGAAATTCACCTTCAAGTTTCCTGTAATTTTACTTTTGGAGTTAACATGTCTGATTGTGATAAAATGTCTTCTTTACCAAATAATTATTCCATGTTTATATTTTTCTATGTATTTGTAGGCACCACAGAATTCATTATCTTATATCATTTCAACAGATGCATTATCGCAGCAGTATTTCCAAATAGACAATCAAGGAATTCTGTCACTGAAGTCATCGCCTGCGAATAATGCCAACATTGCCAGTTTTACTGTAAGTGATGAATTAACTGTCCTTGTTCAATATACACTTAACCTCCCTGTATTTTTTTTTGTACAATACCTGTCATCAAAAAAACAGTGATGACTGCTTTAAAGCAGGGATGACTGGATTTGATGAAAAACTTATGAAAATTTAACTCAACAAATCGTTGGTACAAATGTTGATTTAGTGTACAGACATTCCCATAACACATGTCTCAACTTCTAATCATCCTACTGTTTTTAATTGGAAGAATTCCACAGATAATGAATTGGCTTGATTCAAAAAAGGTTCATGATCTAAATTTTTGCAACAAAAATAGAAGAAAAAATTGAAAAGTGGCTTTTTGTGGATTATTCTGAGTGGATTTGGTTGAAGTGTTAGGTGACTGGTTAACAGAAATTAACCCCCACCCCGCACACTGATGTTAAAATATTAAAGGTGCAAATATATACACAAAACGTCACAATGTGTGAATGTGTTCATTAATACAGCATGGGTGCCAGCACGGAAGGATAGAATGAGTTATTTTGACATCAGTGTGCAGGGGGTTAAGGGTGAATATGTATTTCTTTATATCTTAACTGTCTGCTTCCTTCTACACACCTACATTTTCAGAGCTATTACTTGATGTTATTAGTTATCCTTGTGTTTTCCAGGGTGTATGGGAATTTACACCGGTTTGGGAACTCATACACGCTGAGGCGAAGCTGAAGGGTGTATGAGATCCCAAACCGGTGTAAATTCCCATACACCCTGGAAAACACAAGGATAACGGATTTATTTCCAAGAATTTTGGTGTACTTAATACTTTAACCTACATTGTGGGCAAAAACTGACAGAAAATTTGTACTTTGCAAGTTTCTTAATAAATAAAACCAGACAAATATGGATGTCATTGGAACTGGCTCAATGAGCCAGTTCTAATGACATCCATATCTGTAATATTTTATTGCATATAAATATTAAATTTCCTGTATTTTATTTTTGTTCTAACATAAATGAGCAGAAGGTTTGAATTAACAATTAAAAATGGGTTCTGTATTTTTTAGCCATATAGCCTGCTATTGTATATTCTTGTTTTTACACCGTGGTTAACCATGGTGTAAAAAAGCCACTGTGGATTGCAAGTTACATCGTACCTCTCAGCCAATCAAAATGCAGTATTTTGTTTCATTTGGAAATAAAATAAATTATTATAGAAATTTTTTTTATCATCTCTTGTGTGGCAGTGCTTATGAAGCTTTTTAGACATAACATCAACAATTATTCTCAAGCTTTTTTAAAAGTAATGTTGTTGATTCTTAAAGTTTCTGAGTGTAATTTTTTTATGAAAAAATCAAATCTTCATTGATAACCCAGTGCACAGAAGATTTGAAGGGATATTTTCAGATATTATAGACAGTTTATAATGTACTTCTATTAAAAATATAAGGAAATAGCAAAACTGTAGATATCATAATTTTTGTCTTCACTGACTCTTGACATATGATTACAATATGTAAAAATTGCTTTTTCATGAAGGTATAACCAGCAAATCACTGTAAAAATGGTATTAATGAACATGGAATAAATTCACTGAAATGTCATGTAAATAAACTCACTAAAATATTACGAAAGGCTGAAATGTTAAAAATTATTGTTATTCGTGGTGTTAAATTAATATCCATTAACATTTCCTTCCAGCATTCAGTGAAAAGCTGAGGGAGCTATTTAGTTTCATGGACGACCAATTGTCCTGCAGAAAATGGATTGTTGGCTGTCTGGGGATAGCTTTTAAATTGAAATGTTTGTGTCTTATGGTTTCTTTAGTGGTTACCATAATTGTTTCATTCATGACTAGCAGGTGAATTAAAAGATTTCAACTCTTGTCCAGTCACTTGCTGAAGATATAGAGAGTAATCGCTTGACTGGACTGGTTACGTGAAATAATTCATGAGAGGTGAGGGACATTGTACAAACACAAGTGTTTGAATGCGCACGAGTGTTTTGCAGTATAGTCCCTTGCCTCAAATGAAGTATTTCACGTAACCATGTCAAGTTGTTACTCTGTTTATTACTTTTCATTATTAATGATAATTATATTATTTTATCCTTTACCTAATGTAATGGCCAGCGCTGTTCTAAAAAATCTGCAATTAATTTTCATTATTTTTTCATTTTTTATCTCTAAAATATAGGTTATGACCCCTCATTGGAACAAGCTTGTCGAGCTCGTTCCAATGAGGGGTCATAACCTATGTTTTTGAGACAAAAAATGAAAATAATAGTTATTCAAGAATATTTTTTGCAAGTGTTGTCGGCTTTTCATGTTAGGTAAAGAGTTAAAAAAAACAATGAAGTCCCCATTACACCCACGACAAAGCGTCTTCGTTTTCGCGCATGGATACATGACCCAATTGTTGATTGCATAGTGAAGTTATTGTTTATAATCAAACCCGGAAATCCCAGTAAGTCACACTTTGGAAAGTAATAATTATATTTCACCTGCTTGTCAGTCATGAAATTAGAAAGATATCCACTGAAAAAAACAGAGATATCCTGTGTTTATATGTCATTGAAAGAACAGGCACAAGTATACAGAGAATTGTTCACTTGTTTTCCATTTACAGTGTTGTCTTATATCATTTTTTCAGATGACTGTCACTTTGCGTGATCAAGGCACACCACCAAAGAGTGCATCAACTACATCTAATGTTAAAATTAATATTCAAAGAAATAGAGTCCAACCTATATTTTTCAATCAGACCTATGAGGTTAATATTAACGAAAATGTTGCTATCGATTCTAATGTAGTCAAAGTTGAAGCCAGTGATGCTGACCCAAATGTAAGTATTTACAAAAGATGACAAAATTTATTGTTATCATATAGTAAAATATTTCAAGTATTGCTACCTAATAAGATTTCTGAAAATGTCTAATAAATATGTTTTGATTGCTAATTTCACAATAGATGTATTCCCTGCAGTGTAGCAATGACATCATAAGTTTAGATTGATTTCACTGTGTGTTTTTTGTATTTTGGAGTTTTTTTTAGATGGTTGAGTACTAAATTATTTTTCAAATGTGATTTGAAACACAAGTATTTTTTTTCAAAAATACCAGGCTACCAGTAACAGTATCCTTAGTTCAGCAAGATTTTGTTTATAAATAATAGTTTGATTATATTGGAGAGTGCCTGTAGGCACTCTCCAATAAATTGTAACCAAACAATTTTACACAATTTTTTTTTCTTTTATTGCTGAGCAAACAATAAGCTAATGCATCTAGTGTAAAGCCACTAAAGTTGCTTCTAGAACTTTCAGAAGAGCCATGATAGTGGCTTCTAGCACTCAACCAGTTGAGGTGTGCAGTAGCCAGTTGAATAACTAGAAACTGATGTCTCGTGGTTCATCGGTCTTGACTAAAGAATTGAGACTGAGCTTTGTGTGGCCAGAAAATTACCCAAAGAAGACTATGTTGGGATTGTAATGGGCCATGCCCAAATATTTTTGGCCGGTTTATTTACAAACTATGTACAGAAAATAAGCTTTGATCTTAAAAATGCCTTGTGCCTACAACTCCAAGATCTTCAAGTCCATTAAGGCCTTTGAGCCTAGCATGAAAAGACCTAACCCCCATTACACCCTTCACATCGCAAAAATAACTTTTTTGCTATAGTTGGCACAATATTCTCTAAATGTGGATGTTTATGTCAACATAACATTGAAAATGCTCAACAAAATTATGCCCCATGATAACATATTTAAAAGAGGCTTGGTTGGAGAATATCATGAATTGATACAGAGCTTGCTGGCGATCAGGAAGCACTTCAAACACAGGAAATTCAGAACAAAAATTTCAATGGCATCTCCTTGCTTTACTGCCAAATTGTAAAGTGATGCAGACAACACGGTTCTCTCACTCTTGTTCAGTAAAATGTCTTTTAGGTATCATGGGATTAATTTACTAAAACAAAGATATTAAAATTTATTCCTGAAAAGTTAGGATGGTAGAAGGTTAATGGTTAATTACTGATAGAATTTGAATGTCCTGACTCATAGAATTCCAGGAGTCCTAACCAAACTACAGATGCTTGTTCAGATGACTGAATATCCACAGCAGAATTTTTTTGTGAACTTTTGTGATCCCACATGGGCAATCAAGATAAAGTGTCTTGTCCAAGGACACAAAACAGTAACTGCTGGTGAGGACTTCACTTTAAAAAGTCCAGTGTTTTATCTCCTGAGGTCTCAGAAGCACTAGACCAAAAAGAACTTTTATATTTTTCACATAGAAACTGAAATAGCTTTAGAATAAACCATATAAACAAGTCAAATTATGAAATTTTTCTGCCATTTGAAGAAGTTTTATTATTTGTCCTTGTTTAATTGATTTTGGTAGTTCATCCCATCTCCTCTCACTGTTGACTCCATGTGATAAGCATGATTTGCCTTTGGCTATGAGCTTGTACTTTTAATGTCAAAAAGTAAGACCATTTTGTTTCCTCCTCTTCTTTTGGGAGTGGGGGAGGGGGTGATGTGGGGTATCAGCATACATCCAATGGTTAAGCAGTGATTTTGAGTAAAGTCTTGGCCACCTGTTAAGGCAGCCAAGACTTGACTAGAAATCATTGCTTAGGTAATATGTCGTTTGTCAACAGGACCTCCTCATGATGGAATGTTGAGGGCACCTGTTCTGAGGTCGGAAATAGGCCTTTAAGGGTTAAGAATTGATTTGTGACTGTTTGAAATCCACAAGGTGATGAAACAAATTAATCACAATCATGCTTCAATTCTTATGTTTGTTCCCTTCATAAAACATTTTTTTTTTCTGTCCAGACAGGAAGTCAAGTTGGCTTATCTTTAAGGCACCGCCTTGACTAACCATAATTCAGTCAAGTTCTATTTCTTAAAAAGAAACAAACAACATAGCTTTTGATACAAAATAGTTTCTGTAAACTGTCAATATAGTGACTAAAATACATCTCACAGTCGAGTTGGGGAAACCGTCTTATTTTTAGAATGTAAACAGAAATTACAGAATGTAAATATAGACTGTGGAAAATTGAATGTAGTCTATAATATCATTGCATGATATTCAAATGTCACATGATCAACTGGTATTTATGGGATAAATCACATGATCAACTAGTATTCATGGGAAAATAACCTTACCTGAGAATCCATGGGCAATACAGTGTTCACTGAAGAAAATTTCAGTTGTGGTGTAAACATTGACTGATGGAGGAATGTTAGTATTCAGATTACTTCTTTGTTGTCCAAGAAATCAAGGATAACACAAACTGCTTGTATTTTATGTGGTTGTAACTAAGGGGGTTGTATTTGATGCTATTATTCATGCCTATTTTCAAACCCAAATAATAGTTCTTTAGCCATTAAAACATCTGCTGATTAGAAACAATTAGATATTTATAGAACATATCTCTTACCCACCTAGGGTTCATACATGTCCTGGAAACCTGGAAATGTAATGGAAAATGAAAAATAGTTTTCCACATCGGGAAATCCTGAAAAAAATGGGTGTATTTTTGCCATTTGTCTGGAAAGGTTATGGAAATTTCCAAAGAAATGTAACACTGATATCAAACTTGAGAAAATGCAACCGCAAAACATCAAGAAGATAGATTAAGCACAGAGAACAAGAATTATTTAAGTCTTTTTATTCATTTATTAAATGTTGTAATGTTGATTGTTACAACTCTGTGCAATGTTGCAGTGAGAACAAAAGTAGAGTTTTCCAGAATCTGGGCCATGGAAAGTCCTGGAGAATCCAGGACTTTCCTTGTCCCAGATGCTTGAAAAAATTTACTTTTCTTTGCAGATTTACTCCCACAATTCTGTTACAATTTTGGAAAATTCACTTGAAATCCTGGAAAAGTCCTGGAATTTGACCATAAAAAAGTGTATGAAACTTGCCCACTCCTGAGCTCAGTTAAAAGGAGCATAATTGCAGCATAGACAAAAATACTCTGAAAGCCTCATTTGAGAGGATGGGATATGAGTTTAGTAAACCTCACTCTTGTTTTCCTCCAGACTGGATTAAAGGGACCCAAAATAGTGATATCATGAAGATTTTTATAAGGAATATAATAAATTCAAACATTCAGGATGTTGCAGTTCGTATTTGTTCCATTAATCTATTGGCTTAAGTGTTTTTGATGTCTTTTGTGTTCTTTTCACATTTCAGCCAATTCACAAAGTGGCAGCTTATGCTATTGTGGGTACCACTAATGATGAAAGTACTCAATTTTTCAAGATTGATAGTCAGACAGGACAGATTCAAACAAAAGATCAATTAACCAAAACAAACACAGATAGATTTTTAGTAAGTAGTCCTTAATCACTGCTTTTCTATCCAATGAGCAGATGTGGGCATAAAATGTTTACACTAGATTATTTACTGATTGTAGATAATCTCTGACTCCGAATCAAATGAAACAGTCTTCATTTCCTGAAATTTATTTTCAGAAATCTATTTAGACTTTTTTGAATTTACTCTCTGGGAACCCACCAAAACCCATGTAGATTTGCACACAGGTGGAAAAATAGAAACACTAGACTAGCCATAGTTAAAAGTTTATTAGCCCCCCCCCCCCCCCCAACCTCTACAAGAGGTTTCTGATGGGCATATAGTTAAGAGCACCTTCCATCTGTCAGAACTTCCATAATTCCATATTCTGTACTTTCATAGAAACATTTTGCATTGTAACTTAAGCAATGGTTGTTGGATTTTGAAGGTCTTTGTTATGGGACAGACCACCATAGTAGAAAGGATATCCACACATTGGGGTTTTTTGACCACACTTCGATACCAGAGTTATGACAGAGTTAACTTAGAAATCTTTCCGTACAAATGTTTCTAATTTTAACTCAAACAATATTTGTTGGATATTAATGTCCTTTGGTGTGTTGGGAGAGTAGCACAGGGAAAGAATATTCACATCATATTACCATTTTGTCCAAGGACACATACCAGAATTATAACCCTTGTTATTTAGAAAACGTTTTGCTTTTTAACTCAATCATTGGTGGGTAGATTTTGATGTTCTTTGGTATGATGAAAGACAAGTTATGGTCTTTGAAACACTCTTAAAATTTTATGTATGAACATTTTACATTATAACTCAAGCATCAGTTGACAAATTGTGATGTCCTTTGGTATGGCAAGAGACCAGCACGGGGGAAGGAATATCCACATATTTCAGATTTCATATATGTGTACATTCCAGAGTTATTTTCCTTATTATACTTAAAAAAAAATGTCCCTATGAACATTTTGCATCATAAATTGAGTATTGGTTGTCTGGTTTTGATGTCCTTTGATTTGGTGATGTGGGAAAGGAGATCCACATATTGTGGTTTTGACCTTGCATATTTTTTAATGAATTTCAGCAGAAAATTGAAAAATTTGTATGATACTCCTCTTGAATGGGTATGCAGGGAAAATTACTAAAACTAACCTGCAGATGTGTTTACAACGTTGCTGATCTGCTCAGTGTTAGGGATTGTTACAGCCTAAAAAAGTTTAAAATCTGTTTCTCAGGCCCTCCCATCCTTTTGGCTGCCGCATGCTCTCTTTTTATAACCATCGCAAACTTAAAAAAAAAAAAAAAATTAAATGGTTTATGTATGATATTTTACCCAAGTTAATAAAATTGATAAATTTGTCCCTTTAATGCTAGAAGGCTTTGCAATGTTTTAGCACTGCAAAGCCTTCTTGCACCCAAGAGCCAAAATACATCGCCACCCATGCTATTCTATAGATTATGAGACCTAAAACATAAAACAAACCAAGAACATGAACTTTTGATGTCAAAGAAATAATTACAAAAATAAATAAAATAAAAAAAAAACACCCACCAACATGCCATTTTACAAAAATAGCCTGTGAAACAGAAGAGCTACTTTGTGGGACCTAAGTAGGATTGAATAAGTAATCTAAATACAGTAAAACCTGTCTTGAGAGACCACGGTCTTAAGAGAGCACCTGTCTTGAGAGACCACATCTGTCAGGCACCGATTGGTTTTACTCTATAATGGACCTGCTATGGGAGACCACCTGTCTTGAGAGACCACCTGTCTTGAGAGAGCACTGTGACCCAGGGACCAGCCTAGGGGGGAATTTTAGGGAGACTTCAAGTCTCCTTCCAGAAAAAATAGGGAGACTGCAGAGTCATGTAGGGAGACTTCATAGGCAAGTGGGGAAAATTAAGAATATTCATGTACCACCCCCGCCGCCCCTTCATATTTTCAATTTGTGGTCCTCCATTAACGTACAAATAATCCAGGTCCAGTTGTCTATGATGCATCTGTGCCAGGTTAAAAAATCACAATGTAATTATTGACTGAAAATCCCCCACTGCTACCTTCTCCTTCATGACCCCTCACCTCTTCTTCGTGCCAATCCCCCATCACCCTCCTGTGGTTGCCTTTCAACAAAGTCTACTAAGCTAATAATTTCCTAAGTCTGAAAGTGTGAACAGGACCAGATGTAAGAAGGTTGCTTGGGAGGTACTTTGTTAGTTAATAAACAAAATACATTCTGGGGTCGAGTATTTTGTAAAAGAAATGTCATTCAAATAGAAATAAAAAAATCCGCCAAAAGCGACAATGGACAATTGATTGTCGTGTGATTTCAAATAAATGGACGTTTATTTGACGAATTAAAATGCCCATTTATCACACTCGAGCCCATTCGATTTTTGAAAATACTCGTTTTCATGTAAACCTCGCATCACTCAGTTCAGCCTTTTCTCATTTTGGCCAATTTTTAGAGGGCGACTTGTAATCGCCCCGACTATTTTTCTAGGCAACTTTGGGCTTAGAAGGGCGACATAATCGCCCTAGTCGCCCTCACGGCTGGTCCCTGCTGTGACCTGGATGGAATGGTTTAACGCACCAAAGGCGCGCAGGGACGGTATGGGGAACAAGCCCCTTTCGACCATCATTGACTGTAAATGACTAATTCCCACATGTCTACTCATGTTGAAGGAGGAACAGGTTCAGGTACTCGGCAGGTGTCACTGGTTGCGGCGTGATGGTCTCTTTGACTGACGTCGGTTGAACCCTCGGGTGAGGACCAGTGTGAGAGGTTGGGTCCTCTCACAAAGGTACTACCTCTCCCTGAGGGTGCAGTCGATCTGGATTTTTGGGCAAGTATAGTCTGCCACTTTGGAGATGATTTCAAGTGATGGCCATCACTGGCAAGTATAATCTGCCTCAGGCTGTCTCTGTTTGATAGGATGTCTTTGAAGGAAACAACAATGACCCCTTTCGGGGACCACCAAGAAGAAGACCCGAACTTCCCTGGTTCGGAGGCAGGCCTGCATTGTAATCCTATTGGGTTGGGACAAAAAGATGCGCATTGCGCTTACAAAAACGGGCAGAGGCGGGATGCAGGACCAACGCTCGCCTCCCTTAAAGTGGTCGACCACTTTTAGGGAGGGAGCGGAGGATGTTCAGGAACCGTGGGGGTGACTGTTTCCATAACGGTTAGACTGTCTGTGGTGGTTATTGGGGTGCTGGTCAAAAAGCATCTTCTGTGTACCTCCTTAAAAGAAGAAGGCAGAATTAGTTCTCATTAGAGTAAGAGTTAAAACTAGCACATTATGTTTTAATTATGATCACAGTTAAGCTGCTGATCAGCCTGTTAGATCACCTTCATAGGGTGATAGTGAGTTTGTAGTGGGAGGGTAACAGGTTTAGACACTAAACCACACCCGAGGGTGTTTCTGTTATGCCCTTCGCTGGTTTCGACCATATTCAGATTAAATTGAGTTTATTTAGGGTCACGAGTTTGGGCAGGGTAATTTGGTTCCACGCATTGTAGCATGCCTGGAGCAGGACATGTCGTACTGTGGGGTCGCAGTAGGTTTGCTTGACAGTGGCTTGGCCTACCTACCCTTTCCCTAAGTAGATTTGCTGAGATTGTGGGGGCAGGGTAGTTTGGTTCCACGCATTGTAGCATGCCTGGAGCAGGACATGTCATACTGTGGGGTCGCAGTAGATTTACTGACAGTGGCTTGGCCTACCTACCCTTCCCCTTTGTTCCCTGTGTTGTTTATGTGCGCTGACTGTTTTTCGAGCGGTCTTAGTTTTGATTGCAATTTTCGGGCTTTTGTCGGCTTTCGCAAATGGTTCCAAGTTCGGAGATTAGTTCGCTGTGACCTGGTACCAGCTTGTATTTTTATGCCATAATGGACCTGTCTTGAGAGACCGCCCCTTTGAAGACTGAAACGATGACAAAAGCTTTTTACCTGTTCTGGAATTGGAAAATCCATTGTGGTTATACTAACATAATTAAAAGTATTAAAAGCTCTTAATTGAGTTTCAATTGCTAACTCATTAAAGACTGAGATGTTCTTATAAGACCCCTGTGAAAAGATTAGGATTATTGCTGAAAAAACAATTTCATACGTACCTGAAATGTGACAGATAGGAATAAAAATAAATTTGTGTTGAAAATCTTTTTGTAACAAATTGAAATGGACTGTTATAAAAATTATAAAAATAAATTAGCGTTGAAAATCTTCAATGAAGATTTTCAACACTAATTTATTTTTATAATTTTTATAACAGTCCATTTCAATTTGTTACAAAAACTTCATAATTTTAAAAGAACAACTACAAAGTAATTACAAAAATCCATTCTTCTCCATTTCTGAATTTTGTGGTTGGTTATTCACTGACTTGAGAAAACCTGAAACCTGTTATGAGAGACCACCTGTCTTGAGAGACCACTTTTGTGTGGCCCAAAGGGCAGTCTCTCTAGACAGGTTCTACTGTTCTGTGAATAATTCTAAAAAATGGACAAGTCTTAGGACAAATTAATTTTGTGTTTATTTTATAGATGTATGTTGAGGCATATGATGGTGGGTCACCACCACGCAGGGCTTTTTGCATAGTGATTGTTAATGTCGTTAGAAACCTACAGCGACCAACATGGGTAGGCTTACTACAGCGTTCTACCACCATCACTGAAACCCAACCTACTGGAGTCGTATTTTATAGAGACTTATCTGCTCGAGATGGAGATGCTACAGTGAGTATGATTTTTATTTTTTGTTATTTATTTGTTCATTTTGGGGTTGTGCAATTTATGTCGTGGACTGCAGATGAGGCTTAACTGACTGAAATTTAGTTGGACTAGAGATTTTTCAGTTTTGTCTCTCTCAATGGTCAGATTTCATCATTTGGATTTTAAATGATTCTGAAATGAGGAACCAAAGGCACAGAGGTGCCTACTTATTTGAATAATTGTCAGTTGCATAAATTAGTTAATTGCATAATACTTCCAAACCTTAAATTTCTACTATATATCAAACAAACAAATTTTTCCTGTTTATTGCATTTTGGTTACAGAGTAATTTCCTGTTAGTTGACCTCAAGACATACACTATGAACATTTGATTTACAGTATGGCCACCGTGGACTGGTCACTTTGCACAGGTGGGTAATATTTGCATGGACACAATAATATTAGATTCCAAACATTAATTATAGAAATAATCATCAAAAATGTAATTAATGGAGCACCAGGTACAACTTAATTGCTTCATTAATTAAAATTTTGCTGATGATGATTTTCATTATTCTCAATGCATATGTGGACATCGCTGTCCACATGTGGATTATGACCAGTCCAGGACAGCTGTACTGTATCATATCATTGTTTGTCAGAGCTCCATATCATAAAACAAATACTAAATTTATCACCAAAATGAAAAAAATTGGCCAAATTCCTTTTAATTGAATTCTGTTAATAACTGATTGCATACTTTCATGTGTAAAGGCCACTGCACATCGACAAACTTATGTGAAGCATATTTCATTGTCTTACCAACCCATTCATGTCAATTTCTTGTATTTAACCCTTTATGTAACACGAAATGCAAACGACACTTGTAAACATAATTCTTGAATTACTAATTTTTTTTCACTCTTAAAAAAAACTCATAGCTTATGACCCCTCATCAGGTCTGGGGAAGGGATGCCAGGCCTTGTGTAAAAACCCCAGGCCCCAAAATTTTTACGGTGCAGGTTTGGCCCACAGAGTCCAGAATTCTTGGATTAGGCCTGCCCCTCCCCCAGTCAAAACATGGCCAGAAAGACTGTATTTTTAAGGCGTTTTTTTTGGTTTGGTAATTTTTTTTTGGTAAAGGACAAACCAAACCAAAAAATTAGAATACTGGCTTTCAGGCCAGGTTTGAACTAGCCCCCTTCCCTCCAAGGTTTGGACTCCTGTGCCAACAGTTAAGAAGGGGGCTGTATTGTGAATGGAGCTCTGCTTTTGACCAACAGTTGTAATTTTGGACTGCATTATTCTTGAAGTAATAACTTTATTAAATCAACTTGACATAATGAAGTTATCACTTCAAGAATTGTGCAGTCAAAATTTATAACTGTAGGTCACTGGATACTCACTGGTGAACATGGAAATTTGAAACATGCTGCGAAAAACGTCATTTTGACAGCCCAGAAATAACGTTTTAAACTTTTTCTGTCACTGATTATGCCTTTGGCGCTTGCAGCAAATGTCTTTGGCATTTGCATCAGTATCCCACCACTCTTGAAAGGGGTCCATCACAAAATTAACCCTGAGGACCAAATTTCTTCTCCCCCACCCCTGCCTCTCATTGGAACAAGCTCATTGAGTTCATTTTAGTGAGGGGTTTAAGCTATGTTTTGTAGGCAAAAAAATTAAAAAATAATGAAAATTGAATTGTGATTTTTGTGAATAGTGCTAGCCAGTTTTAACCACTAGTTGGGTAAATGGTTGAAGCACTATTTTTGATTCCTTGATACTTTTAGCATACTTCTGAGTGTTTTGCATATTTTGTTTGTAAATTGGCACACAATACTGAAGTGGCAATGTGGCTGTTCAGTTGAAAAGGTTGTATTCAGTGAAACTGAATAAATTCCTCTGTCATCAATCAAGTGAATACATTGGAGCCTGTTTAACTGGATGTCTTCTATTTTAATAATTCTGTTAATTCAATATAATTCCTAAACATAAACCATCTGCCTTCAGTAAAACTTTCACCTGTCAATAGGTTTTAGAGTAAAGCCCAGTTGAATAAAACAAGCTTATAATACAGTGGAACTCTGTTAACCCTTTACCCAACGCAGACGATATCAAAATTTATTATTTTAAATATCATTTTTTTTAATTTTTCAAAAAATTTCAACAAAACCATATCATGTGACCCCTCGTTGGAACGAGCTCGACGAGCTCATTCCAACGAGGGGTCACATGATATGGTTTTGTTGAAATTTTTTGAAAAATAATAATTTTTTCAACTGCTGAATTTGTATATTACGCAGGCGGATGCGGGCGATTCGTTAGGTAAAGGGTTAACTTAATAGCCACTTTGCCAATGAAAATTATTTAATTAACAGGAGTATTCAATTAAGGATTGTGTCACTTTCCTGTGCTATAGAGATAAACTTAGCATTTATTCTATTATATCTTATTTGACAGAGCTCCATGAGCTCTGTCAAACAGGATATAATAGATTAAATGCCTCTGTTGGATGTACTGAGGACAAATAGGTCTATAAACAAAGGAAAACTGGAGAGAGTCAGGGTAATTTCTTGACAAGTTACAAGCTTTTTATTCAATTAACAGGAGTTTACTCTATAACCTATATTCAATTAACCTGTCAAATTTGTACTGAAGGTATGGTAAATGGTTTTGTGATGGGAAATTATATTCAGTTAACAGGGTTATTCAGTTAAGAGATTTCCAATTAAATGGGCTCCACTGTATATCGAGAAATTACCCCAACAATCACCAACTTTCCTTGTTAAAAGACCATTATGATCTCAGTACATCCCATACATCTGTTATATTGAGCTCCATGAGCTCTGACAAACAAGATATAATAGATTGTATTCTCATTTGATTTCTATAATATTGAAAAGTCACCAAATTTATGTTAATTGAATACTCTAGTAAACTGAATATATTTCATGGCAAAGTGGCAATTCAATTAATAGAGAGCCACTGTACTTTGGATCCCACTTAATTGGATATCTCTTAATTGGATGTCTCTTAATCTTCTAATTGAATACAGGATTATTCAATTAGAAGATATCCAATATGGTGGAGCCCACTTAATTTGATATCTTTTAACTGAATAATCCTTTTAATTGAATAAAAGGGTTGCTGTTTGGGGGTTATATTCAATAAGAAGATATCCAGTTAAGGGGGCTTTAGTGTATTCAATTGATTGATGTTAATTAAATATAATTTCCAAACACAAAAACCTTTACCACACCTTCAGTACAAATTTGACCTGTTTATTGCACTTCTGTTATAGAACAAACTCCTGTTAATTGAATAAAAAAATTTGTAATATGTCAAGAAACTGTCCTGACAAACATCACATTCATCTGAGCTTGTTTATAGATCCGGATTTTGCCTCAGTACATCAAAGACAGACATTTAAGCTATTTTATCTTATTTGACAGAGTTCTATCAAGCAAGGCATAATAGTTTAAAAGCTCAGGTTAACGCTGGAATACAACAAAATGTCAAAATAATTGAATTTTCATGTTAATTGAATAATGTTCACTGGAAAAATGGATATTCAGTTAGCAGGGTTCTCATGTGCTGTAGTATGCACATTCTGTTCTCTCCTCCTTCTATTCAGTTTTGAGTGTACTATAAAATTTGGTATCCAAGAAGCAAATTTTTAGCTTACAAACTGCGCTGCGATGTGGTTCAGGAATTTGAAATTTTCTTATTGGGTTCTCATATTTTACTGGATTGACAAAAAAGCTTCATACAGATGTCCACTCAGAGAGTTGCTGAGTACAAACTCTGTGTGTTTGCTATGATTTGTAACATTCAAATGCTCAAAAGGAAGAAATGGTTGCAACTCAATTGAGTATTTTTGCAATTTCTAGAGGCCTGCAATCACATTACATTTTTGAAGAAGAAGACACTGAATCCTACTTGCTTTTGTTGCAGCATAACAATCATGCATCCCTTTGAGCATTGTCTTTTAACTCTTTGCATGCTGCTAGTGGATATTCCTTCCAAGGACAGGATTTCTCTTGCCACTGAAATAAGTATAATTAAGACACATTTAGTCCAATTTTCTCCCTGTAAATTGAAGGGATTTTTTCACCAATAATTTCTTGAGATAAATTTAGATGAATTTTTCATCTAATCTAGTCATGGCTTCTACACAGCAGCCATGACTAGATTTAATGAAAAATATCTTGAAAATACTCAGCGGGTTAAGAGTTAATGGCTAGTTCTTCTTAGGATTTTTTAATATTTCAACAATTGTTTATTACTACTAAGTGATATTATCTGGATACTTTGGTTTCATTCATTCATAAAAAATGTCTTGACTGGTTGAGTTCTGGAAGTTCACATTTGGGCTTTACTTACATGCAGGTGCAGTGAAGGCCATTTATAACATCAAAAGCACAGTATATCAAAATTTATTATTTTATTATTTTTTCAAATTTTTCAAAATATTTCAACAAAAACCATATCATGTGACCCCTTCACTGGAACAAGCTCGATGAGCTTGTTCCAATGAAGGGTCACAGGATATGGTTTTGTTTAAATTGTTTGAAATTTTTTTTTTCAACTGCGTAATTTGAAGGTGGATGCGTCCAATTCATTAGGTAAATGGTTAACCTAATCCTAGCTGTTCAAGATCTTGTTGAAGCTTCAAATAAAAACAACTAGATAGATGATAGATATTAAAACAAAAATCCATTATGATCAGTTTACAGAGCCACTTTCTAATTCATTCCAGCCACCTAATAATGAAGTTATGTACAAAATGATTGATGAGGATACCAATCTTAGATACTTCGATGTTAAGGGGTCTTCTGGAGAAATTATGGTTAGAGTGCCTCTTGTAAATGACAACACTGACAAAAAACTATATGTTGTAAGTAGATTCGTAGATATTTATATCCATAATTATGTATTTTTTATTTTATGTTTTTCATTTCAATATTAAGTTATGTATGATATAATTTGAAGAAAAATCTTATTTCTTTTGATGGAGATTTATTATTCTAATTTTTGAGCCAAAGCCTTTAAGCCAGACATTAGGCTTGTCCAAGGTGTTGTGAAAATATCATCCCCTGGAAATAAGACTTTCCCATCTTGCATCAATTATTTATTTATTCTATTATTACTCTGTCCAAGCTCCGTTCAAGCAAGGTTACAGCAGTTGAAGACATTTGCACCATCGACATGCAGTACGCCTTAGTACATGGCATCATCGTGCCCCCATGTAGGCAACTGGGATAAAGTGCCTTGCCCAAGGACACAATATGGGTCTTCCCAGATGGGGATCGAACTTGGAACCTCTAGCATAGAAGTCCAACAATCTACCACTGAGCCACTGCGCACCCCATCTTTCATCAATGATTTTTCTCCTACTCAAATGCCAGTGTTACATCATTTGGATTACCGAACTCAAATGCAAAATGCCACTTGGTTAAAAAAAAACCACATGAATAACATTTTGGGCCAAATGGCTTTTCACAAAATTATGTCTCTTATATACTACTCAAAGTTTGCTAAGCACCAAGTATATTCAGCTCCCTGTTTTATGTTTTAGCTGAAATATTGTTATGAAAAGCATATATATTTTTTATTTAATTATATCTTTAATGATCTAAGCACAGAAATTAAGATTTTGTTTGTGTTTGACATTATTTTTTAGCTTTTGTATACGATAACCATGGAAAATGGATATTATTGGTAAAAGAGGAAATTTTTCAAATTTGCCAAAAAGTTGACAGACCAAACTGGTATGGGTTCAATATTGAGTATGAGACCCATTACTGTTAATTACAGCTTGCCAATGCCTTCTCATGCTCCCAATCAGGTTCCTGGTGGTCCTTTGTGGGATGTTGCTCCATTCTTGGACCAGCATGGCACCAAGCTCCTGGACACTTCTTGGCCAGACTGGACAGGCTGAAATTGCAAGCTGCAACTCATTCCAGACATGTTCGATTGGATTGAGGTCAGAGGATCTTGCTGGCCAGTCCATACGCTCAATCCCCTCCATCTGTCCGTACTTCCCAACAGCATGGGCAACATGAGGACAGGAATTATCATCCATCAGAATGAATCTATCACCCACTGCACCTGCATAAAATCTGACGTGGGCATCCAGGATCTCATCAATACACTGCTGTGCAGTCAATGTACCACGGTCAAGGACACAGAGCTCTGTATGTCCATCCCAGCTGATGCCACGCCAGACCATTATTGACCCTCCACCTTAGTGGTCATGCTTAGCAATGATGGCTGCATGGAATCGCTCTCCTGGTCTTCTCCGCATCCTAGAATGCCTATCTGTGTAGTCTAGGCAGTACCTTGACTCATCTGTAAAAAGGACAGGTCGCCAATCTTCTCTGGTCCATCCAACATGATCCATGATTCATTCATATCGTGCATTGTGGTGGTTATGGGACAGCTAAATGCGAATACATGGTCTTCTCGATCGGAGACCACCTTCGTGCAACCTTGCCCGGATAGTTTGCATCAAAACATTTACCCTAGATGAAGGTCACTGCGAAGCTGGGTTGCTGTGTCAAAGCGGTTCCTACAGGCCTGAATGATCAAAAACTGGTCTTCAGCTGCAGATGTTGCCCTGTCTCTGCCACCACCACATCCTCTGACTGGTGTGCCATACTGCTGAAATCTTGCCCAGGCTCTGGTGATCACCGTATTGTGAACACCAAGGGCTTCACCAACCTGATGATAGTTAGCCCCTTGTTCCCCATCCCTACAGCCCGGCACATGTCTGTTTCAGACAAATGTCTTCTTACATTTGCATTTGCCATATTCAGTCATTAAATCACAAGGGTTTGTGTTGAAATGAAGACTGAATACCCTACATATCTCATGTACATGTAGACAGTACATGAAAACATTATGAAAATGAAGGGGTACATACTTTCCATGACTGTCACGAAAAATCTGCCAATCAAGAGAGCTAATGTAAACACTGGGGACCATCTCAACACATTCCTCAATCATATCCACCAGAAAATATCACAAATATGCAACAAGAAAATTTCACAATGATGCATCAGATATGTGGTGCTTAGCAAACTTTGAGTAGTATATAAAAAATATTACTTTTTAAACACTTCTTTCCTGTTGACATGATTTTTTTTCATATTTAATCATAATATGTATGGTACAGTTACCGATCATACTGTACAGGTGGGCAAAATTTCCACAGATGCAATAATATTAGATCAGAAACACAAATTTTAGGAATAATCATCAAACATTTAATTAACGAAGCACTGGTACAACCCGGTGCTTCATTAATTGAAATTTTATTGGTGATGATATTTATTACCATTGAACACATGCATGGACATCACCTCCCACACATGGATTATGACCAATCCATGACCATGGTACTGTAAAGCTACACATTGACAGTTACTTTTGTTCTGGTTGGCATAGTTTTAGGTGATGTGGTGTTGAATTTTTTACTAAAATTATCATAGCTGCAGTAGCCAGTAGGGAATTTTGTATTGCTCTAGCAATACCCTGGGAATGCTAGTTTATCCCCCACAAAGTAGATCTTCTGTTTGTCAGGCCATTTTTTGTAGAATTGCATCTGGGTGGCTGGTTTTTGTATTTTATTTCTTATTTTTGTAATTATTTCTTTGCCATCAAAAGTTCATGTTTTTGGTTTGTTTCATGTTTCAGGCCTCATAATCTACAGAAAAGCAATGGTGATGGTGCATTTTGTCTCTCGATTGCAAGAAGGCATTGCAATGCTTTAGCACTTGTTGCACTCGAGGGACAAATTTATCAGTTTTATTAACATGGGTAAAATATCAGATATAAAACATTTAATTTTAATTTTTTTAAGTTTACATTGGTTATAAAAAGAGAGCAGACAAAAGGACAATGCTGGAGGGTCTGAGAAATAGATTTTATACTTTTTAGTCCTTATTGTATTTCACACATGTCTTCGGCACTCCTGAAATACATGAAAAACTTCTACAGTGGAGCCCACTTAAATGGATATCTCTTAACTGAATAACCATGTTAACTGAATTCAATTTCCCTTCACAAAACCATTTACTATACCTCCAGTGCAAATTTGACCTGTTAATTGAATATAGGTTATAGAGTAAACTCCTGTCAATTGAATAAAAAATCTTGTAACCTGTTGAGAAATTACCCTGACTCTCTGTTTTCCTCTGTTTATAAACTTATTTGTCTTCACTCAGTACATCTAATAGATGCATTTAATCTATTATATCTTGTTTAACAGAGCTCATGAAGCTCTGTCAAACAAGATGTAATAGAATAAAATTTCAATGCTAGGTTTATCTCTAATTGAATAATTTTCATTGGCAAAGTGGCTATTCATTCACACAAGTCGCCAAATTAATTTTCATTATTTTTTCATCTTTTGTCTCAAAAACATAGGTTATGACCCCTCTTTGGAATGAGCTCAATGAGCTCGTTCCAAAGAGGGGTCATAACCTATGTTTTTTAGACAAAAAATTAAAAAATTAGTCATTCAAAAATTTTATTTGCAAGTGTCATCTGCTTTTCATGTTAGGTAAAGGGTTAACATGGTTCCACTGTACTTAGGTTGTTTGCAGTCTCCTCTACTCCACCCTTATTGTTTTCTGTCTTATTGTTTTACTAAAGTTATCTTTTATTATTTGTTATTCACAGCTAAAATTTATAGCTTATGACCTTGGTGCAGTATCAAAGCAAACCTTACAAACAGCTACAGTCAGCGTCAGAGTTTTAAGAAATGACTTTTCACCAGTATTCATAAGAGAGGGAACCTATGTGTCTACAATAAAAGCCAATGTCCCTGGACAAACTTCTTTGGTCACTGTTACAGCAACTGATGATGACATCAATGAAACTGGTGTAAGTAAATGTGGATATTTTAATTTTATTAACCCTTTACCCAATGCAACAGCCAAAACTGGTCAGCGCTATTCACAAAAACTTACCATTCAATTTTCATTATTTTTTCATCTTTTGTCTCCCAAAAATAGCTTATGACTCCTCAGCGAGCTTGTTCCAATAAGGGGTCATAAACTATGGTTTTGATTCAAAAAAGGAAAATATTTAGTTATTCAAGAATTTTGTTTGCGGGTGTCATCTGCTTTTCGTGTTAGGTAAAAGGTTAACTATATCACTAACATTTTCTGTCATATCCAAATATATAGCAGTTCTTGGATAGTGGTATAGAGTCACCTTCATTTAATAAGGAGGTGTGTGGGGGAAGTGGGAAGGTGGTCAGAATATGAGATTTTTTACTTGAACAGACAATGCAGTCTTAACTCTTAAACCACAGAGTATTTTTATGCTCCCCTGAAAAAAATTTGGGGGCATAAATTTGCAACCCTGGCCATCTGTCTGAAAAAAAATTGGGGGGCATCCATCTGTCCATCTGTGTTTACAAATGACTACTTGTGTGGCTAGGATTTGGCAAAAATGGATCTTTTCTGTTATGTGACTAGCCACATAACAGAAGTTTTTTATACATCTACAAATCATCTACATAACAAAACAAGACACATTCCATCATAGTCACATTAAAAGTTGGAAAGATGATATCCAAGTTTTCAGACATCCATCCATTGGAAGCCACATAATTGACAGCCACATAAAAGTTAAGAATTCACTTAAAAATTTCAGCCTCATAAATTTATATATGGACAGCCACATAAAAGTTGCAAAGTCACTTAAAAATATCGATATTAGACACATAAACAGCCAGTTGTTAGTAAAAAGCCACATAATTGGCTGCCACATAAATGATAGCCACATAAAATTTGAGAAGTCACTTAAAAATATAAGCCACATAAAATATGTATGGACATTCAACACATAAATAGCCATTTGTTAGAAAAAAGGCCACAAAATTTTGAGAAGCCACTTAAAAATATAAGCCACATAACTATTTGTTAGAAAAAGCAGCCACATTAATTTGAGAAACCACTTAAAAATATAAGCCACATAACTTGTTACAGCCACATAATTGATAGCCACATATCTACCCATCTTTTAGTATGTCCATCTGTCTGTCTGTACATCTGTCTGTCCCTCCATCCATCCCTCCAAAACAAATGGTTTCCGGGTGATAACTTTAGTTTGACTGAACAAAATGAAACAAAATTTTATACATAGGTTTACAACCACATAATACAGAGTGGGATTGATAGTGGGCATGGTTTGGTAATTGTTGGCAGAGTTATGGCACTTTTGCACCTTAGGCATGTTGATATTGCTTTCCGGTCGATGACTTTAGTTTAAGTGAACGAATTAAAACAAAATTGTATACATAGGTTTATAACTACATAATACAGGTTGGGATTGATAGTGGGCTTGGTGCTACATTTTTTGGCAGAGTTATGGCCCTTTTCCAACTTAAAAAACATGTTAATATTGGTTTCTGGATGATAACTTTAGTTTGAGTGATGAAATGAAACAAAGTTTTATACATAGGTTTATAACCAAATAATAAAGGTAAGAATTGATAGTGAGCTTGGTCCGATATTTTTTGACAGCGTTATGTCCCTTTTCTAACTTAGAAGACATGTTGATATTGGTTTCCGGATGGTAACTTGAGTTACTGGTGTCCAATTTCAATCAAACTTGGAATATAGCGTACTGTAGACAATATACCACACAGGTTTGATTTTGAGTGTGGTACAATAATTTTTATCTGAGTTATGGCCCCTTTTTGGACTTAGTTAACCACTAAAATATAGTTTTTTATAAAGTGAGAATATAGTTTTCATAAAACGGGACCATTAGTGTCCCATGGATACATTTGGTGGCCTGCTGTATGGTTTAATGGAGAAAAGATAAAATATTTATTAATTCAATATCAACAAAGACAAATGACTAGAAACTCATGCTTGACAGTAGGGGGAGGGGCATGGGTATGGGTATGGTCACTCTTGATGTTGAAGAAGCATTTGTTAGATCTGCCAACTCATTGCCCTTGTTTTAAGATATTTTTATATGGCCACTCATATGAGTGGGCCATATTATGGTATGGCGATGTCCGTCTGTCCGTCCATCCGACCATTAGCTTTTGTTTGTCCACACGATAACTTGAGAACAATACATCCAACAGATACTGTTTTTTATGGCTGGTTAATCATGACAAGCAGATGGTTCCTTTCGATAACCAGCATTCTGGCATATCTAATATGGCCACCACGGAAGCCATCTTGGATTTTCGGGGACTTTTGATTGGCCACGCGATAACTATAAAAACTATAAATCCAACAGATGCTACTTTTTTATGGTTGATTAATCATGACTAGAGGATGGTTCCTTTCAATATCCAGCATTCTGGTATGTCCAATATGGCCACCATGGCAGCTTCTTTGGTTTTCAGGGACCTTTGATTGTCCATTTGATAATCCAACAGATAATGTTTTTTTTATGGTTGATTAGTCATGACTAGAGGATGGTTCCTTTTGATGACCAGCATCAATGTCCATCCATCTGTCTGTCTGTCTGTCTGTCTGTCTGTCTGTCTGTCTGTCTGTCTGTCTGTCTGTCTGTGTCTGTCTGTCTGTCTGTCTGTCTGTCTGTCTGTCTGTCTGTCTGTCTGTCTGTCTGTCTGTCTGTCATGACTAGAGGATGGTTCCTTTCGATAACCAACATTCTGACATGTCCAGTATGGTTGCCATGGCAACCATCTGGGAGTTTGGGCGACTTTTGATTCTCACCCAATAACTTGAAAACAATATATTCAAGTTTAATGGGTTGTAAGTCAGGAATGTACAATTATTTTTTAAGGAATTATTGACCTTTTGTTCAACTAAAAATTTCTTCACAAGCACAATTTCTTCATAGGCGGCCATATATTGATCCACCACTGGCGGTGCACTTGTTTTATTAACTCTAGTCATGGCTGCCTTAAAGCAGCCATGACTAGATTTGAAGAAAAATTCAAAAATATTTAGCTGAAGAAAATCAAATTTTCATTCAGATTACAGCAGCCAATTGGGTTTCAGGTGAGTACATTTTAACTAATTTAATGGCAAGAGATTTTGTGTTTTGGGGAGGAATATCTGCCAGCAGCTTGCAAGGAGTTAATTCCAGGCTTGTGTGAGCTAAAATGAATGTAATATTTGGGATTTTCTTTATTTTTCTTTTGAGTAACTCTTCTGTATTTATAACTGAAGATTTGAACTTTTTCAGAATCCATATCACCAGATAAGCTACCGCATTGTTCCATCAAATGACTTGGATCCTACTTTGTTTGAAATGGTTGGAGATCAAGTGAGAGTAAGGTCTACTGCTAATTTTGTTTCCTCACCAAAGGCAGTCTACAAGGTAAAAGTACCAACTGTTTTTAGATAGCTATTTGCTCAAATTTATTCTTTGTGAAGCCGTAAGTAATGGTGGTGGATCAGTGTGTTTAGGGAGACATCTTCTATCTACACCACGATGTATTTATTATATTTTGTTTCACAGAGCTCACAGAACCCTGTTGGGCAAAATATAGAGTAAATCTGTACTAGTCTCATGTGATGAATGAACAATTGCTCTCATTCAGCATCCTAAGCCAATAGGAATGAAAAAAATCATAAATGTATTTCTATTAACTGTATAAATTCTTGACCAAACAGATTCAGTTGGCTGGATCATTGGATAAGCCATTTGAAAATATCAGGTACTGCTACAAGTATGGTAAATGGTTTGGTATTTGAAACATATATCTAGTTGATTCTCATTGTTTCTTTTTCAACTGGTAGAGTGCTGGAAGCCCATATTTGAGCTTTACTCTGATGTGTCGGTACCACAACTTAAAGGCTTAAATCATTAAAGATATAATTAAATAAAAAATATATACACTTTTCATTACAATATTTCAACTAAAACATAAAACAGGTACCTGGATATACTTGGTGCTTAGCAAACTTTGAGTAGTATATATAAATCTTTTATTTCAGACAGTAAAGTCCAGAGTGAACAAAGTAGAAAGAAAAAAAAAAAAAAAAAATGAAGAACACTTAATGTTAAAAAATACATAGGCATAAATTGAGAGTGAGCGCTCGATATGAAATCAAGATAGACATAGGGCATACGTTGCAGAGAAAAATGAGCATATTTATGCAAAGATGTTTGATTTGATATTATTAAAATTTTATAATGACAAATGAACAGTTTCTGACTAATTTTTAGGATCATTTTCCTTGTGTGAACAAAAATTTAAAATGTTTTCTTATGGCTTAACCATTTACTTAACGAATCAGATGCATCCACCTGTGTAATATGCAAATTCAGCAGTTTAAAATATATTATCTTTCGAAAAATTTCAGCAAAATCATATCCTGTGTCTCCTTCAGTAGAATGAGCTTATTCTAATTAGGGGGGGGGGGGGGGGGGGGGGGGGGTGTGTGGTCACATGATATGTTTTTGTTGAAAATTTTTGAAAAATTTGAGAAAAAAAATTATGTTTGAAATAAAAAATTCTGTTATAGACTGCACTGAGTAAAGGGTTAACCACAAAGGGCAACAATATGTTTCATCCTCACATGTAAATAATATATTAATACAATGCCTGACATGTTGAAATTCAGAGGGAATCTCTCTATTTTCCAAAATAAATATTTATGTGAGGATACCCAACAAAATTACTATCCACCCCCCCCCCCCCCCCCCCAATGATATCCTCTGGGGTTAAGCTAAGTTTGACAAAAATACACAGAACCATATGTGATTTTTGAACAGAGCCACCGGGTGCAGTGGCCAGATTTTATTTATGATTTTACAAGCAGGTCAAGCTATAGGCCCAGAATGCCCAAGGCTTGACCCAGAACAATTACAATGTTGGAGCCCAAAATGCTCCACCCCTGAACTAATGTGAGCCTATATATATACAATGTACAATTTTGTCAAAGGTGGAGCAAATACATGCCACAAGTTGCCGTGAGCAACTAATACTTTTATGAACTGCAGCTGCTCCACTCCAAACTGGTTGAACCGGTGTGAGACCCGAGACATTACGAGGTCAGACGATGAGGGGCATTGAGCATAGCTCCTTGCAGACTAAAACAGAAGTGCCTACTACCCCCATGGGATAAGTGTACCCCATCCTCAGTGAACAAACCCTGGGTTGAAAAGGTGGTGCTTCCAAAACATCAAGCAGTCCAGTTGGATACACAGGTTCTCCAGTCAGACGTTGAATTCCCACAAATTTGAATTATACACATCATTCCACCAGAATTCCAAAGACAAAATGAAGAGCTTGACCCCGTACGATGAGTGGAGGAGAGTTGCAAATGAAAAAAGCCGGTAAGCCACACCATCTGGGTCAGCCAAAACAGACGAAAGATTGTTGCCACCGAGCTGTATAATGACCACATCAGGGTGAAAAAGACCTAAAATTCCAAGCCCTTTATTGTATGGCCTGTCAATTCGTAAACCCCCAAAACCTAAATAGCGGGCATTGCAATCTAGGCAGCCCAGATCTTTCTGACAAGTGACATGGTGGCGGTCCATAAAATCACGGAAATGTCTGACAAAACTGTGACCCAAAAGTAAAATTTTGTAGGGGGTACAATGAGACATTGTAAATAAAAAATCGAAATGAATGATACAGAGCTTACCATGGTGGAGCCAGTCTGAGAGGAATCCGTGCTCATGAAACACCAAGAAAGCACAACACCAGAAAATGGCAACTTGTCCCTTCCATAGAAAGCTGGAGAATGCTGCCGCAGTATTGCAATATTCAGATAGGACAGGTTCAAGAATTGACCAATGGGCATTCCCAAAATTTTGCAGGACTCAATTAGCAGAAAATAAAGGGATTATAGTTTGTTATAGTTTTGTGGATGTGGCAAAATTTGGTAAGGGAACTGCCGGGAAGTATTCAAGAGACAGCATTTACAAAATCAAAATGTTAATTCAGAACGTCCACACAAACTCTGCGTACGATGCATTAACTTAAGAGAGGATAGACACTGATCAGTTGGTGACTCAACCGTAGTACATTGAGGGTGAATTGCGCATACTTAAATATACATATATATGTATATATTGTAATTTACTAGATCATTGTTTTGTTTTATAGATGACTTCCATAAAATGATGTTGTTACAAACATTATTTTCAGGTGTATGTGAAACATTCGAAACATGAAACTACTCATGCTTTAATTGAAGACAAGAAGTATTTTCTCTTGCAATAGGTTATCTGATCTGAAAAAAACACTTGGCACGCATCAATCACTTCTCTTAAGGAAATATCTAGATCACAGCTCTATTATATATTAACTTGACCCTCCCACCCCCCCCCCCCCCCCCCCCTGGTATATGTTATTTTAAAATCTCGGTCTGATGAGACTTTAAATGTCGAAAGTACTAACCGAAGTTTTTGTACACAGTGTAGAAATGACCACAGATTTTTTGTATCCTATGTAAATGTGGATTACAATGAATAATACAGACATATAAAGAATTATTTGAAACTGGTATCTTTTAGAATCTTTATATATATATATATATACACTTCATCAAATATTTTATATGATTTCGTCAATTTGCCGTCATGTTTGGAAGTTCACTCTGTTCTAAGCGGCTTTCATTGTTGATGAATTCTTATTCCGTTACGTTAAATGCCATACCAATGTGTACCGTGTCATGGGAATGTAAAAATTAGCGTCATGCTTTACGTAAGTTTTACGTTCCCATGATGCGGTACATATATATAAATAATGGTTGATGGTCGCAGCTTTTAAGCACAGGAATCTCCATTAATGGAAGATCCGTGAAGATTCAACTGCTTGAATTTCATTTTATATTGCACTTGTCGAGCAGGAATTCCACCATCCATAGTCCTAGCACCACGCCACTGGATTGAAAACAGTTAAGTTTTTCAGAAGATGGCCTCGATGGGAGTCGACCCTGGGTCACCCAATCGCCTGGCCATAAATGCTCTGCCACCATACCAATTGACCCAACAGCAACTCCAAAAAGGTCATAGTTGACAAAGCCAGTTTGTTCAACCCAACCCAAGACTGATATTCAAGAACTGACAATTACTTAATTGTTGGAATTGTTAGCTCAACCTGACAAAGTCAGCAGAGCTTTTCTGATGCTCAGTCGCCCATCCATCGTCAACATATTGTTTGTCCAGGCCATAATTTCATAACCGCTGAATACTTTTTGATGAAACTTTATACCAATATGTAATATCAAAAGGCAGTGTGTCACAAATTATAATATGGTATGTGCCCCTCAAGGTCAAGGTCACAGGCCCTATGATAGGGTGACACTTGGAAAAACTTTGACATTAGTTTTTCTGGGCCATAATTTCTTAACCGCTAAATATTTTTTAATGAAACTTTATACCAATATATAATATCAAAAGGCAGTGTGTCACATATTATAATATAGTATGTGCCCTCAAGATCAAGGTCACAGGCCATATGATAAGGTGACACTTAGAAAAAACTTTGACATTTGTTTTTCCGGGCCATAATTTCTTAACCACAAAATATTTTTTTAATGAAACTTTATACGAATATGTAATATCAAAAGACAGTGTGCCGCAAATAATAATATGGTATGTGTCCCTCAAAGTCAAGGTCACAGGCCCTATGATAAGGAGAAAAACTTTGATATTTGTTTGTCTGAGCCATAATTCTGAACCACTGAATATTAGCTTCTCCTGACAAAATGTCAGTGGAGCTTTTCTAATGCTAAGTTGTCCACCATCCATCCATCTGTCTGTCAGTCCGTGCACCCATCCATCCATTGTCTGTCCTTCCGGCATCAACATTTTGTTTGTCTGGTCCATATAATTTATTGCAGATCATGTTTATACTTGGGACTGTTATTGCTCATGACTCAAAGGTGTGTCATGACATTGATCCAAAGTCATATCATCCAGGTTAAGGTAGCAGACAGCAAAACTTGGATATTGTTATACAGCGCTTGTCTGGTTCATATAACTTTGTATGATTGACAGATCTTTTTCATAGTTGATCATCATGGTTAAGGTCACAGACAACAAGACTTTGATATTGTTATACAGCCCTTGTCTGGTCTGTATGATTGAATATGTATAACACATTTTGTTTATACTTCACACAATTGTTACCCATAACCTAAGTTTGTATCATGACTTTGACCTATTGTCATATCACGAAGGTGAAGATCACAAGCAGTAACACATGGATTCATGTCTTGTATTCAGCTTCCTCTAAAAGTAGTGACCCTCGGTGGAGCTGTCTAGACATAGCTGCCTCTTGTTTTTCTGTTTTGATTCATAATTGTCTACAAGTAGCCGTATTTTATTGCAAGATTTACTCATGGATTGTTTGCCTTAGCATCCAATGCAACTGGATCATATTATTGTTATCATGGTCTATGGTCCCAGCTTTTAAATGCATGAATCTCAATTAGTGGAAGATCTGTGAAGATGCAACTGCTTGAATTTAATTTTTTATCACCCATGTCAGGCAGGAACAAGTAAAGATTTGTTGCCACCCAAGGAAGATATGAAACGGTGATTTTCCAACTGGGTTTGTCATTAGGAACTAGACAGCCACTTGCCAGGTAATAAATCAGCGTGTAAGATGTACGCCCATCACAACAGTTTTTTAATTCTCATCTAACAATTAGGATGAGCATAACGCATATTTTTACATTCCTATGGACCGGTGTACATTGGTACAGCACTTAACTTAACGGAATATGAATTAGTCAAAAGTGAAAGCTGCTGAGAAGGAAGCAATCTCCCGAGCATGATTGCAATGGGACAAAATTATAAAAAAGTATTTGATGAAGTCTCTTTGTTAAACCTAAAATGCAAACTCTGATGAGCTTTTATCCCAAACTTTTCAGCTTTATTAACCTTCTTCAGTGGGAACTGTATTTCACTTACAGAAACAATATTTACATAACGTTGCCATAATGGTATTTGTCACAATGCTAGAGTGAATATGCGTACTCCTGCATACTCCTGATTATTCAAAAGTAAAATAAGATAATGCAGTGTATGACAATCAGAAGCATAGAAAAATATGTTATATGCAACATAAGTGGTAATTTATAAAAAGCGCAGATCGTATTATGGGTGTAGACGACGATAAGATAAGTAATCAGCAACACTGAATACTGAGGGTAAATGAAATGGGATAGTATGGTTACGTCTAGTTATAAACTATGAAGTGGTATATGGCTTACCACCAGTATGTACATAGTACAAGCACTAAGATTAAAATAAGGTCCCACCTGAGGTATATATATGTATATCTTCTCTCTATTTTCTCCAGCTGTTGCTGATACTTCCTGCTACGTTTTCTGAGTTGGGCGAGCTGTTTTATAAAGAATGTTTATTTTGTTTCCTTTCAGGTGACTGTTGAAGCTTATGATAATGGTGTACCACCAAGAAGAGATCAGACTGTTGTTACTGTCAGTGTGAATCATAACCTTAATGCACCATTTTTTCCAACACAGATATATAATAGAACCATATATGAGACACATGATTTCACTACAGCTATTGTAACTATCAGTGCACGTGATACTGATTTATATGTACGTATTGAATTATATTCATTACAAAGTACGGTGGAGTCCATATACATGTACTTATATATTTCATAACTGTTTGAGTGTTGAAACCTGGGTTCCACTGAAATATGCAAGAAGAATATTTAAAAGAGTTCTTATTTGGTTCATATGATTCACATTAAATTAGAATCAAGAATGAGACAGAGAACAATGTGGGTGGAGTACAGGGGACTCAAATCAACAACCTGAGTTGGAGTTTTTCCTATATTTCATGCACCTGAAATACATGTACAAGAAACAGACAGAACGGCATACATGTTTGAACTGTCATTTTTTACCACACAACATCAATTTGGGCAGAAGGATAATATTGAATGAGAAACCAAAGACTTCAAGTTCAATATTATCCCTCTAACCAAATCAATTAAGTGCTGTAAAAATGGCAGTTCAAACGTGTATGCTGTTCTGTATTTATTGCATGGCTACAGTTTACTAAAAAATTATTAATCCATTTTGGTAGAGGGATAATATTGAAATTGATGCCTTCGGCTTTTTGTTCAATATTATCCCTCCACCGAAATCAGTCTCATGTGGTAAAAAATGATAGTTCGAACAAGTATGCTGTTCTGTATTTATTGCATGCCTACAGTTTACTAAAAGATTATTGAAAACACAAATTATTGACCCAAATAACCTGAATGTAAAAAAAGAAATAGTTAACTAGTCCATGCATGTGATCCATATTGTTCAAGGACAATACAAAAAAAGCATGTATTTTATGAAATAAAAGCATAGGCATGCACTAAAAACTGCAACAAGGGTAATTGATTCCTGTCTCCTGTACTCTACTGAGTTGTGTTCTGTATTTATACCATTATAAAACTTAGATTAAGTAAACGCAGATATTTTTAAAGAAAAATATCACCTTTGATGGTCTGTTTACATACATTCTACCTTGACACTGTTTTGTATCAAAGTATTTCATTCCCTTCATATCCTAAATCAGATGCATAATGACCATGTTCTCACATACAGGCCAGATTCCACACGTGGATGTCCATGTATGACATTTCTCTTTCAGCAGAAAACGTTGAATACACCCAGCAATGCTTGTATAAATTTGCATATTTCTTATGTGGTTTTGAGTTCTGAAATCCTGGCTCCATTGAAAAGTACAAGAAGAACAATTAAATGCCCTCTTATTCAACAAAAATGTTCATTCAGAAGTGAGAATGTAATTTGTTCATGCTTTTTTATAATTTATTGGATATTATACCATGTTGCTGTGTGCATTCAATGTTACTCAATACAGTAGAAAGATTAAAAAATGTGCTAGATCCACCAACAGTATTAAAATGGCCTACGTGTAATAATGACATGTAAGAATGAATCCAGTTGGCCATTATACATCTAATTGAGGTTATGGCAGGAATGAAATGCTTTGTCGCAAAACATTGTCAAGCAAGAAGGTAAACAGACCATCAAATGTGATATACAGCAGAATCCTCTTAATTGAATATCCATTTTGCCAGTGAAAATTATTCAATTAACAGGAGTATACAATTAACAGGGATTTGGTCAGTTTCCTGTGTTCTGGAGGTAAACTGAGCATTTATTCTATTATATCTTGTTTGACAGAGCTCATAGAGCTCTGTCAAACAAGATATGATAGAATAAATGCCTGTATTGGATGTAGTGAGGCCAAAAAGGTTGATAAATAAGGGGAATTTGGTGCGTGTCACAGTAATTTTTTCGACACATTACAAAAATTTATATACAATTAACAGGAGTTTACTCTACAACCCATATGCAATTAACAGATCAAATTTGTACTGAATGTATGGTAAATGGTTTTGTGTTTGAAAATTATATTCAATTAACAGGGATATACAATTAAGAGAGATCCAATTAAGTGGACTCCACTGTATTTCTTTTATCAGCATCATTCACTTAATTCAAGTTTAATAGTGGTATAAATACAGAACACGACTCAGATAGAGAGCAAGGGACAGGAATCAATTACCCTTCTTGGAGTTTATCCCTAAGGCACTCTTGAAAAACTCAAACTTGGGTAATTGTTTTCTAATCACCCTCGTTGAGTTCTGTCTTAATACTTGGTGCTCTCTCATAAAATGTAACAAAAAATCTTCGTATGAACAAATTTTGATCCTAACATTATATTCTAGCACACCACCAGTTCACTGACTTTGCTTGTTAACCCTTTAACCAATGCACATGATAAAAAAATTTATTTTAATATTATTGGTTTTTCAAATTAAAAAAAAAAATTCCCCAAAACCATATCATGTGACCCTTCATTAGAAAGAGCTTGTTCCAATAGTGGTCATATGATATGGTTTTTTTAAAGTTAAAAAAAGAAATTGGTCTTTTCAACTACTGAATTTGTAAATTATTTGCTTAGATAGGGCCGATTTGTTAAGAAAAGGGTTAATTTGATGTAACTTCTAAACCGTTGACCATATCTAAAGTACATATTTGACCTGTTAAATGCATATATAGACAGAATGCAATATGTGTTTGAATCAGTGGGTGTTTTACATAACAAGTTGGAATGGCATAGTCATATTTTGTGAGAGCCATAGGCTCGAGCGAAATATGACTATGCCATTGCAACGAGTTGTGTGAAACATTCACTGATTCAAACATACATCATGTTCTGTGTTTATTACACACCCCATGCATTAAAATTCATTTAAATAAACAAATTTTAATCCCGATGTTTAAACTCAAATGTGAAGAGTCTGTTTGTTTTGTTTGAAGCTGTACTGATCAAATGGATCCATAAAAAATCAAAACAACCTTTTTGGAACCAGTCTAAATTACATTTGTTTTCTTTTCTATTGGGCATGTTTGTTGAAATTTGTATTGCTGTTTCTCTTTGACTGGTGTCCATTCATGCCCAAACATTTGGTGGCTATTACTAGTACAAATTTGGACAGATTTGCAAAACAGCTGGGGGAAATTTTTTTAAAAGAAGTTTGAAGCATGTCAAGATGACTGAAGATTTACCAAAATAAAGTTGACCAATTTAGATATAATGCGATTTGCAGACAAGACAGCCACGGGACTGGGTTAATGTTGTGCTTGGAAATGATTGTTTTTTTTAATATTATCTCATTTTAACTAATTGTTTTGTGACCCGACTTTATTTTGGTTTGGACGTTTTCATTTTCACACTATGCAACAGACGATCGATAATTGTATAACAAAATTTGGAAACTTTTCGAAGCGTAACTAATGGCTCGATGGGGAAAAGAATTTGTAAACGATGCTTGGAGATAGTTCTGACTTGTACATCACCAGCTGAATACAGAAACAGTTATATCATGGTGGCGATTCTGTTAAATACAAGGGTTTAAAGTTTAATGGATGTGTAATGAAAATTATAGAGATAACTTCTGTTAATTGAATAAAAAATTACTGTTATCTATCATAGAATTACACTGACACTTACTGATTTCTTACTGATTTCCACACATTTATAGGCAAATTCAACCTCAGTTCTTCCAATTTTATCATTTATTCTCTTATATCTTTGTTTGACAGAGCATCAATAGCTCTGTGAAACAAGGTATAATAGAATAAATGCTCGGTCTATTACTAGAATACAGGAAAATGGCAGAATTCCTCTTCATTGAATGCTTGCCGATGTATTGAATGAATATTTGTCACTGGCAAAGTGTTTATTCTATTCAGTTAATAGGGTTCTCTTGTTATGACATAGTCTCTGTAGGACATGGTTTTATCAAGACCTACCCAGGTTCTACCAAGCGAAGTCTAACAAGACTAATAATAGTGATTTATATCCAGGCCTGAAAATAAGCAGTCTGACATTTGAAGAATGAGTTCCCCAGAGAGTGAATTTGATGATGCTAACCCAAACAGTGGACCAATTTATCCTCTGGGTACATCTTTCTGTTTAGTTTTGAGACCCTGATTCAGAATGAAGTTTACAGAGGGTAAATTTAGTGATGCTACCCTGCTGTGCAGGGTAGTATCACTAAATTCACCCTCTGTGGACCTCATTTTGCAGATGACAATCTGCTTATTTTCTGGCTTGTTTATATCTTGATTGATTGAAATATTACAAAAAGAGTGTTGGAATACAATCAAAACTTATCTAGTGCTGAAACAATTAGCAGATTCATTCAGAAGTATTTGAATATGTATTCCCTTTTTGCATGGATAAGGGTGTCATTGTCGAATATAAGCACAGTGACCCTTTCAGAGTCAACATTAATTCACAAAACTACCCTGTGGTGTTAATCAAGAAGGCAAAGAATTTGTGTGATAATTTTGTCACAAGTCAGGTAGTGTTCCCGAATTTGCCTGAGAAAAATGTAACTCACATTTCCACAGAGTCAAATCCATATTTTTAGTCCTGTGTGTGCAAGGGAAGGCTTGGTTGATACCATTCCACCATTTTATACATTATTGGAAGTAAACTTTGCTTCTTGAAATATCTCCCTGAAGCTGGTGACCCACAAACTATTGATTGTGTCGAGATGTTCTACATTGAAATGGTTGAGAAATTTCTGCAAATGCTTGTTTCCTGTCACAGTATGTTATGAAAATGTCACCGGAGGTACCCAGCTAAGAGTAAGAGTGCAATAATGTTTACAAATTTTGTCAACCAGAAAGATATATGTCCATGTCTCTGCAAATGATTATTTATTGTTGTTCTGCTTCCTCAAGGAGTGATAGACATAACCAATGTGTTTTTCAGGAAGGTGGGAGGGGAGCACAAATATTTGAATATCAGATTAATATTAGAATATTGTTTTCCATGAATGGATCTTTGAATATTTTCTTTTGGAACTAATCTCAGCCTACACCTCAGTTTAATGATTAGTGTTTGTCACATTATAAGTTATTGTAATGAATTGATGTTAACATGGTCTGAAGTTTGGAGCCTCAGAGTTTATCTTCAGTCAAGGCAAGGAGCGCCAATGTTGAACACACACTCTGATCTGCAGACCTCAGACCATGTTACTGTCAAGTAAATGTTCCAATAACACCCTACCTATGGCCAAAGTCGATATTATGAAATGAACAAGACAACTTTTTAAACCTTAATGATAAAAATTTTCTAAATAAACCTCCTGTGTACTTCATGACATCACTGGACAAATAATCAATAAATTAGATAAATATTGAGGTCACTCCATCTTAGTTCAGATCATAAATTGACTACTTATAATTTTAAACAACACTTCATTTGGATACAGCGTGTTCATATTCTTGTTTATATCGATGTTGAGATTTTGTATTTTGCATCTGCTTAACATAATCATTGGAGCATTTACCCTCTGCTTTGTGAAGTTATTGAGTGTGCTTCATTTCAAATATTTCATGTAATGACATCATATGGTAACATAGGCTACTGAAACAATAGAAAAAACTATGCAAGCTCTTCTCCAATCGCAGTGCAAGAATTTTAGGCTTATTGGAACATATGTTAATGTTATACATTTCAATATTGATATTGCATTCTTGTTCTTTTTCAGTCTCCAAATAATGTTATTAGATACAGCTTATCAACTCCTAGTGATTTTTTTACTGTAAATGCTATAACTGGAGAAGTGATGCTCAAGCGCCTTTTGATCAATCAGACACCAGATCAATACAATGTAAGTTTGCTTGTGCATTTTATATTGCCAATGATTATGATATTTTATGCTTACTGTGCTGCTATTATTAGAGATGGGCAGTATTGGAATTTTGAATTCGGTAACAGTTTCGGTATTTTTAGGAGGTATACCTCGGTATAGGTTTAGTGTTCAGTGCCTGACTTGACTGAGATTTGCTGATAGTACCAAAGAGGAATTTACACAAGGAAAAACAGAATAAGTTGTAGTATCATTCTTTCAGAATGCTATAAATGACATTGCCAATGAGCTCAACATTCTTTTATGACCACAAATCATATCTACAATAATTTTGTGTCTTGTTCTAGACTTGTTCTAAATGCACCTTAATGTCTAAAGACCTGTTTCAGGCTTTTGCAATCTCAGAGCATGTGCCCTGACCATACCTTCTTTAGGAGGTCCTGCTGACAATTGAAAAAACACCTGAGCAGTGATTTCTAGTCAGGTCTTGGCTGCTAAGGCAGCCAAGACCTGACTAGCAATCATTGCTAAGCAATTGGACATGCAAAGGCTGTAGTCTAGTGTAAATTCAGGACAGTTGCCCAGTCCATTGAGGGTTAACAAAACTGAAAAGAAAATTAGTCATTTCTTTCACGGAACCTTTCAAGTGATATCAATCCTCAAGAGGGACTTATAAATAACAAATGTAGGAAAATTTGAAAATTCAGACGGTTTCAGTTTTTAGCTCACCAACTTTAGTTGTGTGAGCTTATGGCATGGCTCGATCGGTCGGCGTCAGCGCCGGCATCGGCATCAGCGTCAGCGTCAGCATATGTGCGTGTCCAATAATGTTAAAGCTTCTGTTTAGGGCACTTACTCGCCCCATTTCCATATCATGGCCTTTATAATGCTGCTATATGATGATTATTATCATTCTACCATGATTTAACCCCTCATAATCTGCATTTTGAAAATTTTTCTTGACATTTTTAGTTGCGTTTAGTTTTCTGTTTAGCTCAGAATTTCATGTTTAACTAAATGTTTAGGTCAGCTGCTGTGCTCCTTCTCTTTCCATGGCACTTATATTCATCATACATGTTCCCCAGTATCATTGTTCCATGATTAACCCCTCATACCCTGCATTTTAAACATTTTTCTTGACATTTTTAGTTGCGTTTAGTTTTCTGTTTAGCTCGGAATTTCATGTTTAATTAAGTGTTTAGGTCAGCTGCTGTGCTCCTTCTCTTCCCATGGCACTTATATTCATCATACATGTTCCTCAGTATCATTGTTCCATGATTAACCCCTCATACCCTGCATTTTAAACATTTTTCTTGACATTTTTATTTGCATTTAGTTTTCTGTTTAGCTCAGAATTTCATGTTTAACTTAGTGTTTAGGTCAGCTGTTGTGCTCCTTCTCTTCCCATGGCTCTTATATTCATCACACATGTTCCTCAGTATCATTGTTCCATGATTAACCCCTCATACCCTGCATTTTAAACATTTTTAGTTGCGTTTAGTTTTCTGTTTAGCTCGGAATTTCATGTTTAACTTAGTGTTTAGGTCAGCTGCTGTGCTCCTTCTCTTCCCATGGTGCTTATATTCATCATACATGTTCCTCAGTATCATTGTTCCATGATTAACCCCTCATACCCTGCATTTTAAACATTTTTCTTGACATTTTTAGTTGCGTTTAGTTTTCTGTTTAGCTCGGAATTTCATGTTTAATTAAGTGTTTAGGTCAGCTGCTGTGCTCCTTCTCTTCCCATGGCACTTCTGTTCATCATACATGTTCCTCAGTATCATTGTTCCATGATTAACCCCTAATATCCTGCATTTTAAACATTTTTCTTGACATTTTTAGTTGCGTTTAGTTTTCTGTTTAGCTTGGAATTTCATGTTTAGCTTAGTGTTTAGGTCAGCTGCTGTGCTCCTTCTCTTCCCATGGCACTTATATTCATCATACATGTTCCTCAGTATCATTGTTCCATGATTAACCCCTCATACTCTGCATTTTAAACATTTTTCTTGACATTTTTAGTTGCGTTTAGTTTTCTGTTTAGCTCAGAATTTCATGTTTAACTAAGTGTTTAGGTCAGCTGCTGTGCTCCTTCTCTTCCCATGGCACTTATATTCATCATACATGTTCCTCAGTATAATTGTTCCATGATTAACCCCTCATACCCTGCATTTTAAACATTTTTCTTGACATTTTTATTTGCGTTTAGTTTTCTGTTTAGCTCAGAATTTCATGTTTAACTTAGTGTTTATGTCAGTTTCTGTGTTTCACTTTTAAGAGGCTGTGTTTAGGTAAGCTTTGTCGCATGTTAGAGCCTGTTTGATACAGTTCTTGTGTTTGCCAAAGTTACTATCAAAGAGGAATGTTGGTGAGCTATAGGGCGTTGGCGTCCTTCTTGTTAACAATTGGTTTGGTTTGGTTCAGTTATTCGTATTTCCATGGTATTGGTATCAGTTCAGTTTTTCTGTATATTGCTAGTCTCTAGTGATTATAAAGGGTTCATACAGGTCCCTTAAAGCACTTAAAAAGCCTTAATTCCACCTTGAATCACTTTTTTCTACCACAAAATAGGTGTCCTAACATGCAGTCTTTGGGTAAACTTGCAAATTACATTTGAAGTGATTTGGCAGTTGTTTCTAGGCATGTCTTGTCTACCTATATGGACAGCCAAGACTTGCCTTAAAACAACAGCAACGTCACAGAATGTACACTGTCAAGGTGTACCAAAATTTCTTAATAATTTACCAGTTTGAAATTCTAGATCCTTGAGAGGCCTTGAATCAAACAGTGCTGAATAAAGTCATGGAGAGTCTTGGAGGAAAAAAACAACATTTAGGTCATTGCTTTTTATGTGCCCGAGGCATCTTAAATCTAGGTTGTCTGTCTGTCCATCCATCAGTCCATCCATCAGTCCATCTATCTGTCTGTCCAACTTTATTTGTCTGTCCAGAGCCACTACTCTATAATGTTTTGGTGGATTTCCATGAAACTTTACGAAAGAGTAAAGACCAATGGAAGGTCTTTTGCACAACCACACCATGGTCAAGTTACAAAGGTCAAGGTCACAGGAATGGGAAAACCAAGAAAGGTTGTTTTTTTTTTAAATAAATTAAATTCCACCCATGGGAGAAAAAATATATTCTCTATAAAACCATTCAGATATTGTTGTCAAAAGAACTTGCACATAACACTACAAGTCAAAATAAGTTGTAACATAACTGCAATAAACTAAGTATCCTGCTGTTTATCAACTGATAAGACCAGAATCTGACGTTATTTTCTGAAAAGCTGTCTGTGAGAGCTTTCCAGAAAATGATGTTAGTTTCTGGTCTTATCAGTTTAGGAAGAGAAGGATACATAGTTTATAGCAGTTATCCTACAACTTTATTTTGACTTGTACTGTATGCCAATTCAAGTGACATCTATATGTTTATGGTTTTGTTAAGAAAGCTCCAACATATTAGTGGCTGTATTGACCTTATGTTCAGATGGATTTTATTTATGGTCTATAGTGAGCTCCAAATTCAACACAAAACCTTTCATTCCAGTATTATAGGCCATTTGGCAGTAGTTTGGGGGCATCCCTAGCTAGGCGGTCACCATTAGTCTTGTTGTTTCTTTTTAGCAGCATCTATTCCCTTTAAGATTTCAGTGGTGGAGACATTTTTCTATATGTGACCAATGAGAGTCCCTGCAATCCTGTTGGATTGAGATCAGTGGTTGTAATTTGTTATCTGGTTGATATACTTTCTTTTTTTATTTTGGAGTTTAATGACACTTTCTATAGCCAGGGTCACTTCATGTCAGACAGTTTTATAGGTGGAGGAAGCCAGAGTACCCAGAGAGAACCACCAAGCAACAGCAAGCAACTGTCAGACTTCCCAGTGTACTAACTCCACACAAGTAGGGTTAGCATTGGTTGAAGACAGGTGCACCATCATCATGCAATATGCCTTAGTACACAGCGCCACCATGCCCCCACATGGGCATTCGAGATAAAGTGCCTTGACCAAAGACACACTGCACTTACCCCTGTCAGTGATCAAACAGTGGACCTTTGGGTTTGAAGTTCAATGCTGCAACCACTGAGCCACTGCACTCCCTTTCTGTACAACCTTCACTGGTTAATTGCATATGTGTTATAGATTGCTATTAATTAAATACAAAATCTTGTTATATGTTGAGAAATTTCTATGATAATTACTGACTTCCCATTGTTTATAGACCTGTTTATAAACCTATTCATCCTCACTATTTCCAATACATGCATTTAACTCCTTTCTTGCTGCTGGCAGATATTCCTGACCTGGACAATAGTTTGTTAGCCACTGAAATAAGTATAAATTGGGAACTTTTAAAGAAACTTTCCCCTTATAAATTGAATGGACGTTTTCATCAATCATTTCCTGAGTTGAATGTGGATGAATTTTTCATCAAATCCCGTCATGGCTGCTGTAGGGCAGCCATGACTAGATTTTATGTAAAATATTTTTAAAATTCTCAATGGGTTAAGAGTTAATAGAGCTCCATGAGAAGCATAATAACTAGTCATTTAATAAGTTTAATATATGTAATTAATTCCACAGAATGGTAAAATAAACAGAAGAATGAACTACATCATTAACCCTTTACCCTATGCAGTATTTTTAAAAAATAAATTTTACATTTCTCGAAAACGAATTTCACAATTTTTCAATAAAACCATTCAAATATGGATGTCATTAGAACCAGCTCAATGAGCTGGCTCTATTGTTATTCATATTTGTATGGTTCTATTGAGAAACCTCTGAGATATTTTGGACTGTGGTAGGCTTATTCTGGTTAATTGTCTGGCCAATTTTGGCTGCTATGTTAGGTAAAGGGTTAAATAACATGTTATGTATTTTTTTAATTGCAGTTACTAGTAACAGCACAAGATGGCGGAGCTCAACCATTTGTCTCTCAAAATCCAGCCCAAGTGATTATTAATGTTATTCGCAACAAGCATGCACCAAGATTCATTGATACACCTTACAAGAAGGTTATTTCACAAGTGGAGCCCTTGAATAGTGTGGTTTTCAAAGTTTCAGCTGTTGATGATGATCCCAGTGTAAGAATTTTTTCTTGGTTTGATTGAGATATATTTGTAACAAACACAGTTCTGGAAGCTCGTCATAGATTTACAGGACATCTTCAGTTAAAAGCAACAGGATTAAAAAAATAAATTCACCAACATCATAGTTATGATCAATAAGCTTTTTTTTAAACTGCCATCTTGGCTTTTAATCTATGCAAGGTCACAGGTCGCATGATGTAAACAAAGCAATTTGCTTGTTCGTCGCCTTGAGTTCTGTGTCAGCCAAGACAATTAATTAATTTTGTGAAATATCAAGTTTAAATTTGTAGAACTGATGTCATCATTGAATTAACTGAAGGGGCAACCCTAGACAACTTTAAACGATGAGATACTGCAGGTTTTAAGATTTTTTTACAGAGGTGAGGACTTGTTTTGAGTGGCAACAAGGAAACACTGGTTGCACGCAGTTTCTCGGCTTGGGGAATCGCCGAAAGTTGTCAAAAAATTGCTGTCAGCCACAGAGTCTCGACACAGCTTGCAATCAAACACCATTTAAGTCAATAGGAACTTAATTTGAAATAATGAATGTTCTCATACAACATTGCCACTGTATTAAACAAATAGTAACCTTGGCTAAATGTTTTTTGAATTCGCCATAATGAACGTAATGGGGGGTCCGAAGCACTTCACCTGCTCTGTTCTCCCATTGCCAACAATGTGTTTTCTTGAAATGTTTACACCTTGTGACCTGTGACCCTGCATAGATTAAAAGCAAAAATGGCAGTTTCGAAAAAGGCTTATTCAGGTATATGGTTCATAAAAAATAAATTCACATATATCACAGTTATCAATTCAGGTATATGGTTCATACAAGCTCCCTTTACCAAAAGGTTCTCACAAGGATAAATTAAATGTAAAATTACATTGATTTTCTTTGAATCAACGCAGAAATGTTTATAAATTGAGACTTCATTTGATTTGATAAAATCTTTGATGATGATACCATTACTATTAGACAATTTTGTTTACTAAATATTATGACTCAGGTTTTATGGTTACAGCACAAAGTTCTGATGATTGTGTTAACTGGTAAGATGCTAAATTATTTTTGGTCATCAAAATTTGTTCATATGTCTTTGTGTTTTTACAATTTATGGGAGAGTGCCCAGAGGCAAATCAACACAGAGGAAATAATATCACTTCAAAGATAATATGAAGTACCTCTACGTATTATAAAGTTCTTAACCTATCGTACCTGCACTTAAGAATAAAGTCCAAATATTAGCTTCCATCACTCTACCAGTTAATATCTTGATGTTGTCAAGGTGAATTGAATACCAGTCAGTTTGAATATCTATAACAGGAGCATGAAAGGATGTCTACATATCTTTATGAGTAAAGAGACATTATTTTACATGAATGGTAATCTGCTCAGATGCTCCATGAAAAGTGGGTAAACAAATAGCCCATAATAACATCAAATTTGCTACAGAGTTGAACTGGTTTCCTGAGAGCTTGGATGAAAGCCTTATGACCAAACGCTTCATAGACATGCGACAACTCATCAGTGGTGCCTGGCAAGGTAACTTTCCTTTTAAATGGTAGAGTGCAAGAAGCAACTATCAGGGCTTTACTGAAAAGTACTAAAAGCCACTTTAGTGGCTTTACACTATGTTCATTTACTTGTTGTTTACACAGTAGCAGATAAAGAAATGTACAATTGTTTTGTTACAACAGGCACTCTCCAAAAATAGTAACACAACTGTTATTGGTGATCAAATCTTTCTAAACTAAGGCTCCCCTTCCTTGCTGGCATTGTATCTTTGAAACAAATACTCATGTTACAAAATCACATTTGAAAAATAATTTAGCATTCTATCAGTTAATAGCAAACACATTTGAGCCAACCCAGTTGAAAAGTTCGATTTTCCTCACATACAGATAATAACAATGTCTATCATTCAGACCTTAAAACTGGTTACGATTCGTGAGGTTCAGTTTTAATGCTTGTGAACGCCTGCTGCAAGAATCAATTTTCAGTTGTTAAATAATTTATAATTTGAGAGTTCAGTGGAGCCCGCTTAATTGGATATCTTTTAATTGAATATCCTTGTTCATTGAATAGAATTTCCAAACACAATACCATTTACCCCATACCTGCACTACAAATTTGCCCTGATAATTGCATATGAGTTATAGGATAAACTCCTGTTCATTGAATAAAGTCAAAATATTATCTGGATAATCATTGATATTACCCTTGTATATTGCCAAATTTGGCCTCACTATATCCAATGCAGGCAATTAATCTGATATTACCCTTGTATATTGCCAAATTTGGCCTCACTATATACAATGCAGGCAATTAATCTATTGTATCTTGTTTGACAGAGCCCATTGAGCTCTGTCAAACATTATATAATAGAATAAATGCTCTGTTTATGTCTAGAATACAGGAAAATGATCAAATCCCTGCTATTACTCCTGTTAAATGAATAATTCCCACTGGTAAAGTGGCTATTCAATTAACAGGACTCTACTGTACTTCCAGAATGTATTTGTGTTGCACATTCATTTGTAAGCAGGAAATCAATAAACAGGAGGGCAGACACCGCTGAGTAGCTGAGAGAAGCAGCTTTTTATTCTCAACCTGTGAAAGTGCCCCAAATGATTTGACTCTGGCAATTGAAAGTGTTGTTACATCCAATAAATGAATAATTAAACTTTTTTTCGGTTCATGCATTTTCAGATAAAACGATTGGCTCACACGATTCTGTTTTTTCTTTTTTTTCTTTTCATAACTCAATGAACTGAAAAAAACACAATTAGGTCCGCCCCCAGCCACACCCCTAAAATACCAGTCTTCAGAGTTGCAACATGGTGTCAAATCAATAGAAGTTAGAACACTGGCACGTTTTAAATGTGAAAAAGAAAAATAAATTTATATTACTAATTTATCACCATGAAATTATTTATAAAATATTTAAATGACCATGGTGGGTCAATTTTTCTTTTTCTTCACAACTGTATTTATTTGACATTTCAATTTTTACACACACTGGGTGATCGTCTGCGTTCATCGTTTTACCCAAATCGATTGTAAACAATGGCTGGTCATGACGAATACGGCAATTTTGACATTGCAAATTTGAATAAAATTTTGGGAAATCTGAAATTTGAACACTACCTGAATTCAACTAATTTCATGTCATCTGGCTTTATATCTTACTCCACTTTTAGAAACTGTGTTTTTCAGTTCTCAGGAAATGGTCAAAACCAAAATACAATGTAATTCTGATGGCCTACTTCCACCTACCACGGAACGTAACTTTTACGTGAAGTGAACAGTTGAATAAAATTTGAGGGAAGCGTGGCTTATGATGTTTTCTTTGCGTTACGTAATTCATTGGTCAATAAAAAATTTAATGACATAAGTGCATTTGACTTGGAAAGTGTGTCAATTGCTACCTGCATTTCAATAATATGCGCCCTCTTTTATGCCAGAAAAATAATATGTCTACCAGTTTTAGTTTTTAAGTCTTTGTTCGCTGAATTAGAGGACGACTAACACTATTTATATATTTGGGTCGCGAATGTTTAATTATAAGGAATGATTGTTTCTTTTTGTCTATTTCTTGAGTTATGAACCCCAAAAAACAAAGTCCAAACATTGCGTAAATGGTACACAGTTTGGACTTTGTTTTTTGGGGTTCATAGCTCAAGAAATAGACAAAAAGAAACGATCATTCCTTAAATAAATAAATTTAGTGGAGTCCACTTAAATGGATATCTCTTAACTGAATAACCCTGTTAATTTGAATATTATTTTCCATCACAAAACCATTTACCACTCAGACAGTACAAATTTGACCTGTTAATGGAATATAGGTTATAGAGTAAACTCCTGTTAATTGATTAAAAAATCTTGTAACCTGTTGAGAAATTACTTTTATTCTTCCAGTTTCCCTTTGTTTATAGACCTATTTGGCATCAGTACATCCAATGCAGGCATTTTATCTACTATATCTTGTTTGACAGAGCTCAAGATATAATAGAATAAATGCAAAGTTTATCTCTAGAATACAGGAAGTGACACAATCCCTGTTAATTGACTACTCCTGTTAATTGAATAATTTTAATTGGGAAAGTTGCTATTCAAAATATTAACATGGTTCCACTGTACTTAGAATGTCAAAACAATGTAGACTACAAATAACAAAATGATGCAAGCAATACATCATAGTGACAAATACAAAAGTGATTCTAGTAAAGTATCACAGTGGGAAACCCCAAAATGAGAACTAACTAATAGTGAAAGATTAATACTTCTGAAACCGTATAATTTTTCAATTTCAGTGAGAATAGCATAAAAATAGAATCAAAGATATCAAATATTTGACTCAAAGATCCATTGGCTAAAACTACATTTTTATCTTCTTTGTTTATCTCATAGAATTTTTGGTGCTTCCTAAGACAGGTCACACCAAGGATGAGGTACAGGGATTGGAATTAACGATCCAAGATGGAGTTTTTTTTGTATTTCATGAGTGCCAACGTCATGCATGAAATACAGGAAAATGTCTTCCAAGGGTTGCCTTTCCCTGTCCCATGCACTCTACCCAACTTGTGTTCTGTATTTATACTATAATTAAATTGTAATTGCATGAATAAAGCTGATATTTTAACTGGTTGAGTGCTAAAAGCCACCATTATGGCTCTATTGAAAAGTGCTGGAAGCTACTTCTGTGGCTTTAGGTTAGATGCATTAGCTTGATGTTTGCTCAGCAGTAGTAGAAATGTTTTTTATAGAAATTTGTTCAGTTGCAATTTATAGGAGAGTGCCTATTGGCACTCTCCAATAAATTGCAACAAAACATTTATTTATGTACACAATCTTGCTAAACTAAGACTATTCTTTATGGTAGCATGGTATCATTAAATAGAGAGTAATCGCTTGACTGGACTGGTTATATGAAATAATTCATGAGAGGTATGGGACGTTGTACAAACACGAGTGCGCGAATGCACACAAGTGTTTTACAATATAGTCCCTCGCCTCAGATGAATTATTTCACGTAGCCAGTCCAGTCAAGCAATTACTCTGTTTGTTACTTTTCACTATTAAAGATAATTATATTATTTAAGCCTTTACCTAAAGTAATGGCCAGCACTATTCTAAAAAATCTCAATTAATTTTCATTATTTTTTGTCTCTAAAACATAGATTATGACCCCTTATTGGAACAAGCTCATCAAGCTTGTTCCAATGAGGGGACATAACCTATATTTTTGAGACAAAAAATGAAAATAATAGCTATTCAAGAAATTCTTTTGCAAGTGTCGTCTGCTTTTCATATTAGGTAAAGGGTTAAAAAAAAACAAAAAACAATGAAGTTCCCATTACACCCACGGCAAAGCGTCTTCGTTTGCGCACACGGATACATGACACAATTGTTGATTGCATAATTCACTTCTGAAGTTATCATTTATAATCAAACCTGGAAATCCCAGTAAATAACACTTTGGAAAGTAATAAAAAAAATACTTATGTTTCAAATCAAATCAGAATTCTGAAAAATTATTTAGCTCTCAACCAGTTAAAGAAAAAATTGACCTTTGATGGTCTGATCACTTTTTTGCTTAACATTATTTTATGTTGAAGTATTTCATTCATTTTATAACGTTACTCTGATGCATGATGATCGATCAGATACATATACATTATCATGACCATGTCCATGTCCTGTAATTTGTATCAGATTCAAGACCGTATTTTCAATCAGATCACAATAGCATGTAAGGGCAAGTTGCAATCCAATTGTAAACACGACCAAGAATCTGATACAAATTACTGAACATGCATTTGATCATGATAATACATTTATCTAACAATCCTGTTACATAAAGCCTGTTTCCCCCGTTTTTTAGTTTAAATTGGCCTGGAATTGGTCAAAACAATGCATATAATCATATATGTGATAGTGCGGTGTTAACCAGAAGTTGAATCTATTGGATACGAAATCAGAATGAGTTGTCTATATGATACGGAATTAACACATTATTTGATACATACCATTTCTCATGGTTTTCAGGCCAAAATCTATATGATTGTTAGATAAATTCTTACATAACATTCTTACGCCAATCCAGCTTCAAAACATAGTGTAGTTAGAACATGTCCCAGTGTCTGTATGGCATCGCTTAACATTCAGTATGCTCAACAATCATAGTTTAAAGTAAACATCTCTTTGAGAGTGTATTAGTCATAGCACAAGTCCTTGCAAACGGTATCTTCATTCTGAGCAAACTTTTTCCTGAATCCTTGTCATTTCTGTGAATATCATTCTCAAGTCCCCTGAAATGTTTTGTTGAGTTTAGCATGTCCACTTAGTGATATTAAAATTTGATTATGTTCATTTCTAATAATGAATAAAGTGCCTCACAAACCTGTTACTAAATAGCTCTGTAATATAAAGTATTCACATATTTTGTTTTGATTCTTTATCTTTTTAGCCTTACAATATAATAAGCTACAAAATGGGTCAGAATTTACCAAGATTCCGCATAAATCCAAGTACTGGAGATATTTCCCTGGTCAATACAATTGAAAATGATGCAGAGCTTTCTTATGTGGTGAGTTTTAGTTTGTTTTAGTTACTCCTTCAGGTTGCAATTCCTTTCAAGTAACATTCAAGTTTGATCTTACATAAGAATCGATTTTTTCATAGCATAGGCTTATCATCTCTCAAAAAAAAAGTTTGACAGAGTTTCAAAGGAAATTTTTAGACTTGGTGAAAAGTAATAGAAACATTCTTGGCCATTATACCTAACCCCAAATGCACAGAATGACCTGAGTGTCTGAATGAGTTAGTTGATGTGGCACTCATGCCATCGCAGAAGGATAAAATGAGAGACCACAGGCATTCCTGCCATATTGATTAAGGCATTCACATATACATGTTATTCTGTGTTTATTACGTATCTGTAAAAAAATTATTAGAAGGCCACTCGGCAATTCATTCGACAACTATCAACAAAAGGAACACATTTTATTGCCAACCAAATTTGTGTACTCATACTCTTCTTCATGTTCTGTATATTCATTATCCTTCATATATCAACTGTATTTCTTCGCTTTTTTTAAACACTTTAACTCACCATATCCTTTAATGTCAGACAGTTATTTCACATTTTGCCAAATTTTTTATTCAAGAATTTTGTTTGCAAGTGTCTTCTGCTTTTCATGTTAGGTAAAAGGTTAACACATGGTAGACCTATATAAAAAAATCATCATGGTAAAAAATGATCTAGTCTAATTTATTTTATTGAGCTGGTGATTTATTCAGCATTTAATTACTGTTACCAAAAACATTGACCTTGAGATATGTAATATTTCAGTGCCGATGAAATTTAGTTCAGGTTAAAAATGATATCTTTCTGAATCAAGTGATCGCACATGCAGCTGCTGTCATCAATGCATTCACAGAACAACATGCATGTGAATGGGTTAAACAATATAGCACCTGTACCAGTGCGGAAGGATAAAATGAGATACTGCAAGCCTAAAATTTTATCCTTTCATGATGGCACAAGTGCCATATTAATTAACCCATTCACACACACATGTCATTTTGTGTTTATTACATGCCTGCACATCTATAAAAACAATTATTAAAAGGAACCTCAGCATCACCATCCACACAGTTTAGTGTTGCTGTAGAAGGGGAATTCATAGAACAGGCATGTAATAAATAGTTTACTTGTATTGGGAGAAATACATTCTTGTCGTAAGATAAAGATTATTATATCAGTCACTATAAGCTGCATAACTTTTCTAGACAATCCTTGTAAAATTAATGATCTTAAAAAACACAAGTCACTTGATCTCTGCCTTGTCTCTTTGAGGTGACCAGATCTGTTATGTTAATGATGTCACCCATGGCAGTGATGAATGGAAGCAAAATGGAGGCAAGTGGAAAATTGCTCACCTCAAATAAAGTTTGGAGAGTGAAAACTGTGAGGAGAGTGAATTCAATTGAGTGTTGATTTCAGTGTTTAACTTCAACTGACAAGCGTCCTTCGAAACGAATGCATGAATACGACTGAACACCGATGGAAATTTTGACGGTGAAAATATATGTAACCCACCAAAATTAATTCTGGATTTTAAATGGCAGATTATTAAAATCATGGAAAATTGATGCGTAAATTCCAAATTGGGTGCATTAATTTGTGTCACTGGTGAATTGGAACGACAGGTGTCACAAGTAAAAAAGAAAACAAGGAACGGGGAAACATTCCACATGTCTTTGCTAAAAAAAAATACGGAGGTATTAAAACATTTCTCATATCTCAGAATGGGCAGCGCTTTTTTTTTTTGAACATGCATGTTCGTTTTGTGTCGGGAGCAAGCTCTGGGCGAGTTGTCAATGTGCAACCCTCTTACTGTTAGCATGTCCTGTGTAGATGTTTTAGAGAACTACTGTGTGTCATGTTCATAACTACGGAAAGGAAATTGTTTGCAATTGTACTTTAAACGCTTCAAATTGTTCATAATTTCCCAACATCAAAACTTAATTGAATGTTTCTGTTGACTCAACTCAAAAGGATGAAAACACTTCCAAGAATAGAGGTGAGTGATTATTCACACACCTTGGACAATTTTTGCATGAGCGATGGTGAGCGATGGTGAGAGCACGCCTTTCCCATGCGTCACTGCCATGGCATCTTGTCTGATCTTGAGTTTTCAGTACAAAGGCACATAAGGTTTTTTTTATTACACACCTGTTCTATGAAATCCTTATCCACAGCAACACTAAACCATGTGGAAAATAAAAATCTGTTCCAAACTCATGTGCTAAACAGAAATCAGTAATGGACTATTTTCAAATAGAAGCAAAATTCACAGGAATTTTCTACAAATCGTGCACCACAATTACAATTTGAACCACTAGCAATAGCTAAAAATAGTAACTCAGGTTTCCTTCTCAAATTTGATTGATGATAAAATATGTTCTTTTTGTTGATAAGTTGTCCTCTGAGTCCCAGTCTGTTCTATGTGCCTACTGGCACAAAAAGCACATTGAAACTCAGGGGACAGGTTGTCAAATAAATAGCTGAGTGTCCTTCTAATGATTGTTTTAAAAGATATGGAAGGATAAAATGAGAGGCCACAGCCCTCGAGTTTCATCCTTCCATGATGGCACTCATGTCATATGGATTTACCCATTCACACAGGTGTGTCATATTGTGTATATTATGCATTTGAAAAATGTTGACTGAAAATCTGCACATCAGTTTTGTCACTTGATCTTGTTTGATATTGATTTGGAAATATTAACACTCTTGTTTTTCGATAAATTAGAATTGATGAGCAACTAACAGTTGTATTGAGGTGGTATTTATGGTGGTCATCCAATAATAATTCAGACAATGTAAACCTTTTCAAATTAATAAAAAATTATTACTGTTTATTGTAGCTTTATGTCCAAGCATCCGACAGTGGAAATCCACCAAAAACTGCAGATACGACAGTGGAATTAAAAATAACAAGGAACTTAAGGACTCCAGAATTGACCAAACCAGGTCCAGGAACATATCAAGATACTGTTAGAATTCTTGAAAACCTTGCCATTGATTCTACTGTGTACGATGTTGATGCTATCGATACTGATAAGGCTGTAAGTCTATTCATTATATATCCATTAACTCTCGCACACTGATGTCAAAATATTGAAAGTCTAAGCTGCAAACTTTTTTCATAATGCAACTGAGAATTTAACCAGTTCAGTCCTGTTTGACAGAGCTTTGAGCTTTGTCAAACAAGATTGAATTGGTTAACTTCCCTGTTGGATTTTGGGACAAAATTGCTACTTAAAATTTTCATATTTTAACATCTGTGTGCTGAGGGTTAATGTTTCAATCTTTTTTGTTCCAACTTGTCAATCTCCAGCTAAAATCCAGTGAAACTCTAACAGAAAACTAAGAACCTAAGTTAACCCTTTACCCGATGTAATGGCCAAAACTGGCCAGTGCTATTCACAAAAATCACCAACCAGTTTTCATTATTTTTTTTTTCATTTTTTGTCTCAAAAATATAGCCTTTGACTCCTCAATGAAATGAGCTCATTGGGTCCATTCCAACGTGGGGTCAAAAGCTGTATTTTTTACCCCCAAAATTTTAAAAAATTACTTTTTCAAAAAGTTTATTTGTAAGTGTCTTCTGCCTTTCATGTTAGGTAAAGGGTTAACAAAAATATGAGGCCAGATGCACCAAATATCTCTCCATATTCAGGTTGTGTCTTAGTGGTAAAACAGTAAAGGTTTTGGCTCCCTCATGTATTTGTGATTTGTGTCTCTAGCTCCTTGTCTTGTTATTATGCCCCTACCTCCAAGGGGAGGATTCAGGGGTATCTAGTGGAGACCTCTGTTGCCCATCCATCTGTCTGTCTGTCCATCCATCTGTCCATACAAACATTTTGGATTGTAATTTTAAAGCCATCAGTCAGATATGGATCTCCTTTGGTATGCTGATAGACCCACATTGGGAAACAGATATGCACAATGAACTGGTTCTATCCAATAATATTTCCCAGGGTTTTGGCTCTTTTTTAATCTTTTCACTTAAAAAACTTTTCTGACCCACAATACCTTTTGGGCTTCTTCGAACATGCCTACAGGTCAGGGGCAGTGTCCCACACATAGCATAGCCCTTGTTTTTGTTAACCTGATTGTGATGCAGAAATCTTTTCTGTAACATGTTTTCGCTTCTTTTTTCAGGCACCTTATAACAAGCTCTCTTTTCGTATTGTGGATCCTCTCAATTCACCATACTTTTCCATTGATGAAGAAACTGGTAGAATTTTCTTGAGGAGACGTGTGCTTGGTGATACAGAAACAAATTATAAGGTAAGATATACATCGTTTTACAAAATGAAAATACATATAGGTCATGTGGGTTTCCAAGATGGTGTATGAAGACCAGACCTTGTCTCTGAACATATATTGACAAGTCCATTAGGATGAGTTTATATATGACTTAGAGACAAGATCTCGACCTCATCTCTAGGCATATATCGACCTTGTCTCTTGTACCCATAGCCTAATGACCTTGACCCATTGTCCCATTGTGAAGGTTAAAGTCACAAGCGGTAACACTTAGATTCTTGTCTTGTATTTAGCTTCCCCTAAAAGTAGTGACCCTGGGCTGTGCTGTCCTGTCTAGACCGAAAGACCTCTTGTTTATATTATTGTGTGACCATCTCTTGAAAATTAAATTAATTATGTAGGAGGGGCAAAATTAGGTGACTTCTCTCTCAATTTTTGTTTACTAGACAGCAGCTGAACTCTTGAAATTCTCTTCTTGGGTTTGTTACTGTGAGTGAGTGCGCAGATTGTTAATGGAATACGAGTTGAGTGGAATATCAAATTTTGTAAGAACACTTTCCCATCTTGGCTCTTGTTGAAAAATGAAGTAGGATGGGGAGCACTTTTCATTGAAACTCTCAAAATGGTAATCCAGGTAAAATTGTTCTAGGTAGGTTCAGGCCTGAAAATAAGCAGTCTGACATTTGCAGAATGAGGTCCCCAGAGGGTGAATTTGATGATGCCATCCCATACAGTGGGCCAATTTATCCTCTGGATACCTCTTTCTGTTTAGTTTTGAGACCCTGATTCAGACTGAGGTTCACAGAGTGTAAATTTAGTGATGCTACCCTGTAATCATAATCCATGTTGCTGGTTTAAGCTGCTGCTATTTCAGATCCTGTTGTATCATGACTAGCTGAAGCCCAGTGTGTTATTGTCATGTTCCTGAATGTATAATGCACTGTAAGTGTAGATTTGGAACAAAAGTGCCACAGGCAAGTCACTTTCTCCCCAAATTTGTGTTAAACAGCAAATCTTTAACATGGATTGTAGCTAGGAATAAGAGTTGGGGTATTCTTTATCAAGAGTAGAACTGACATCATCGTCTGAGTGGTAGAATGTTCTATGTCCCCTATGGGACATAGGACATTCTAGCACTCAGGCGATGACATGGCAAAAGTGAGTCTTTCCTCCTCACTAGCAAAGTCAGGTTCCACACATGTTTGCAGCTGGGCTGTTGTTGGAAAAAAGAAGAATGGTGGGTATGGAATAGTCTTCTTGGAGGGAACTCTTTTTTCAGGTATTAGCAATAAATATTTAGTTGAAATAAACACATCACAATATATAAAATTAGCTGTCTGTAAATTCTCTCTGGATAAATTCTCTAGATCATATTAAATAAATTAATTGTGCCTTCAGTTTGACTTGATGATCGTTGAACTGGTGAAAGTAGTACAGTTTGTGTCTGGGTGGAAGGCTGGTTTTCTCTCTGTGCCCTTTTGTAACTTGGTCTGGGGAACAACGGAACAATTTTGATCCCTTGAATTTATAGAAAATATTAGATTGCTCTGTAATTGTGCTGTGAAGTAATTCTTAGTAGTTGAATGTGGTTCCAACTGCAGTCATGTGCTCAGCTATAAGCTGTTGTTCTAGGACTATCTAACCAACATCAGATAGGGATGTTGATATTACATCAAACATGGATCTGGATCTTGTTATAGATTAGTCTCGCAAAATGGATCCTGAATACTTGACAAACTTTCCAAAAAATACAAATGTTGATATCATTGATACAGAGTTAACAAAAAAGGCAATTTTCCTAATTTGCCTGTTCCTCATATTGGTTAATAAAATTTTGTCCATGGTTTGTGAAAAAAAAAACATAAATATGCATACCTGCTGTTGAAAAACGGTTGGTTATTTATGTACAAATAATGAGTACAGTGGAGCCCACTTAATTGGATATCTCTTAATTGAATAACCCTGTTAACTGAATTTAATTTCCAAACACAAAACCATTTACCCTACCTCCAATACACATTTGACCTGTTAATTGAATATAGGTTATAGAGTAAACTCCTGTTAATTGAATAAAAAAATTGTAACCTGTCAAGAAATTACCCTGACTCTCCTCAGTTTTCCTTTGTTTATAGACCTTTTTGGCCTCAGTACATCCAATACAGGCATTTAATCTATTATATCTTGTTTGACAGAGCTCATGAAGCTCTGTCAAACAAGATATAATAGAATAAATTCTAAGTTTATCTCTAGAATACAGGAAAGTGACATAATCCCTGTTACTTGAATACTCCTATTAATTGAATAATTTTCATTGGCAATGTGGCTAATCAGTTAACAGGATTCCACTGTACTGTTTGTTGTGGGGTGAAGCACAAGTATTTGTTTGGAAGATTTGACTCTCACAATCATTTCATTTTAGAATGCCCCAAATATTTGCCTAGTAGAACAAGACTCTTTAGAATACGTATGGAAAAATGGGATGAAAACCTGAAGGATAAGTAGATGGGTAATGACAAGGGTTAATATAGTCCTTCTCCTTAGAGGACCGTGACAAATCAGCGGTAGGTCAAAGAAGTATTATTATTGGTATGATAGGTTCACTACAGATTGGTCAGGTCCATAAGATGACCAAAATTATATTTCTTTTATTATTCAGCTTGTAATAACAGTCAGTGATCAGGCACCCAATCCTAAAACAGCACAAAATTCAGCGACTGTAACTGTGTCAGTGTACCGAAATAAATTTGCACCACAATTTCAAAACCTACCAAAACAACTTACAATTGATCAGACTACTAGAGGACAGATTGAAACAGCCTTTGCAACTGATCAGGATGAGAGGGTGAGTATTATCCTTTTTTGAACACTATTTTATGCATACTATGATTTTCACATCAACCTTTCACTTATGTTTATTTCTTCAGGGGTCATTGTATTCTATCAATGATACAAACACAGGCAAATATTTTTCTGAAACTTGTTTGGTTGTTGAAGTATCTTATAGATTTCCATGAACAAAACTAATTTCAAAACTATATATTCAAAACAGAATCTGACATCTATTTCTAATTCACCACCACCAAGGGCTAAAAAAGATGAAAAAATTGTTTCTCAGGTCCTCATGTGGTCATTTTAGTTTCCGCAGTCTCTCTTTGTATGACTAATGCAAGCTTAAAAGATATAAAAATGAATCAGTTTATGTTAAATAAATTTCCAAAGTTAATAAAATGGATACGGTAGCAGAGCAGATTTCTTGTCACCGAAGTATGATGGAGGGGTATGTATCAACCCCTTTGCATCCATCAAATAGTGGGATTATTGAATGAGGTTCAGTTCATCTGAGTTAGAGGTAGGTTATGGTTTAAGCAGGAAAATATGCTGCACAAATCAAAAGGGGTCAGATAGAATTTCTGTCTTGTGGACAATCAGGTGGATTTTTAACCAATCTGTAGGCATAATTTGGGGAATTTTAGGTTATCTGCTGAAAGCAAAATATCTTGGGAATGAAAACAATTGAAGTTGAGCACCAAGCATCGTTTAAAAATATGCACAATTTAGACGTCAGTCGGTATGGTACACAACAAAAAGTGGTTCAGCAGATTCTCTGTGGCCTGAATGGAGGGTTCACAATGGTTCTGTGTTAAATGTTTCAGTCTTTTGGGTATATAGATATATTTAATTTTTTTTGTCACGAATCAAATCACATGCTAATAGAACTGAGTACTCATCCCAGTTAACCATTCTGTACAATAACAACCTATCTATGTACCCAAAACTCATTGAGCTCTCGCAAACAAGAGAGAATTGGTTACATTTTTTAGTTGCATTATTGGAAAAAAATTGTTGCTTGAAATTTTGATAGTTTGACATTAGTATGAAGAGGGATAAACCTAGAATAACATTGGCAGTTACAATAATTACCACAATTAAAAATAAATTTAAAAAAAAACATGAGAAACAGAAGATCTAATTTGTGTCGTGCAACCCAGTTAATTCATTTTCTAAACATTTCCTTCTAACCTGTATTCTTTCTTTCTCCTCCCTGTTACTTTCTCTTTTTCTAAAGCTATGTCAAAGGCACATCAACAAATTTTGCAATATGTGAGGTAATCACCTTACCTGATGATTTTCTTTCCAAAATTTTCTGAATGCCAGGTACGCAGTAGGTCTGACAACTGCATGCCTCACTACAAACAGAACTGGACAGAGTACAGCACACCTCCAATTTTCAAAATCAAAAGGCTGCTGCTTGTACACATCCAGTGGTTAAACAGTGATTTCGAGTAAAGTCTTGGCTGCCTTAACAGGCAGCCAAGGTTTGACTAGAAACCACTGCCTAGGTAGTATGTCTATTGCCAGCAGTACCTTCTTATGATGGCATATTAAAGTCATCTGTTTTATGGTTGGAAATAGGCCTTTATGTGTTAAAATATCAAATTGATTTTTATGATGATTTTGCCCTTATTTACATGTTCACAGCTGCAGTTGACTGACATTGTTTCTATATCATTGTTGAAAATCATTGCCAAGCTCAATTCAGCCTACCAGTCAAGTTCTCAAGGAAGAGTATACTTGGGGGCAACATTTTTAAAACAATTTAAAAGTGGCAGTTTGTGGATGTAAGTGAAGTTATATAAATTAATGTCAGTTATGTGCAGGGCCCAGGGTTTTAATCCTTAACGCTTTCCTTTTTAATTATTTTTTGTATAAGTGAAATTCTTCAAACTTTTCTTCACAATACGCATACATTTTTTTGCAAAGCGAAGGTCAACAATCTGTGAGTGGACAAATGTTAAATGAACAAAAATCGTATAATATTTCAAAACTAATGCTGACAACCAATGAATTTCATATTTTTAAAGAACTTTTTGGCTTCATTACATCCAATATAGGCATTTTATCTATTATATCTTGTTTCAAAGAGCTCTATGAGATCCTTTCCAAGAAGATGTCATAGAATGAATTACCTGTTCATCAATAGAATACAAGGAAATGACCAATTTATTAATTTTGCTGGAGGAGCAATGAGCCGTGAATTTGAAATAGAATAGATTGACCATTTGACTAAACCATAATTTTCATTATGAACATGTACCCTAATGTTTCAGATATCATTCGTATTAACTCATTTGTATCAATTGAATAAATGAACTTGAAGGCGAAAATTTATTAGCTTTATGAAAAAAGTTAGACATCATTTTTATACATCCCCCCCCTCCCCCTCCACAACGAGTTGTGGTTTGTGGGGATGAACTGAAATCACCTTGTTCATCAGTCTGTCTGTCCATTTGCCTGTCTGAACATAGATCCATCCACCCATTTGTCCATCCATCTCTCCATCCATCCATTCAACCGTAGATAAAATTTTGTCTGGAGATTTTCTCAGACGTTTATGGACCAATTTGCTTGAAACTTGCTATGAACAGGCCTACAATTTGTCTTGAGATTTTCTCCAATGTTTATGGGTTGATTCCTTTGAAACTTGATATGGATGTTTACAACCATGCGAACCTGTTCACCTGCATAGTTTGGATTGGACTTTTTGCCCGAGTTATTCCCTTTTTGTTGTAGAATAATCATAGCAGTGGGGGATATGGACAGGCCCATCTGGGACAGTCACACCTCTAGTTTCATCACGATCTGGTTACCTGATCATTCGTGGAAATTTCTGTGACAGCACAAGGTCATTCTAAATATTTATCAAAATTAGCTTTCCACATGGGCAGAGGTGAAGTTTGTATATATATTTGTTTATATTTAAAGCAGTGCATCCATACAATCTATTCTGGATTGCTATTGTCTATACATACAGTTAAAACTATTAGTCCTGTCACGAATTGTGCACTTATCTAGGCTTAATTGCGCGTAGGAATTGTGCGCAATTGTCATATTGAATGACATCCAAAGCACGGCAGGTTCTCCTGGTTACTCTTAGCAAACCAGAGGTCCATTGGCTGAAACATTGCTTGTGCACGGGCCACATGTGTGGAATTTGATAGCTTCACTATGGTCATAACGCATAGATTAACACGCAGATCGACGTGCTGTTTGTGCACATTTCATGACAGGACTTTTAGTTTTAACTGTATGCTGAGAGTTTTATTGGAAGTGACACACATTTCAATCAAGATACAAAGTTTTTGATAGAATATTGATCATTTATTTCTAAAATAAAACCTAGTTTTTGTTTCTGGTGATCAATCCTTTATAAAAGCAGTTAGGCCTAAAAAAATAAGAAATCTGTTTCTCAGGCCCTCCCGCATGGTCCTTTTGGCTGCCGCATGCTCTCTTTTTATAACCAATTTAAACTTTAAAAAAATAAAAATTAAATGGTTTATGTCTGATATTTCACCAAATTAAAAATATTGATGAATTTGTGCCTTGAGTGCAAGAAGGCTTTGCAATGCTTTAGCATTGCAAAGCCTTCTTGCACTCAAGGGATGAAATACACCACCACCCAGCACTATTCTGTAGATTATGAGGCCTAAAACTTGAACCAAGAACATGAACTTTTGATGGCAAAGAAGAAATTACTGAAATAAAAAATAAAATAAAAAAACGCTCGCCCGCATGCAATTTCACAAATAATGGCCTGAGAACAGAAGATCTACTTTGTGTGGCCTTATGGTATCAAATTATTTCCACATGTATTAAAAATTATGTCACAATATTGTGTTTATTTCCGATCGCTGGTGGACAACTTTATTTTTCTCTTCACAGTGTCAGTATTGTATATTTCCGAAATTCAAAAGACAGTGGTCTGATACAGGAGTTGATATTAAAATATTAAAAGAAAATATTAAACTGTGAATTATTTTGGATAAAGGTCAAAATTAAAAAATCAGACTGCATTACATTTTAATCCAGACTGTCATTAACATTTTATTTAGGCCACACAAAGTAGATCTTCTGTTTCTCAGGCCATTATTTGTGAAATTGCATGCGGGCGAGCGTTTTTTTATTTTATTTTTTATTTCAGTAATTTCTTCTTTGCCATCAAAAGTTCATGTTCTTGGTTCAAGTTTTAGGCCTCATAATCTACAGAATAGTGCTGGGTGGTGGTGTATTTCATCCCTTGAGTGCAAGAAGGCTTTGCAATGCTAAAGCATTGCAAAGCCTTCTTGCACTCAAGGCACAAATTCATCAATATTTTTAATTTGGTGAAATATCAGACATAAACCATTTAATTTTTATTTTTTTAAAGTTTAAATTGGTTATAAAAAGAGAGCATGCGGCAGCCAAAAGGACCATGCGGGAGAGCCTGAGAAACAGATTTCTTATTTTTTTAGGCCTTATTCATTTTTTTTTTATTAAAAAACATGAACTTCCAAATACAAAATAACAAAAATTGAAACAAAAAACAAATTTTTTCACAAAGTTAAATGGAAACAATGATCTGATTTACAAAACATTCTCAAAACAGTATGCTTGTGATGTACTGACACCTCTCCTTTGTCATGGATGTCTTGCAGTTTGAATACATGTTTGTTGAGTATAACTCAATATGTTTTTGGTACCTAAGACCCTCGTCAAAAGCACACAGCCTTCTATTCTGCATGAATAGATATATTTTTTTAAATTAATAAGACAAGTATTTAAAGCTTCCGTATACTCAGAATTAATGTAAACTCCAAAAAAGTTTATTTTCTGTTTACAGTCATTAATATTCATGCCAAATTTTGTGAGTGTAGGGCAAGCATGGTGGCTCAGTAGGTAGAGGAGCAGGCTGTAAGCCGAGAGGTCCTTGGTTTGGATCCCACCTGCAGCAACGACGTTGTGTCCTTGGGCACTTCAACCACATGGTGGTGTTGTGTACTAAGGCATATTGCACATCGATAGTGCACTTGTCTCCAACCAATACTAACCCTGCAGGTGGGGAGTTGATATGTTGGGGAGCTGACCGTTGCTCGCCATTGCACATTGGTTCTCTCCGGGTACTCTGGCTTCCTCCACCCATAAAACTGCCCTGGTCTTGATTAACCATTGTGCAGACATATGTGTCCTTAAACACCAATAAATAAATAAATTGTGAGTGTAGCTTTAACCCTTTTACTGCCACGCCCACTTTAGCCATATAAGGAGGACCTCTATGTAAGCCTGTATGTGAGGACGCTTAATAAGAATTATGACATACTTGAAACTTGATCATCTGTTTAATTGCTGTAAAGGACTCTCTGAGCCTGTTCCAGCAATTAATCAGATCATAAGTTTGATCTGCGTACACCAGAACGTACAGATACTCATCATAATTGGGAGATTAACATCTCTTGTTGAGTTAGACATTTGGGAATTTACTTATGGAAAACCATTTGTTAATGAGCCCCAAAGTCAAATTCCTGAATGTCTAACAAAACAAGAGACGTTTATCTCCATTGTAATTCTTGTCATCGTTAGAAGTGAAAAAATCCTCCAAACCTATTTTATTTGAAGAAAAACAAATAAAAAAAATTTAATTTTTTATTTCAGTCTATTTGCCACGATCGAATCGCAGTTTTGCTGTCAAATTAAATTAATATTTCATTGATTGTGTTTCCATACGTGATATATGAGGCCTGTATTACCATCTAAAACACAGCCTTTTTAAGTTATGGTAATTGACCTACACTGGCAACACAAGGTGAAGTTTTACTTCAAAAAATGACTCAGAGTGTTTACTGTTGTATTTGTGACATTCTACAAATCAGTCTGGAAAGTAACAAATATTTGAAAGGAACTTTCCAATCTCAAAAACTTTTAGGACAGAATGTGTGGAATGGAATCAAGAAGGTGGACGATCAATATGTATCTAACAACTATTACCATGAAAAACACTGCTGGTGTGTGTTCAATCAATGATCTGAACAGTTTGGCTCTATTGCACACGCATTGCATAGATACAGCCATGTTCTATTTGTCCGACTTCTGGCAGTCAGATCACGGTAAAAGTGAATTTATCTGAGATTAGAGCACAGAACCAATGGGCTCTTAGCCAGTCAAATTTCAAGTTCAGAAAGAACAACGAGATCAAATTTAACTGATGAATTACAATGTAGGTTTAATAACATTCATTGGAAAATTATGGCATAAGATGTGAACAAAATCCTAATTAAGTGATGGTTTTTAGATTTAGGGAATTTTTTATTACGCGATAGGTATGTAATAAGAAAAAAATCTGAACTGAAAATAATATACTGTTTTTTATTTACAGGACACCTTTGAGAAAGTATACTACTCGATTGATGGTGATGGTATGGCCCCATCTATATTCAGTGTAAATAAAGACAGTGGTGTTATTGTGGCTTCTTCTGCCTTGTCAGAAAATGACCAGCCAGTTTATGCAGTAAGTATGATTCAGATATTCATTGGTCTGACATTTGTTAGAACCTATGTTAATTCATTTTACTGTTCTAATTTCATGACCCATTCTGGAATGTAGACTTTTAACTAACTGAGTATTTTCTGGAATCTCTCATAAATACACAGAACAACACAATGTGTGAATGTGTCTGTCAGTTTGGCATGAGTGTCACCACAGAAGGATAAGATGAGATGTGCAGCCTCTCATTGTATCATGTGATAGCATGAATGCCATATTGATGAAAAGATTTATGCATCATGGAATTCTGTGTTTATTAGGCCTAAAAAAATAAGAAATCTGTTTCTCAGGCCCTCCCGCATGGTCCTTTTGGCTGCCGCATGCTCTCTTTTTATAACCAATTTAAACTTTAAAAAAATAAAAATTAAATGGTTTATGTGATATTTCACCAAATTAAAAATATTGATGAATTTGGCCCTTGAGTGCAAGAAGGCTTTGCAATGCTTTAGCATTGCAAAGCCTTCTTGCACTCAAGGGATGAAATACACCACCACCCAGCGCTATTCTGTAGATTATGAGGCCTAAAACTTGAACCAAGAACATGAACTTTTGATGGCAAAGAAGAAATTACTGAAATAAAAAATAAAATAAAAAAATGCTCGCCCGCATGCAATTTCACAAATAATGGCCTGAGAAACAGAAGATCTACTTTGTGTGGCCTTATATTCCTCTATCACATAAAATCTATTAATTTAAAAATTCAAACATCACACACAGAAAATTTCAAACTTTAAAACTCATTGTTATTGTTGGATCATCTGTTTGGAATAAAAATAAAACTCAGGTGTGATTGGCAAACACATGTGACATATCGATACATGAACAGATAAATATAAAAGAAATTGTGTCCAAAGGTTATTTATTTGTAGTTTTAAGAAATTGGCTTTCGTTATCTGAGAGATATTTGCTTGCTTCATAGTCAGAACTCAAGTGTTATAAAATCTCTTCCCATTATAGCATAAGTTTAATTTTGGTGGATATGAACAACTTTTCATTCTTTTCTCTTGATCAAATTTGTCACTTTATTCCAAAAAGGTTTTGTAAGCCTTGTGTTATTTTTCTGTTAATTAAATGGATATTTTTATTCATTTAATTCATAATTTAATTATATATTTTTTTTTTATTTTTCTAGATTAGAGTCCGTGCTTATGACAATGGAGAGCCTCCAAAGGAAAGTTGGAGCTATTTGAATGTCACTGTAAATCTCAACTTGTTTCCTCCAACATGGCGCCAGGACGTATATAATGTACAAATTAATGAAAACGAAGGTTATGGAAAAATTATTCTGATTCTGAATGCAACAGATAGAGATGCAATGGTAATTATACCCACCTGTTTAACCCTTTATTACATGTCTATTCTTTGAAATCCCCCATCTACAGCAACACTAAACCATGCGGAAAATGAAAATCTGTTCTGCGCATATGTGCAGAATGAAAATATTGATGGACTATTTTTAAATAGAAACGAAATTTCACTGCAATTTTCTACTAACCGTGCAGTGCAATTACAATTTGAATCACTTGTAATAGCTAAAAATCATCTCCTGAGTGCCAATGTGTTCTATGTGCCAGTAGGCACATAGAACACATTGGAACTTGGGGGCCGAAATAGTAACACAGGTTCCCCTCACAAATTTGGTTGGCAATAAAATGTGTTTTTTGTTAATAGTTGTCAAGTGAATTGCTGAGTGTCCTGCTAATATTTGTTTATAGATGTGAAGACATGTAATAAACTCAGAATGACACGTGTGTGTGAATGGGTTAATCAATATGGCATTTGTGACCTCTCGTTTTGGCCTTCCGCGCTGGCACTCGTGCCATATCGATGAACCCATTCACACACGCATGTTGTTCTGTGGCCACGTCTCCCCATGTAATATACTAATTCAGCAGTTGAAAAAACTTATTTTTCCAACATTCAACAAAACCATATCATATGACCCCTCATTGGAATGAGCTCACTAAGTTTATTTTTATGAGGGGTCACATGATATGATTTTGTTAACAATTTTAACAATAACTAATTTCATTGATAATGCTACATAATCCAGCAGGCCCTGAGGGATAAAGTTTTACATAAGTTTATATAGGTTTGTTGTTGATAGAGTATATTTGTTACTGCAGTTAATTGAGGTCATTGATAACAAATTTAATCAAGCTGGCCAGTAGGGATAAGTTACACTTATAATGATCATGTTGTTTTTATATCCCTTATAACTGCTATAAGAAATAAAGTGTCTGTTACTGGAAATCATTATGACATGGCTAAACCATAAGGTTTCTCGTGAAAAATAAATGCAAATTTTTTTCAAAGGTCAGCTTTTGACCTAATATATTGTCTATATACAGCCATTTCTATTATACTGTCCACTTTTTCATTTTCATGCATTCGCACCTCTGTCTTGAAAGTGTGAAGACAAACTGATCACTCACTCGTCATGGATAATTTGGAGATTCCAGTTTAGCTAACGAATGCCATATCAGCTCTGCGCATCTCTTGTCCTCTCAACTGGACTCTCCAGATGAAAGGCAAGAGTGTCCATCTGACTCTGGAGTATGAAGCAGAGAGCACCTACCCACCTCCCTCGGGGAGAGGTAGTACCTTTGCTGAGAGGACCTCCTGTCATACTGGTCCTCACCTGAGGGAGACTGGATCATCTACGAAGAGAAAGAGAAAAGAACAAAAAGAGTCCAGCAACAAAGTGCAGAGGTATGCCCATTGCCTTGAGTCTTGGCTTGGGAATCGAAGAGCCGAGATGGTGAGGGAGACACCCATCAAATCATCACAACTTTCCCCTCCCATGCCATCTCTTTACTGGAGAGGTTGGAAGGCAGGGAGATGGAGGAGGAGATGGAGGTCACTCAAACCAAACCTGAATCTCCGACCTGCTCAGACCAATCAACTCAATGCTCCGATGAAGTAGAAGAGGAGACCTTTGAGCAACTGGAGGCAAGGTGGACAGCCGAGGCAGAAGAGGAGCAGCAAAAAGAGGAAAGTGGAGAGTTCTGGCAAGAATACAATGAAGAAATTATCAAAAGTATTCAGGGAAATCTTTCGGCAAAGGTAGCAAAATCGAATTCACCATGGGGAGCACCATCAAAGAAAAAGAAGAAAAAAGGCCTCTATCACTTGAATCGAAAGGGGTTGAACAACCCCACACCATCCCTGTGTGCCTTTGGCATGCAAAAACCATTTCATTTTGCCTCTTACTTACTGAATGTGTAAGACTATTTAAAAAGCTTTAGTCATTGTCAGCATATTAAATCACTAATGGTTTGTTAAGCAATATGCTATATAAATAACGGACATGCACACATTATATTCATAAACTAAAGATGTCTTTATTGAACTTTGGGTATTCTTGGGACAAAGCTGTACAACCTGGTAGCACAGAACCAAAAATTAACAGTAAAAAGATTTTAAAGTTGTTGAAGCTGCGAGAGAAAGTGTATTGGACATTTTCAATTTGGGTACCAAGGCATCTGATTCTGAGCAACCTAAACTGAAATCTTTCCCTTCAGTAACTGTCAACTGAAAAAAACAGACATTTTTGTATTGAGTGGTACACACATTTTCCATGGCTAGAATACTCATTTGAGAAAGATATGGTGTTTTGTTTCACATGTGTATGGGTATGTTGAGAAAAAACTTTGTTGAGGCTAAAACAAACCAGTCAAAAAAGGCAGTGGAAAAATTCAACATACATGTATTGAAATATGAAGTATTATTTATGTTTTTGGTGCCCCTCCCCCTCCCCAAAACAGACCCTAGTTACATGCCTGTAGATTATGACCTCTCTTTGAAATGAACTCATTGAACTTGTTCCTGAGAATGGTCAAATGGTATGTTTTTGATGCAAAAAATGAAAATGTTTAGTTATTCAAGAAATTATTAGTGCATCTATTAGCTATTTACACACAGCTCACAAATGGTCTTCTGCAAGTGAGATGGTTAAGTCAAAGATATAGAGGATATTCACGAAAATTTGATGAATACCGAAAATATCTCGTGAGTGGCTACAAAGAAATATGAGGATCTTCACGAGCGACGCAGTCGCGAGTGAAGATCCTCATATTTCTTGTATCCACGAACGAGATATTTTCGGTATTCATCAAATTTTCGTGAATTTTCTTTTTATTTAATGCTCTACGACTACAAACTCTCCAATTTGTGGCCTTTATTTGCCATTAAGGCGCAAAATTTATGTGCCGAACCGGCATCCATATAAATTACAACAACCAAACTCCAACCATTGGAATGTGTGAATATCCGCACAAAAAGTAGTCCCGTCTTATTTCTCCCCTAACTTTACGATTTACCAAGGCTGGCGAATTGAAATAATCGCAATGTGTTTCGAAGAAATAGAACAATAACAAAGAACACCACTTTCTTATTTTCAATAACAAGACACGTCATTTTATTTTTTTTGAACTCAATGCACTGAAGATGTGTGAAGTTGAACTGAAGAAATTTGAAAGTGATTTCGGCTTTTCGCTGGAAGGTGAATGAGAAAGTCAAACTTTGAAACCGCTGATTTAATGAATTGATTTAGTCACTGTCACTATCAATTATTCGAATTTGTTTGTATTTGGGACTCTGGAATTCATTACTGATGTGCTGACTCGTTTAAAGTACATGTGATTCGTCATCCGAACCTACGATGAAATATCGATTTCTAAATATCATTTTGATATTTCGTTTTGCCGACCAACAGGGGAATATGACTTAATTTTTCAGCGTGAATTGATGCCTGAGCATTAAATAAATTCACTTATAAACTGATGAGAAACCAATTTTTTTCAACAGAAACCACACAATCAACTGCAGTTCAATTCAGATGGTGAAGCCTCTGCTGAAGAATATTTTGAAGTTGATGAATTTTCTGGTGCGATTGCGTTGAAGAAAATGTTGTACAGTGGTAATGCTGACTCCTATAGGGTAAGGTATATTCTTATTTATTTTAGTAAACATAGAAATCTCTCAAGCCACGTGTCAAATTCTGTAATTTGACGCTGCTGTCGTCTGGAAACAGTTTAGCCTTTAAATTGTTCATTGCCAGGCTTGGAAATAAAGACTTTATATCATAACCGGTTAGCAGGTTGAGCTTTTCAGCTTTGTGGTAACCCATAGGAAAAAGATTATTTGATGCTTATCTGCCTTCTCTGTTTACACTATGCCAGCAATACTGTTTTATGTCTTGACAGGAATTCCACCAAAATAAATAGCAACACTAATGCACGATCTCACCAAAGCGAGATCGTGCATTAGTTGTTGCTGTTTAATTTGCCAGAAATTCATTCAAGAAATTCATTACCCCTTTAACCCTTTGTAGTGGCATATATGGCCAGCACTACCCCATCAGGCCTGAAAATAAGCAGTCTGACATTTGCAGAATGAGGTCCCCAGAGGGTGAATTTGATGATGCTATCCCATACAATGGGCCAAATTATCCTCTGGGTACCTCTCTCTGTTTAGTTTTGAGATCCTGATTCAGATTGAGGTTCACAGAGGGTAAATTTAGTGATGCTACCCTGCTATGAAGGATAGCATCACTAAATTCACCCTCTGGGGACCTCATTTTTAAGATGACAGTCTGCTTATTTTCTGGCTTGTACCCCATAAATCGGCATTTAATGAGCTATCTTTTCGCAACCACCACCCTCAGAACATGGCTCATGATCCCCGATAGGGATTAGCTTGTCGAGCTCATCCATTGGGGGCCGTTGGACTTGTTTTGATAGCGGGGGTTGAAGGTGGAGAGTTTGGAAACCAAATAATTTATCAGCTATTCAAGATCAACTCTTTCAAATGTCGTATTTTTTCTTTCGGCTGGTTCAGAGTTAGACGATAGAACTGTAAAGAATTTAACTCAGACCCAATCTATTTTCAACTTTGATGTCAGAACTTGTTATACTTTTATTATGGGAATGGCGGGAAGACAGCCTTCTGGGCTACGCCATTTCCATGCAGTATATCTTTACTTCTAAACATTTTTTTTTTAATTTGTTCTCAATATGCTATGTAAACAAATACTGCAAATAAAGTTTTATTTCATTTCATTTCAAGTTTCATTTCATTTCATTTCAAAATGGAAACATCATGTTATTCTTTTCATGTGTGGATGCAATACTCAACCATTGAGTTGAGATTGTCCTGAAAGAATGTAAAGACTTTCTGGCAAAACATGCAAGATTAGCAATACAGTAGAATCCTATTAATTGAATATCCATTTTGCCATTGAAAATTATTCAATTAACAGGAATATACAATTAACAGGAATTTGGTCAGTTTCCTTTGTTCTGGAGGTAAACTGAGCATTTATTCTATTATATCTTGTTTGACAGAGCTCATAGAGCTCTGTCAAACAAGGTATAATAGAATAAATTCCTGTATTGGATGTAGTGGAGCCAAAAAGGTTGATAAATAAGGGGAATTTGGTGCGTGTCACAGTAATTTTCGACATATTACAAAAATTTATATACAATTAACAGGAGTTTACTCTACAACCCATGCGCAATTAACATATCAAATTTGTGCTGAAGATATGGTAAATGCTTTTGTGTTTGAAAATTATATTCAATTAACAGGAATATACAATTAAGAGATATCCAGTTAAGTGGACTACACTGTGTAATCAAGTTATGTTGCATTGCTTTGTTGTAACCTGTATTTCGTTCACATATTTTGCAATTGACGTAACCTCCTTGTAATATAACGATCGATCTCAGGTTATTTGCAGGCTTACATTGCCGATGTTTACATTCACTCCCATACATTTAACAATATCTCATCAGCAGTGGTGTCTGTTCAATTCATGGCTGCCTGTGCAGCAGCCAAGATCTGACTGAAAGTTACAATGACGCGGCTAAACAATAAAGTTGTTATCTTCAAAAATGTCTGGGAATTACGCTGATATTTTTCAAGGGTCAACCCTTGATCTTACTTATTGGTTATATCTGAATAAAAAAAATATTCATTCCAATTTATTTTAGATTGAATCTAAAAAACACCATAAACATTTGTTTTCTTTGAATCAACACTCAAAATGTTTCTCAATTTCTCAATTTAGCAATGCCATCAGAGATGTTTGTTTGGAAAACAGATATGAATGGATTGCAATATCTGTGACTGTAACTCACATTACAGCAACGGTAGTCTTTTTTGAAAACTCCATAAAAAGTTGGTAAACAAATAGCTCACACACAGCATCAGATTCCTAACAGAATTAGACTTGTGGCCTGAGAAAATTTGGGATGGATGGATCATTCAATCGATCGATTGATAGATTGATCTTTACTCACTTCTGTACTCACAAATACATGCTATTTTTTCACCTACATCAATTTACATGACAGACAAAATCTTCTCTTTATCTTTTTAAACAGATAAATTCACACTGCTTTAATCACAAAAATATCTCTAATCTTATGATATGATTTTTTTGCTCAACTTTGCCGTAGTAAAATATGAGGTTTTGTCATGGCCCGTCGTCCGTCTGTCCGTCCATCATCAACAATTCAATACAGCTGGGGCTAGAGGCTATATTTATGAACCGATCTTTACGAAACTTCTTGGGTACCTTTGTTATCACTGTGGGATGAGAACGAGTGTTTTTGGGTGCAGTCCAAAATTCAAGATGGCCACCAGCAGCCATTTTGTACCGAAATTAGTGCAATCTGTTCTTTGTACAGAACTTCTGTATGAAAGTTCTGATTTGAATAAATTTCTGTATGAATGTTTAATAACATGGAATACATCACATATAATACAGGTTTTTTCTCATGCAGAAATTATGCAAATTAGATGAATTTTGATTTATTCAGTGCTACTTATACACAGTAAGTACACATTTTAATACGGCTCAGGCTAGCGGCAGAGGTCAGCCTGGCAGCTGATTTTAGGGAGAAGTGACTTCTCCCTCCAGAGACTTTAGGGAGAAGTCAGGGGCCAGGAGGGAGAAGTCAGTGGACATGAGGGAGAACACAAGAATAGCAAACATGACAAATCGTGGAGAAAAAATTCATTTAAAGTATTTAAAATGGTGCAATGAAAGTCTGCCAGTTTTATCCATCCTTATATGTGTGATTTATATCATAGCCTTATAACATTTAACCCTCTTGGAAGACAAGTTTTCAAATAAAAACTTTCAGTGCAAATTGCAGTGTGAATTTCAATAGAACAAATTTTTTGATGGAAAAGGATGCACTGTTGTGTAACCATCAGCAATTTCGACTTTTTATGTTTGAACTGTCTCCTTCACATTTTTTATTCGTTTGAAACGGTGGTTAATTTTAATAAATTCTAATTGACACAATGCGTGTCTTGAGTGATTAGTTGTTTTTGCTGGAACTTTGTTTTTAAACAGCCACTTTGTCCTGGTTGCTACCAGTTGAGGCAAATTGTGCGAACGACTACTGCCATATCTCCCAAGGAAGTTCTGGAGGGCAACTTGAATTTCGTCCCGAATGTAAGCCAAGGCAACTCAAGGAATGACAAGGAGACTTCTTCGCAGTAGTTACCCACTTGACTGACCCCTGGCTAGGGGCTGTATTTATGAACTGATCTTCATGAAACTTCTTGCGTACCTTTGTTATCACCTTGGGATGAGAACAAGTGTTTTTGGGTGTGGTCTGAAGTTCAAGATGGCTGCTGGCAGCCATTTTATACCAAAATTAGGTGCAATCAGTTTTTTTGTACAGAACTTCTACATGCAGGCACTGATTTGAATAAATTTTTGTTTGAATGTTTAGTAACATGGAATACATCACATATAATACAGAGTTTTTTCTCATGCATAAATTAAGCAAATTATATGAATTATGATTTATTCAGTTCTACTTATATTTATATACAGTTAGTACACATGTCAATACAACTCGGCTAGAGGCTGTATTTATGAACCGATATTCACAAAACTTCTTGGGTACCTTTATTATCACCTTGGTGTTAGAACAAGTATTTTGGGGTGTGGTCCAAAATTTCAAGATGACCACCGGCGACCAATTAGACAAACGTTGATTTATTCAGTGCTACTTATACACAGTAACTGCACATTTCAATATGGCTCTGGATAGAGGCATCTAACTGTCATCCACCTTCACAATACTTTACCTATACATTTGTTACAGGCCTGGGTCAGTATTTATGTACAGACCTTTACAATACTTTACATGTACCTTTGTTATCAGGTCATTACCTAGATGTGTCATTGCTGTGTCACATACTATACATGTACATGTCTTAGACAAGCTGAGCTACAGTGTCATTGACACTTTCATTTCAGTTTTTTTTTCAAAACTAAAAACCTGGCTTATGACCCCCTCATTGGAATAAACATGTCAAACTTGTTCCAGTGATTGGTCATAAATTATGTTTTGAATGACAATAATCTGAAAACATGATTGTGTCCTTCAATATACATACACAGGCCTGTGTCAGTCTTCGTCTGTGATCACCCACAGAACTTTTGTTGCACAGAGCCAGTGCATTTCACACTTTTATGTGGCTTCTCTAAGGAAAGTAAACACAAAGTATTCATGGGAACATCATCTAATAAGCTGGATTTCAGCCATCGTTTATGGTGTGCAATGGTCCAGTGGTTTAGGTGTTGGACTCCTGAAAGCCAGGTGGGATTGCCGATGATTCGATTCAGAGCCGGGATCAGAAATCAACATTCCAAATTTCCCCAAAACATGATTTTCATATATTTCTTCATGCACATAGAGGGGAACAAAATCTAAAAAATGTATCCATTTTCAATTTAACCATTATTTCGTCAGAATTGGCAAAAAACTGGGGGTTTATCGGCACTTTTTCGAAACGCTTCTTGTAGATTTTTTTTAAACATTCATCATTGCTAGACCTACCTGTGACATGACCATTGATATACAAGACATATTAGGCAATGCATATGTTAACCTTCCACAAACTGCCAAGCATTTTTGATAAAACGGGCTGTTTTCAGGCCACCACAGCACCCACACGATACACAAGAGATAAACATAACTTCCTTTATTGGAAGTGGAATTCTCTGAGGATTATTTTTGGAAGCAATAAGAGTGTTAAAAAAATCAAGCATTAACACATTTTGGGCTGGTTAAATAGCAAAATCCCCCCCCTCCCCCCCCCCCCCCCCCCCCCAAAAGCTAAAAAATTTATGTTTTCTGTGTATTTCTCTAAACGAGTATTGTAGATTTTCAAGAGAAATTGGCCATGCGCAGGTCTTGGTGAGTCATTACAAGTTGCATGGACAAAATATTCCGGTCAGCATTAGTTAACCCTCAACGGCTGCTAAGTGTTAAAATTGTGATAAAATAGGCTGTTTTTGGACACCAACAGCACCCAATGGGTATGCCACAGAGAAAAGTGTCTTCTTTTATCGAGCGCAAAATTTATACAGAAACATTTTTGTAAGTGGTAAGGGTATTCAAATGTCGAAGTCTTAACCCATTTTGGATAGGCTAAAGAGAAATACCCCTTAAAAGCTTAAAATTCCCATTTTAGGTGGATTTCTCTAAAAACATCTTGTAGGTCTTCAAGAAAAATTGACTATTTGCAGGTCCTTGTGTGACATTACAATCTGCATGGACAAAATATTCCGGTGAGCATTTATTAACCCTCTACAGGCTGCTAAGCATCGTAATTTTGTTGAAATGGTCCGTTTTTGGACACGCACAGCACCCAATGTATACCCGAGAGGTAAACATAATCTCCTTTGTTGGAAATGGAATTCACCAAGGAGCATTTTTGTAAGTAATAAGGGTATTCAAAAACCAAGCATTAACCCCTTTTGGTGCGGTTAATAGCGATACCCATCAAAAGCTTAAAAAAATCATGTTTTTCCTGAATTTCTTTACAAACATCTTGTAGGTTTTCAAGAGAAGATGGCCATTCATAGTTCTTGGTATCACTTTACCAGTTGCATGGATAAAATATTCCAGTAAGCATTTGTTAACCCTTCATGGGCTGCTAAATGTCAAACTTTAAAAAAAAAATAGTCTGTTATTGGACACCAACAAAATCAAATGATAATGCAAGAGAGAACCGTAACATCTTTTACCGGATGCAAAACTGATAGGGAAAAATGTTGTAAGTAGTAAGGGTGTTCAGAAATCGAGGTCTTAACCCATTTTGCGCTGGTTAAGGAGAGATACCCCTTAAGAGCTTAAAATTCCCGTTTTCTGTGGAGTTCTCAAAAAACATCTAGTAAGTTTTCAAGAAAAATGGACCATTCGCAGGTCTTGGAGTGACATTACAAGTTGCATGGACAAAATATTTCAGTAAGCATTTGTTAACCATCCACAGGCTACCAAGCATAGACATTTTGAGAAAATGGGCTGTTCTTGGGCATCCATAACACCCAATGTGTACCTGAGAGATATAGATAACCTCTTTCTTTGGAAGTGGAATTCACCGAGGATCATTTTTGTAAGTAATGAAGGTATTCACAAAACCAAGCATTAACCCATTTAGGGCTGGTTGCAGAGTGATACCCCTCAAAAGGTTAAAAATTTATGTTATCCAAGGATTTCTCTAAAAACATCTCGTAGACTTTCAAGAAAAAATGGCCATTCTCAGATCTTAGTGTGACATTACAAATTGCATGTACAAAATATTCCTGGAAGCATTTGTAACCCTATGCAGGTTCTCAAACATCAAAATGTTCATAAAATGGGCTGTGTTTGCATTCCCACAGCATCCAAAGTTAAGAGGAGAGATCAACATAAGTGGAAGTGGAATTCACTGAGAATTATTTTTGTAAGTAATAAGGGTATTAAAAAAACAACCCTTAACCCATTTTGGGCTGGATAAACAATGATACCTATCAAGAGCTTAAAATTCATGTTCTCCCTGGATTTCTTTGAAAACATCTTGTAGATTTTTAAGAAAAAATGGCCATTTGCAGTTCTTGGTTGCATGGAAAAATATTGCTGTAGCACTTGTTAACCATCCACGAGCTGCCAGACATCAATATTTTGGATACATTTGAGATAAAATGGACCATTTTCAAATAGCCATAGCACTCAGTGGGTATGTGTCAAACAAACGTAACTCTTTTTGTCGGTCATTAACTTGTTGGACGATGATATTGATATTAACTCTCTCCACCATTAATAATGGTGGTTTTTACCTAAACATTTTTTATCAAACTGAGTCATTTGAGATTACTATACCCATGTTTCACATAACATCAATAAAGGAACTTCAGTGAGACATTTAAAAACAATTCATCAGACACTGGGGTCATGAAAAATCATGGAATCTCATCTGGAAAAGCCATGATTCTCCAGAATCATAAAGTCTATTTTCTAAATAATTTTCTCTTTTAGTATTACCAGAAATTAACAGTTATTCCACCGTGTATAATTTGGTGGAATGGCATCCACTATATTTTGATGTGAAATATTTTTGTTTTCCAGATGTTTGTAGTTGTAAGAGATAGAGGAGTTCCTGCAAAAGTGCAACTGGTGAAAGCAACAGTAAACATTCAAGTGTTAAGAAATAGAGTTGATCCAACTTTCACTCTGAATACTTACCCTGTAACTGTAAATGAAAATGAACAAACTGGAAATTTTTTGAATACGAGGGTAGTATGCAGGGATGGAGATACAGGGGTAAGTACTGAGAGACTTTTCACAGAGTATTTTTGTTCAGTAAGAAATAAAAAAGTGGGTTTGAAAGTTTAATCCTTTACTCAATGCAGACAATATCAAAATTTATTATTTTAACCCTTTACCTATCACAGTGTTTTTAAAAAATATATTCAATTTCACATTTTTCAAAAACAAATTTCAAAATTTTTCAATAAAACTATACAAATATGGATATCATTAGAACCAGCTTAATGAGCTGGTTTTAATGATATTCATATTTGTATGGTTTTATTGAGAAATTTCTGAGATATTTTAGGCACTTGTATGCTTATTTTGGTTAATTTTCTGGCCGTTTTTGGCCGCTATGTTAGGTAAATGTTTAAATACTATTTTTTAAAACCATTTCTGCAAAACCATATTGTTCAGCTTGTTGAAATCATTTCAATGTGGGTCACATGATTTGGTTTTGTTGTGAAATTTTTTTTTAAATAAATTTGTTTCAACTGCTGAGTTTGCATACCACATGGGCAGATGTAGCCAATTCATTAGATAAAGGTTTAATAAACCATTGATAATGCAGATGGAATTTAGGTTGACTCCCAATTTAATATTTTACCCAACATGTAAAATAATTCTTTGCATAACAAAATCTTTCAACATTTTGCCTCAAAAATGTCTCTTAAGAGTCTTCAATAGAACAAGCTAAGTGATTTCATTCCACTGAGCAATCAAAAGCCATGTTTTTTTGGTTATTCAATTAAGAGATATACCAATTAAGTGGACTTCACTGTGTTGGTTTTGGTGTGATTCTCACGCATCAGAGTAAAAGTTAACTCTACGCAACGCAGAGAAAAATGACACTTGCCAAAAAAAAAATCTTGAATAACTAAACATTCTAATTTGGGCTTCAGAAACAGGGTTAGTCTCAAAATGACAGCAGTCAACTAAATAATAGACAGTTGTGAGTTTTGATTGAGTTATAGTCTGTATCAGTATTGGTCACAGTTTCAGTGAATTGTGGTAGAGATTGAAGGCTCGGTAATAGGCTAAGCTTGAAATGCTGGTAACCTACAATTAATAAGTCATGCATTTTGATTGATTTCTAAAAACTGTTCCATATTGTATTGGTTGTGTAAATATCGTTGAATTTTTCTAATTTCTAATTTTATATTCTTGAAACACATATTTATATTTGCAAAGCTTCACTAAAATTAGGGCAAAATAAAATAGTGATTTTTTCTTATTGTTAAATACATTATCAGTGAAAAATATTGTGAAAATATACAGATTATCATGATTATGAGCATATGGTGATTTGTGTCAGGTTTGAGGTGTTGTCCATGGTGGGATCTCAACGAGCTGGCTTTGCCGGCAAGTTGTGATTCTATTTTTGAACATCACCGAGAATCTGATGCAAATCACATGACATGCACTTTATCATGATAATTCATTTATCTAACAATTCTGTCACATAAACAGATTAAATCTTAAATTATTAACACAGTTTTGGGACATAATGTTGGATGAGAAAATGTTTTAAAAAATTTTTTGAAAATTTTGATAAAAAAAAATAATTAAGGAACAAATTTTAATATTGTGTGGATTGGGTAAAGGGTTAACCAATTCAAACTTATATGACAAACTTGGTAAACTATTTTGGCATCAGGGTGCCAAGGATTAAGAGCAGTAGTCCAACAGGATAAAAAATTTTGGGATTTCAAAGATCACTTCATCACATTTTGTTCTCCAATGTTCAGTCTTTGGTTCTCTTTATGTATACAAACATCAGAGATGATTGAATTAACCCTTTACCCAATGCAGACGATACCAAAATATATTATTTTAAATATCATTTTTTAAAAAGTTTTCAAAAAATTTCAACAAAACCATATCATGTAACCCCTCGTGGAATGATCTCGTTCCAACGAGGGGTCACATGGTATGGTTTTGTTGAAATTTTTTTTTTAAATAATATTTTTTCAACTGCTGAATTTGGATATTACGTGGGTGGATGTGGGTGATTCATTGGGTAAAGAGTTAAATTCAGGCAGAGATCCTGCCAAATGCTCTAAAATTTACCAGGAAAGTCCAAGAAGGTGCTCTATTTTATGCTTCAGGGGTTCATAAACTCTGAAATGTTGAATTATTTATCATGAGAGTTAGTTGATTAATTAGAGTTACCCATTCATTCCCCACATCAAAGTTCACTCTTGAAAATCACAGATTTTTTTCTTTACAGAGTAATTGGGGATTTTTTCTGATTAAGTCAAGTCTGTTTCCATTACCTTTTTATGAATACTCTCATTCTTATAGTTTTCAACAGATTCATTTGAAGCTTCACATGCAGACATATTTTGGTAAATTCTTAATGAATTTGCTTTTCTTAATTATCTGTGTATAATTACTTGAATTATGTCCCTTGTTAGTTAACTTTTTTCAACTTGATGCCCATTTTATATACAGAAAAGAGTACAGAAAATTACCAAATTACTGTTAATTGAATACTCCTATTGATTCAGAAATTTCTACTGCAAAGTCAGTATTCATTCAACAGGGTTCCAATGTACTCTGTTTGTCTTAGTGTGAATAAAACTTCATTTAGAGATAGTGTGGTGAGTATTATATCTCTGTTTTGTTCATTTTAGGTTTTTGGTGAAACAACGCTTGCTTCAATAGGAGATGGTCTGGCACAAACACTGTTTGAGCTGCAGTCAGATGGACGGGTTACAGTTAAAACTGATTTGAGAAATTATATTGGTACATCGTATAATGTGAGTTTTCGTTTCTAACCCCTTACCCAAATGCACACAATTTCACAATTTGTTATGCCTCAAAGTTAGTTTGTCCAATTAGAATGTTTGAATACCATCTAAGGGTTTTGCCGTATCAGGTAACTCATCTGATATTATTTGATATCAGGTTAGTAGCAGCCATTACTATTTTGATCAAATCGAAGCATTTCCACTCACTTTGAATTTTCAAAATTAGAATTGAAACAAAATAAGAGAATTTAAGTACCAAAAATATTTTCAACGTATTTATTGATTTATTGATTTAAATATTTTTAAAATGGGCTGAAAATATTATATACTGTCCCAAAAGTTCTTTGTTGTTTTTGCGACTCCAGCCTATACCGACCAAACTTCAAAGTCTATCGATTTTTTATGCTGAAGCGAACATTTTCTTCAGAATTTACTCAACAGATTGAAAGTGATTTTTTGAACATTTAAAAGTGCTTTTTTTTAACCCTTTTCAGGTGGTAATGACAGTAAATATATGTAAGGGTATTTCAGATATGCATGTAATGATAAGTTTTATTTTGTAAACAAATATTGCACTTCGAAGAGCGAAGATTGTTTACTGTCACCATGGATACATACTAGTGCCAGTTACTAATGATGATACCCCTTATCCAATGCTCATGATATCAAAATTATTATACCCCCCGCAAACAAAGTTTGGGGGGTATATAGGAATTACCCTGTCCGTCCATCTGTCCGTCTGTCCATCTGTCCATCTGTCCGTCTGTCCGTCTGTCCATCCTTGTAAGTGCAACTCCTCCTTAACCGTTTGAAGAATTTTCCTGAAACTTTACACAATAGAAGAACTCCATATGAAGATGTGCATGAAGCAATATAATTCCGTTCTGACATTTCCAAGGGGAGATAATCTAACTTATACCATCTGTCCATCCTTGTAAGCGCAACTCCTCCTAAACCGTTTGAAGAATTTTCATAAAACTTTACACAATGGAAGAACTCCATATGAAGATGTGCATGAAGCACTATAATTCCATTCTGACATTTCCAAGGGGAGATAATCTAACTTATACCGTCTGTCCATCCTTGTAAGCGCAACTCCTCCTAAACCGTTTGAAGAATTTTCATGAAACTTTATGCAATGGAAGAACTCCATATGAAGATATACATGAAGCAATATAATTCCATTCTGACATTTCCAAGGGGAGATAATCTAACTTATACCGTCTGTCTATTCTTGTAAGCGCAACTCCTCCTAAACCGTTTGAAGAATTTTCCTGAAACTTTACACAATGGAAGAACTCCATATGAAGATGTGCATGAAGCAATATAATTCCATTCTGACATTTCCAAGGGGAGATAATCTAACTTATACATTTCAGGCGTGGGGGGGGGGGGGGGGGGTATCACTTTGTGAGTTTACTCACAGTACCTCTAGTTATTTTAATTATTTCTTTTTCAAATGTTTCAAAAACTTTCAACAAAACCATATGGGGGTGCGGTGGCATTGTGGTAACCGGTTCTCGTCAGATCACCAAAGTTAAGCAAAGTGAAGCCCGGTTAATCATTGGGTGGGTGACCGTCAAATAGATCAATTTGGACTCCCACATTGTGTCCTTGGGCAAGGCACTTAACCCCGATTGCCAACATGGGGGCACAATGATGCAGTGTACTAAGGCGTACTGCACGTCGGTGGTACACATGTCTTCAACCAATCTAACCCTGCCTGTGCTGCAGTGTGGAGTTACGATGTTGGGGAGCTGGCAGCTGCTTGACGTTGCTCAGTGGTTCTCTCCGGGTACTCCGGCTTCCTCCACCCGTAAAACTGTCACGGTCATGATTAGCCATTGTGCATAAGTTTATGACCTTCAACACCAATAAATAAATAACAAAAGCATATCATTTGACCCTTTATTGAAGCAAGCTCATCAAGCTTGTTCCAATGTGTCACATGATATGGTTTTGCAGGCACATGCAGCCAGTTAGTTAGGTAAACAGTTAATGCATAAATATTATGCGATTGACTGAGATAGCTAACTTTGTTTCAACTTTGCATCCAGATTTTCCTGCAGACTTGACCTCTCAAAAATAAGCCCACCCGTGTTCTCATATGTCTTGTCTGTTGAATAAGATCCTGCAATGCGTTGAATGGAAAAAATAGAAAGATAATTAACATAATTTCAACTTCTCTGTCCACGTCTGTGATCACAGCAAATTCTGTGAAATGATAACCATTGCACAGTGAACCCTATTGATTGAATAGCCACTTTGGCAATGAAAATTATTCAATTGACAGAAGTATTCAAGTAACAGGGACTGTGTCACTTTTCTGTAGTCTAAAGATAAACTTAGCATTTATTTTATTATATCTTGTTTGACTGAGCTCCATTAGCTCTGTTAAACAAGATATAATAGATTAAATGCCTGTATTGGATGTGCTGAAGCCAAATAGGTCTATAAACAAAGAAAAACGGGGGAGAGTTATAGTAATTTCTCAACAGGTTACAAGATTTTTAATTCAATTAACAGGAGTTTACTCTACAGCCTATATTCAATTAACAAGTCAAATTTGTACTGGAGGTATGGAAATGATTTTGTGTTGGAAAATTATATTTAATTAACAGGGTTATTTAGTTAAGAGATATCCAATTAAGTGGGCTCCACAGTATCTAAGTTTTTAAACCTGGGACAAGATTGCAGCTCAGACTCAAAAATGTTCTTACTGTGAACCTTTGATAAGTAAGATTGAATTGATTAAGTTCCTAGATGCATAATGGGAAAAATATGTGGCTTCAAATCTGTGTTTCTGCCTAAGTGTGCAGGAGTTAACCATTTCTGCTTGGGTGGAAACTTATCTTTGCGGGTATGATGGTGTTACAACATTAAAAGTAGGAAAATATTTATTACAAATTCCAGCAGCTTATCTGTTCAGATAACTGGTTGTAACTCTTGGAGGAGAGCTCTTTTTGTTACCCAGTACCCAGGAACATCCTTGGAAATTCTTGAATTTCTCATCTATACCTCCTTGGAAACTCTTTGAAAATATGTTGGAATGGTCAAAGGAGTTTTTTAAGTTGTCCACAAATCATTCAAATGCAGGAGACATGAGTAGAAACTCCAGGACTTTGAAGGCAAATTTACAGTTTATTGATCACTAATTATTTTATTCAGTACTCCATTAACTTCAAGTTTGATTGATGCATCCTAAAATGCTCTTCTTTTGTTTCACTTTCACCCACTGGGTGGTCAACTTCCAAATCATGCCATGTACATGCTCTGAAAATTCTTTTGTATTGTTTTCAAGCTTGTAAATGATCCTTTTTATTCTGTGTATGTCATCATGACAGGTATCAATAGCTTTGGTTGTCATCTCTAATTTGAATCTTGTCACAGAAGCAAGGAGCCAGTGATTTGGTTACCATTATGACGAAGCATTTCTGTGACAATAGTTATATATTTTTGTGTGGTGGTTATCTGAGGAAGCATTATTCTATTTCTGCTCTGTAGAAGATGGATTTTGATTAACCCTTTGAATGCCAGTGGTATCTTCCATGCCAGTTCAATGGCAGCAATTAGAAGAATCCATATTCATTATTTGGGGTAGACCAATCAATATTTTCAATGTGCAGCTCGGGTCTGCACGTTGAAAATATTGATTGGTCTACCCCACACATTTACTGATCAGCCATTATATTTAATGATGTTATGACATATCATGTTGCTGGTCAGAAAAACGGTTGCTAGGGTTCAAAGGGTAAATTCAAATCTAGAATAATACGTTTAAGGTCTACCTATCACTATGGCAAAGATAGTTTATGTTTGTCATATTCATCTTCTATCTTTCTCTTCCTAAATTGAAAGTGTCAATTCTGTATTGTGTTTGGTTTGTAAAAATATGCATATGTACATTTACTGTAAAAGTAGTTATAACAGTAATCTTGTCTTATTTTCATTTACTGAAAATCTCTCTTTTCTGCTTACAAAGTATAGATACAGTTAAAAGTCTGTTTTTCAGGTTCTCCTGGATGGTCCTTTTGGCTGCCGCATGCCCCTTTTTTATAACCAATGGAAACTTTAAAAAATAAAAATTAAATGGCTTATGTGTAATATTTTACCCAAGTTAATAAGATTGATAAATTTGTTCCCTGAGTGCAACAAGGCTTTGCAGTGCTTTAGCATTGCAATGCCTTCTTGCACTCAAGGGACGAAATACACCACCACCCATGCTATTATGTAAATTAGGAGGCCTAAAACATAAAACAAAGCAAGAATATGAACTTCTGATGGAAAAAAAATAATTACATAAATAAAAAATAAAATAAAAATCTGCCACCCACATGCAGTTTTACACAAAATGTTCTGAGAAGCAGAAGATCTACTTTGTGATGCCAAAAGCCACTCTTTATATCATTTTTACTCTGTTGAATAAAACAACACAACCTATAATTTCAAACCGTGAATACCATTTTCTACATATTCCATTTGCATTATTATGAGTTTTGCATACAAGTACATGTACCATTTTGTTAATAGCTAGTGTTTTCAGAAATGAAATATAAAAATAATTGATAAACAGGTTAACTTTATTCTGATTTTTTATTCCCCATTTTAGCTGAGAGTTATTTGTAAAGATAATCCTGGTGCAGATCAACAGAAAACAGCAACTGCAAATGTAGCCATAACTGTAAACCGTAACCTGGTGATTCCAACACTGACTGCAACAAGTTACACAAAAACAATTTTGGAAACATACCCCATGAGAGATTCCGTGGTGACTGCAGTGTGTACAGATACTGACCGACTGGTGTGTAGAATGTTATTTATCTAATGATCAACTTAATTTGAACCCAAAAACTTGGAAAAAACATTTGTATATATTCCACTCCACACTAACTCCCCCCCCTCCCCCCCCCCTACCCCCCCCCCCCCCCCCCCTCCCCGTTCTGATTCTGTATCAGACAGATTCAATTTCCGGTAAATGCCGCACTACCACATATACGCATTAAAATATAAAATGTAAAATTTTGACCAGTTTCAACCCAATTTCATCGGAAAAATGGGAGAAACAGGCTTTTTGTTACAGTACTGTCAGTTAAATGTATTATCATGACCATTTGCATGTTCTGTAATTTGTATCAGATTCACAGTTGTGTTTACAATCACATCACAACCCTCCCTGACAGGCTGATTGCGATCCAATTGTAAACATGACCTCAAATCTGATACAAATTACAGGACATTCACATGGTCATGATAATGTATATTTAGCCACATTGAAAAAGTGCAGCGATATATTTAAAACCCTTTATTTATTTATTTATTTATTTATTTATTTATTATAGGTGATTTTTTGTCCCCAGAATTGCTCATTTATTATACATCCATTAAACTTTAAACCCTTTTAAGGAACTAATCTAAACAGTGTAGGGAAAAAAGTTCTGGCTTGTACATCACCAAAACATGAAACAAAAAACAATAATAAAACAATTATTTTGTTATGCAATTATCAATCATCTGTAATGTAGTGTGGAAATGAAAACATCCAAAGCAATAACCCTTTTATTATATGCTGCCCTGTGAATTATTGCAAATTATTTAGGATATTTCTTGATATCCATCAACTTGATGAGAAATATCCCTAAGTAGCTTCCTAAATGACATCTTGCTTTGGTACATCCATAAGACATCGCTTCGAAGGAACAATCAACTGATCTTTGTTATTATTTTGAAACATACATGTTTGCAGTTAAGTTGAATATTGCGCAGTAAAGTGTCACATAGCATATAATAAAAAGAAAAATCTGCACTATTTCAGTAAATGTCGGGAATTATCGCATTGGTGTGGACCTGAAAATATTTTTTACTTACGCAAGTGCTTGTGAAAAATAAAACTTTCAGGTCGACACTCATGAGATAATTCTTGATATTCACAAAAATAGCATAGATATTTAATGGAATCACTGCTATGGCATAAATGTTTCTGTTTTTAACAGGTGATGCAGAAGCCAGAACTTTTCTCCCCTGCACCATTTAGATTAGTTCCTTTCCCGTCAAGTCATTATTAAAAAAAGTTTCCAAATTTCATTTTACGATTATCAATCATCTGTCACATAGTGTGAAAATGAAAACGTCCAAAGCAAAATAAAGTTGGTTCACAAAAAAATTAAGTAATAAATAATAATGGACTCTTCATCATTGGGTCTGAATAGTGGAATTAAAATTTGTTTATTTAAATGAATTTTAATACATGGGGATGTGTAATAAACATAGAATACGATGTGTGATTGAATCAGTGGGTGTTTTTTTTACTCGAGCCATACATTTCATTCTGTCTATTTATCAAGCTTCACACATACGACTTCAAACTCGGTTCATATGATGCTGACCTCAGTCAAAAGGAACCAAGCTAGAATTGCCCCCTTGATGTCTTGTTTAGCACAACCAATTTGTTCACCCTGAATTCTATCACCATAATTAGCATTATCAGGAGTAGTGTGAAGTTGAGTTTTTGTATGGTGAGTAATTAATGATGGCAATAAGTAAGAATGAGGTGGAAGAAGAGAAGAAAGAGAGTTGTGCAGAAAATTCAATACAAACTAAGATTCAGAGATTTGTCGAAGTGGGAGAAATACACAGAACGTGATGTGTGTTTGTATCTTTGGGTGTTTTCAAGCCAGAAAATAAGCAGACTTCCATCTGAAACTGAGGTCCCCAGAGGGTGAATTTAGTGATGCCACCCTGCACTGCAGGGTAGCATCACTAAATTTACCCTCTGTGAACTTCAATCTGAGGGAGGTACCCAGAGGATAAATTGGCCCACTGTATGGGATAGCATCATCAAATTCACCCTCTGGGGACCTCATTCTGCAAATGTCAGACTGCTTATCTTCAGGCCTGGGTGTTTTACATAACTCGTTGGAATGGTGTAATCATATTACCCCATTCCAACGAGTTATGTAAAATACCCGCCAATTCAAACACACATCATGTTCTGTGATTATTACACAACCCATGCATTAAAATTCATTTAAATAAACAAATTTTAATTCCGATGTCTAAACCCTAAAGTGAAGAGTCCATTTGTTTTGACTCAAGCTGTACTGATCAAATGGATCGATAACAAATCAAAAGAACCTTTTCAGAACCAGTGTTTGTTGAAATTCGTATTGCTGTTTCTCTTCAGCTGGTGTCCATTCATGCCTAACCATTTGGTGGTTATTACTGTTAGTAAAAATATAAGTACAAATTTGTGCAGATTTGCAAAACAGCTGGGAGAAACATTTTTTAAAGAAGTTCAAAGCATGTTAAGATGCATGAAGATTTACCTAAATAAAGTTGACCAATTTAGATATAACAGGATCCATAAAACGAGACGACCATGGTACTGGGTTAATGTTCTGGTTGGAAATGATTGGGTTTTTTTAAAATACCATCTCATTTTGGTTAACTAATTTTTTGTGAACCGATTTTATTTTTTTTGGACGTTTTCATTTTCTCGCTATGCGACAAACGGTCGATAATTGCATAACAAACTTTGGAAACTTTTCGAAGTGTAACTAATGTCTCAATGGGAAAAGAACTAGTAGAATGGTGCTGGGAAAAAAAGTTCTGGCTTGTACATCACCCATTGAATACAGAATCATTTATGTCATAGCAGCCATTCCGATAAATACAAGGGTTTAAAGTTGAATGGATGTGTAATGAAAGGTAGTTCAATTATTTGAATGTTGCTGCTTCCAGAGGGGAAGCCAATACATTCTTGAACAGCTGAATCAGGAGAAGAGGACACTTGGTATTTTGTGAAAAGAATGAGAAACAACAACACTGCGAGAAAACTGTACTATATCTGAGAATATTTGGTAATTGTTTGTCTTGGTTTAATAAATAAAGAGGTTATGACTTGGTTAGTTTCTTATCAGACAAGATATCAGCTCGTGGTAACTTCACATCAGCCTGTAGGGTTGATATGAAGTTATGTCAGCTGATATGTTGGCCGATATGAAACTAACCGAGTAATAACCTCTAAGTCGCGTAGTACCATTAACCCTTAGAACACTGGTGGTATCTTCCATGCTAGTTAAATGGCAGAAATTGGAAGAGTCCATATCCATTATTTGGGGGTAGAGCAATTAATATTTTTAACGTTCAGCCTTCAGGCTGCACGTTGAAAATACTAATTTTCTACCACACACATTCACTTAGTAGCCATCCTACTTAATGAAATTATGACGTCTCATGTTACTAAACAGGAAAAGCGGTCTCACGTGTTGAGTTAACCAATAAGGGCTTTTTACAAATATCACCAATTCAAACTTTTTAAGTTTTTTTTTTAACTTTTCGCCCCTCAATATTAATCTCATTGACTATTTTCCTGTGGGGATAATAAGCTAAATTTTAAGATAAAATCAAAAATGTAAACTTTTCGTTTTTGCACGATTTCCCAGTTGGTCCTTTTCAATTCTGTTTCAAATGGGAGGGATCCTGTGAATAGAGTGATTTTCATTCTGAAACCTGAGCATACCAATTTGGTTTTCCAATACATGTGTACATCAAACTTTACTGTTAGTGATACAAGTGAGTCAAGTTATGTGCTAGCTCCTATAAGACTTGGACTTGACATCACCTCAGGCCTACCTGGCTCAGTGGTGCCCAGGTAGGCCTGAGGAAATGCCAAGTCTAAAGTATCTGCCCCGTCATCCCATACTCTTCCAGTTTAATTTTCTAACTTTTTGTTTAATGCTCTACATTAATTACATCCCTGTAAAATCTTTTGGTTTTGCAAAAACGTTTGTATTTGTATTCTTTCGGTTGCGTTTTACCTTCCAAAAAATTACTGTCTGAAGTGCTATCTATATTTGTGATATAGGGAATCATTAATAAATTCTCAATTAATGTGAGGTTATTACATTACTTGTTTGATTTTATATCAATCTCGATCAGACATGTTGAGGTGGTGAATTGTAAAATAGTGATATTTATGAGAAAAAATAGTGAGATATTACTTTTATATGATCCAAAGAGGAGAATATATTGACTTTAATCCTTACGTCCACATACAGTCACAAACAGGCCTTTTTATATACTTCTGAAAGCATTTACGGTTAGTCATTGTGCTGAAATATGTTACCTTAAACACCAATAAATAATAATTGCTCTGAAAACATTGTTCCAAGTGTATTCTTCCTTGAGAACTCTACTGGTAGGATACATTTAGCATGACAGGGTTTTTACATCATTGTTGGCTGCCGATACAGGCAGCCAGCAATGATGTAGAAACACTGTTAACCATTTACCCAACATACCGGCCGAAACTGACCAGCGCTATTCTCGAAAATCGCCATTTTATTTTCAGTATTTTTAAAATTTTTTGTTTCAAAAATATCGGTTATGCTGCCTCGTTGGAATGACCTTGTCAAGCTCGACCCAACGAGGGGTCAAAATCTATGTTTTTGAGACAAAAAATGAAAAAAAATTAGTTATTCAAGAATTTTTTTTCCAAGTGTCTGCTTTCCATGTTAGGTAAAGGGTTAAGTCAACTGCAGCTTTGCACTTGTATATATGGTAGTTATTAACTTAAAATTAATTTGAGAACATAATGGTTATGTGTGAGATTCTGTAAAAATTCCAATTTTTAAGTTCATTTAATCTTTTACCCAAAGTAACGGCCACAACCGGCCAGCGCTAATCTAAAAAATCTCTAATTAATTTTCATTATTTTTTCATTTTTTGTCTCAAAAACATAGGTTTTGACACCTCATTGGAACAAGCTCATCAAGCTCGTTCCAATGAGGGGTCATAACCTATGTTTTTGAGATGAAAAATGAAAAAAAATTAGTTTTTCAAGAATTTTTTTTATTAATGTCGTCTGCTTTTCATGTTAGGTAAAGGGTTAACAATTTTATACTGGAAAATAGTAAATTTCTTTCTAAAGTAGTGAGACTTGACAATATCATCCATAGATCACATGAACACCTGTTTTTATATGTCAAAGCTTCTGTAATATTTATTTCTTATTTAGTCTAACATTACAAATTATTGTGATGAATTGATGGTAACATGGTCTGAGGTTTTTGGCTTGGAGCTTATGTTCAACTGAGACGCTAAGCATTGAGGTTGAATATACACTCCAAGCCGCAAACCTCAGACCACGTTACCATCAACTCATCACAATAATGTATATGTTTCAATAAGATATTACCCATAGCCAAAAACCTACATTGTGAAACATAAGAGGCTTATTAACTAAACTTGTGATCGTTAAAAGTTGTCTTCTGCAAAGCAACTTTTAATAATCACAGGTTTAGTAAATGAACCTCTTGTGTACCCATGATGGCACTGGATAAATCATTAACAAACCAGAGAAAATGCATTCCATCTTAGTTCAAATCGCAAATCAGTTTGTAATTTAAACAGCACTTCATCTGGAACACTGTCTGCTGCATGTGTGAAAAGTCCAGAAAAATGAAGCGGCTTGCTAGTCACTCCATTGATGAAGCAATTTCGAAATGGGTAATGTTGTTTCAAACATTTTGCGTTATGACATCAGACAGTAACATTTGTTACTGGAGTCGTAAACATAACAGAAATTATGCCAGCTCTCATCCAATCAAAGAGCAAGGATTTTACTCTTATTGGAACATAAGTATAGAGTTCAAATAGCCAAAAAATAAAACTAGTAAAAAAAATTGAGTGTAGAGTTTTAATGTGATTCGTGAGAAATTAGATTTTTGTTAATGGTCTAAAGTATGTTAAAATTGTATAAGGAGTTAACATGGAACTTTAATTTGAGTTATGTTCCTTTTCTTTATTCCAGTCACCATGGAATGATAGGTATTTTGAAGTGAGACAACGCCAGACCAACAATGGGCATGACTTCTTTTTCATCGATGAAACTTCTGGACAGATTTTCCAGAGATTTCCTGTCAAGAATGACAATTCTAAACAGACTACCTACATTGTAAGTAGAAACTCCCATGCTTATACTTCAAAGTTTTTCAGACATGTTAATCCTCTCAGAATCCCTGGGAAGTTCCCAGGAATTCAATGTTGTTCCCAGCATCCTGGAAAAAGATCTGCTTGAGCCAAAAATTCTGGAAAATATTATTCAAAATATTTGGCCATTTTGAAATGATTCGGTCAGGGGGTGGGGTGGGGTGGGGTGGGGGTGGAGGGTTAATGGAGAGGGGGGCAGGGGGAGGTGATTTGCGATCAGTTTCAAAAGATTTGTAGTCTTGGCATTACCCTGTTCAAAAATTATTAAAATGATCATAAAGTTCATAAATAAGAGCAAAAAAAAGAAAGGTGTTTCTACCTTTTTTAAAGTGTAAAAAATTTGTATCGATCAGCTGTTTATATTGTGCCAATTTGTGGTGACCCAGTTTCAAACACCTGATCACCAACAACTTCAGATGTTTGGTTTGTGAAAAAAAATGTTTTATTCAACAGAGAATTCCCTTTTAATAGTGTTCCATTTACATTTTTCCTGCATTTGAATAATGGTGCCCAAGTTTTGCTTTACAAACTGCAACACTGCGTTTGAACATTGAAAAGAGAATGTAAATCACAAATGAGTTGGTAGGAACTGCCATTTTTAACTTTGAATTAACAGAGATACTGGGGAAGTTCCTTTGATCTATTTCCAGTGACAGAGATATCTGGGAATCACCTCTATCTTTCATGTAAATCTTTAAATCAAATGAGCCAGTCTTTGGGAAGTTGAACTGTCGATAACTCTGGTTTAATTCTAAGTTAAAGGCCTCTTTTATAAGTGTTTTTATTTTATTATTTTATTTATTATTATTTCTTGCAAAATGATATTAAAATGGATAGGATCTATAGAAAAATTAATTTTGTGTCTAACATTTTTCAGGAGTTCCTCTGTTCAGCAATCTTTTTTATACTCCTGAGAATTTTCTTCCATTTTTATTTCTTTCAACTCATGTCTGCTCTTCAGCAGCCATGATGTGATTGTAGAAGAACTGCAAGAAATTTTTTAAAGTTGAACAGTTGGAATTTCTGAACATTTGTGGTTGTTACATATGTTTCATTTTTTCTATAAATTATTTTTCTTCAGATTACTGCTACTGTCATGAATTGATTGTAAAAGTGCAAGAGAACAATTTTTTTTTTTTAAGTTTGATATTTACATGTGTTCTACTTGAAACTCAAAAAATAAGGTCATTTTTCCGTAATTTTTCTTTTTCATCTTATCGGGGGAGGGGGCAGGGGGTATTGGGAGACACCTGATTACTGTTGTGATTCCAATGTTTTGAACAGAATACAGTTTCAATAAGCCATTAGATAGGATATAGAATCAGCTGAGATGAGCAGTAGTATAACTCCAGAATGAAAATTTATATATTTTTACCATATTTTTATTTGGTAATACAATATATGTGAGCCACATTAATTGTATCTCCTATGGAGAGAAGTCCTCTTATTGAGGATGATTTAGTGGTAGTTGACTTGTTGCATACAGCATTTTCTTTCACATAAACGTTTCCCTGAAAGTCATGCCATTTCCCTGAAAATCAATCTGAAATTCCCTGAAAAAATTTTGTTGAGATTAACATGTCTGACGTATACTGTAGCATGCAACAAATTTTGATATTTCGTAACTTGTTGAATGGAAGAAGCCCATACATTGGCTCTGTTGAGGTGTGCTGGTATCTTTAACCCATAACAGCTTACATTTTATATACACTTTGGCTTCATTTTGATGGCCTACATTCTATGGAATAGCAGTTGTTTCTAGGCATGTTTTGGTTGCTTATATCGGCAGCTAAAACTTGCCTAGAAACAATTGCTAAAATATTTGTAAGAATACCCAGAAATAGCATACTGGATAACCTGTTCTATCACATTAAATAGTGATCCAAGTCAAAAGTAGACTTTTTATGGTTAAGGAGCTTCATATTCTGTAAGTAGACTATAATATCCCTGATGGGGATGGGTGTAAGATGGAGAAATCTCACCTGAGGGCAAGATATTTGGGCCAGACTTGCCGAGTGTCTGGACCACATATCTTGTCTCGAGGATGAGAGTTCCCCATCTCACACCCACTTCCATCAGGGAAGATTTTTCTCCCTGTACCAAAACACTCTGACATCATCAAAAGTAATCCAGGGCCCATGCAGCTATATCAACCCATTTTGTTGTCCATTTCTGAAAAAAAAATGATTTGCTTATCAGAAAGAGCATACAAAAGTTATGTATATACCACATGTGTGTACCACAAAATTAAATTTCAATGCTGGCAGGAGAGGAGTTAAAGATTTGTAGCGAAATGAACACTGACACATTCCGATGACATAAGTTGGGCATGTGCATCAATCGATCAATGGACGCTTTAGTCATAGCAATTAGGTTAACCCTTTACCTAACGTGAAAAGCAGACGACACTTGCAAAAATAATTCTTGAATAACTAATTTTTTTCATTTTTTGTCTCAAAAACATGGGTTATGACCCCTCGTTGGAACGAGCTCGACGAGCTCGTTCCAATGAGGGGGTCATAACCTATGTTTTTGAGACAAAAAATGAAAAAAATAATGAAAATTAATTGGCGATTTCTGAGAATAGCGCTGGCCGGTTTTGGCCGTTACGTTGGGTAAAGGGTTAAGAAATAGAACAAACTGTATACAATATACTGTTATTATTAACATCAAGTACAACAAACAACAATACTTTGAACACCAAGAAACATAGGATACGGTCACTTGGGTCACGTGAGATAGATATCTATCCCACATGGCCTTCTCACATGAGATGTTGCATAGGAAGTGGGAGGTGAAAACCATTATTGCTCACATCAATCATATCAATTTGTCCTGTTGTAATTTATTGAAGAATGTCTTGAGGCACTCTCTAATAAATTATGAGAAGGTAAATCGAAATGAAACAATTTTAACAACCTATACACAGAATGACATGCACGTGTGAATGGGTTAATTGATATGGCACTGCGATGGCACAGTGCCATATCGATTCACCCATTCACACACGTGTCATTCAAGGTTTATTACATGCCTTCAGATCTATAAGAACAATTATTAGACGGACACTCAGCAATTCATTTAACAACTATCAACAAAAAGAACATATTTTATCACCAACCAAATTTGTGAGGGGAACCTGTGGTACTATTTTGTCCCCTGAGTTCCAGTGTGTTCTATGTGCCTACTATAAGAACAATTATTAGACGGACACTCAGCAATTCATTTAACAACTATCAACAAAAAGAACATATTTTATCACCAACCAAATTTGTGAGGGGAACCTGTGGTACTATTTTGTCCCCTGAGTTCCAGTGTGTTCTATGTGCCTACTGGCACATAGAACACATTGGAACTCAGGGGATGATTTTCAGCTGTCGCAAGGGCTTTAAATTGTAATTGCATTGCACAATTTGTAGAAAATTTCATTGAAATTTTGCTTCTATTTGAAAATTAGTCCGAAATCGACTTTCATTCTGCACACATGTGCCAAATGGATTTTCATTTTCCACATGGTTTAGTGTTGCTGTAGATGGGGATTTCATAGAACAGACATGTAATAAAAGCTAATGTAGCATGTGAGCAGTTAACTAAATAATCCTTTTAATGGCATAAAGCACCCAAACAATAAACTATTTGGATTATTTGAACATCATCTTTCTCTCAAAACTCAAATAGAAATAAATAAATTCACATTCAGTTACTTCTAATTATTTTGTTTAGGTGACATTTTGTGTTTGTGCCACAGGATCATTACAGTGTCTTGACAATCTCCAGCATAACAGGTTCTTATAGGGCCTTAAATTCCTTGAACACCATCAAAACTCTTGTCCTGGAATGTCATCATATCAGCAGATTCAGTATCATGAATAGTGATTGTGTGGTTGATTATGGCAGTAGGTATGCCAATCACTTATTTGAGAACAAATTGGCAACATGTAGAAAGGACCTACCCTCTTTCATCCAATCAGTAAGGCTGAAGCATCATATTGTCTCTCTTGAGACTCTTTGATAGGTTGATTACTTTGACCTAATCTACCAATCTAATAACATAAAGTGGGTGCACTCAATCAAAATGCATGCATATTTTAAAATATATGGAATATTACAACCACTATTTATTTAGGAAAAATAAATATGAATATTACAAGTATTGATTTATAAGCATGTTCGATGAAATGTTAAATTCTCAGTTTATTTCTTAATTTTTTTTCACAGTTTGACATTGTATGCCGTGATGGTGGTGGACAATTCTCATCTGCTGCACCTGTAACTATTACTGTTACTAGAAATCAGCCCCCGACTATAACCAACCAACAAACTGTTTTCAATATTGACAGAACACAGATCAGTAATGTGAGAATATTTAACATAACATCCACAGATCCAGATACAGAAGTAAGTTTCTCATCTTTAATTAATTTGAGTAGTTTTATCCTAAAATGTTTATGAATGAAAAAAAGAAAAAAAATATCTAACATTCCTGTTGTCAGGACTTCGCAGTTCAGACATGGGGTGAAATGGAAGGTTCACACATGCAGTCAACAGCATGTATGTCCACCATTTGCCTCTTGAATGGCAAGACATCAACAGCACATGGACCTGATAAGTCTTCGGATGTCACCCTGTGGTATTGCGTTCCACTCCTGCCTTAGAACATTACGTAAATCGCCTAATGTCTGAAGATCATGAAGTCATACCCTACGGTCCAATTGATCCCAAAGCTGCTCGATTGGCAACAAATCCGTTAAAAGTGTTTGATGCTCTGCTCCTCAAGAAAGTCATGATAGATATGTGTGCCACGTGACATCATTGAACAACGGGACAACCACAGCGATAAGAATTTATTTCATCCCTATATCGCTGTCCATTCAGATTACCATCAATTAAGATCAACTGCATTCGATGTTGCAAAGAAATTCCTGCCTAAACCATTATACTACCCCCACCAAACGGTCGCATTCCCACACACAAGCATCAGAAAACTGTTCTCCTCATCGGCAATACAATCTTGACCTACCATCAGCGCTCCGTAGACAAAATTGTGATTCATCACTAAAAAGAACTGTGCTCCAATGCTGCTGAGTCCAGCGAACACGCTGACATACCCATTCCATTCTTATGGTATGATGATGTTGGATAAGGTTTGTTCCATGGTATGGACGTCTACTGCAGATGCCATGTTCAGCGAGTCTGTTGCAGACGGTTTGTGCACTGATTCTATTGTTAGTTCTACCAGAAGTAATTGCTGCTGTCCTACAACAATGTGTCATTAAATTTTTTTCACAACTTCTTGTCCACAAACATGCAACATTAGAACTATTATATTTCACCCATTATGCTATTTTTTCGAATTTGTTTCCATTATACTTTCTTTTTTGACTCGGTATATATGTACAAATATTCTTCATCAAATAATATATATAAATTTGTCAAAACTGCCATCATGCTTGGGAGTTTATTCCAATCAGATCAGCATTTGAATTTGTCTGTTGTCAAATTGTCAATTCCATTGGAGTGCCATATCAAAATATGCTGAGACACTGAGATGTTAAAATTTGTGTCATGCAGTAATTCATAAGGCTGGAGTCTGATTGTGTTTTTCACAGTAATCCACTGTCCAACAACATGAAGGGCTCCAAATGCAATCATATTTTAAAAAAATACCAACTTGTTTCTTCCCTGGGTGGCAACAATTAAAGATCATTTGGCCCATCTTGTTACCCTATTATCCATGCGATCCCCCTGTTAACAGAGACAAATTCACATGTATTGCAAATTTACAAACAACTAGAATGTTGTGTTTTTTTATCAGAAATATTTGTTTCAAAGGACAACCCTATTGGGCCTCAACAGTTTACCTGAATATGCACCAGACCGAAGAGTATAAGACCTAAGGCGAAGTCCTGAGGCTTAGCAGTGATTTCATGTCAAGTCTTGGCTGCCTCTATAGGCAACCAAGACTGGACTAGATTCCACTACCCTATTAATTTAACTATTGTTTGATTTCAGTTTCCATTCAATTCAAAGACATATTCCATACGAGACCTGGACGATGGAGTGAAAGTCTTCTTTACAGTAAATCCCAGTACAGGAGTTGTTTCATTGTTAAGAAGTTTAAATACAGAAACTGCAACAACATACAAGGTAAGAATACAAAAAGTTAGTTTTTAGAGCTTGTGAGAAGATAAAAAAAAAAACATGTTTGCATTTCAGCCTGCAATTCTAAGCCTTTTCGATATCTACAACACTAATTATATCTGTGTACTGAACTGTTTTTTTTTTCTCCCAAAATATAATTTATGGCTACAGTTAAAACTGGAAGTCCTGTCATGAAATGCGGACAAATAGCACGTCAATCTGCTTGTTAATCTACGCGTTATGACCGTAGTAAGGCTAGCAAATTCTGTACATATGGCCTGTGCACAAGCAATTTTTCAGCCAGTAGACCTCCGGGTAACCTGGAGGTCCATTGGCAGAAACATTGCCTGTGTTTGCTATAAGTAACCAGGAGAACCTGCCATGCTTTGGATGCTATTCAATATGGCAATTGCACGCAATTCCTATGTGCAATTAAGCCTAGATAAGCGCACAGTTCGTGACAGGACTTCTAGTTTTAACTGTGCTTATTTCAGTAATAATCTTCCATTTGCCTTATACAGCCAGCAATGTTTCTGAAAATTGTCCAGCAATTTTTGTTTATTTTTAAATTATATCGACAAATCCAGAAAGAAAAAATTGTTTTCAACATAGTGAAATATTTGTTACATGATATGTTTTTAGAATAAATATAAAAAGTGTTAGCGCCAGGTCAACCTTTCAGATCAGCATGTGCCACTAAAATGTACCCGCTGAAATAAGCCGCACATATGCATATTTTATACCCTCAGATCTCTTCATAACATAAAATGAGGTGTATATTAGAAGCTCTCCTATGAAGTTCTTTGGGTTGGTGGCCAGAAGCTCCCTTGATCAAATGGCATTTGAAGCGATAGGGTATGCCATTTTAATACTTTGAATGACTAGGCCAGGATAAGTAACACATTGTTGATCTGCTGCATAGTGTCATGATTTTGAAACTGAATAATAATTATTACCATAAGTTAAAGAAAAATGTTGCGCTATGGTTGGCCACCTTGCTGGAGTACATTCAGCTATGTTCTGGTTTTTGCCAGGGTACTTTCAAACATGCTCTCTTGGGCAGGGGAGATAAATCCCACTTGGAAATTCAAACCGAGAAGATAATTATATCCAAAAAGAAAGTTATGTATGGTTTGAAATCAAGTGTACACAAAAAGATTTACAAATTGAACGGTTTGAAATTAGTTCTAGCTGCCGTAAAGAATAAATATAACTTCGCAGTTGAAATGTTTTGAGAATATTTGAGTGATAAGAAAGCCAGAAGCCATCTTTGAACATTATTCAACAGAGCTTGGTGATAATTATGCATTCATTGTACTGTACACGCTAGAAAAGGATTAGAAAATTGCTGCTTTCAGTACATATTATGACAGGTTTCTAGTATGAAAAATTTGTTTATACAGATCTTTGGCTATTTATTTATTTATTTATTGGTGTTTAAGGTCACATATTTCTGCACAATGGCTAATCATGACCATGACAGTTTTACGGGTGGAGGAAGCTGGAGTACCTGGAGAGAACCATCGAGCAACAGTGAGCAACTGTCAGCTCCCCAACATACCCACCCCACACAAGCAGGGTTAGCATTGGTTGAAGACAGGTGCACCATCGACATGCAGTATGCCTTAGTACACAACGCCACTGTGGGCAATGTGGGTGGATCTTTGGCTGGGTACACAAGTTGGTGATACTGTGTCAAATTGTGTGGCATAGAGGTCATGTAAAAAAACACATTGGAAGAATTAGTTGCATATGAATGACTGCTCTTCTCTTCTGAAAAGGCTTGTGTGCTTGTTCCTGAACAAGTACACTTGGATGTTTAAAAAATACATCCTTGAACTTGAGAAAAAATTTCCTTTGACCCAGTGAGGGCACTGGTTCTTCTAATGTATAGGAAGTGTATGTATGCAAGTTCACTGATACACATGTGATATTGGTATTTACAAAAAGTCTGAAAAATCACTCCTCCATGAAATGATTATTTAACAGAGTAAATCATCTTTTATTCATCCTTTTAAGAGAGTAATGGATGACTAATTTATTGAAAACATTTCAGCTTAACTTGACAAAGTCAAGATAAGCTATTGCCATCACATGTGCAGTAGTCTGTGAGTCAGTTCACATTTTCTTTGGCACTGTCTACATCCCATAGTTCTTGTCCAATCATCACTAAATTTCATATGCAGGTTCAAGGTAATGTCTGGATGAGAGCATCCCCTTTTGGTCGTGATCAATCAACTATGGCAGCTGTGAGAGCTGGGAACCCAGAACCCGAAACACTTTAGCACAGGCTACAGGTTGTTTTTATTAAAGGATTTTATTGTAACTTGGTAGGATGACTCCATACAATGTCTAGATGAGAACGTTCCCTTTTGGTCTCATTTGGTCAACTATGATGGCTATGTGGGCCCAAAGCTCGAAAACTTTTAGCACAGTCTACAGGTCGTATTTACGAAGAGATTTTATTGTTACTTGGTAGGATGACTCTATTTGATGTCGAAATGAGAACAACCTATTTTGGCCATGATCAGTCAGCTGTGACAGCCGCACATGCGCATGACTTATATTTGTTTAGCACAGTCTACAGTTCATATTTATGAAGCAATTTCATTGTAACTTGGAAGAATAACTTGGTATGATGTCTAGTTGAAACTATCATATTTTGGTCACGAACGGTCAACCATTACCGCTGCCTGGTCACTTGACCTAGATTCCTTTAGCACTGCTTACAGGTTGTTTTTATGAAGGGATTTCATTGTAACTTGGTAGGAAAAGATGGTATGATATCTAGATGAGACTCTCCTATTTTGGTCATGATCGGTCATTCGTGACAGTCTAACCATCATGTAACCTAGATTCCTTTAGCAAAGTCTACGAGTTATATTTATGAAGGGATTTCAATGTAACTTGGTAGGATGACTCATTTTGGAATGATTTTACTGTAACTTGGTAACTTTAGTTGACATACGTTAACAGTTAGTGCCACATCAACCCAGGTCATAATTCGTTAGTACTGTCTATACTCAAATTATTCTTATTGAAAACATAGTATACAGGGAACAGAAATTAACATATTCTCAAATATCACAATTCTTGTCTTATTTCATAATCCTATAATAAACATTGAACATTATCTTTTTCATCAAACACTACACACAGTCAAGTTAAGCTACAGTGTCATTGACACTTTCATCATATAAATCTTCATCTTTCCTTAAGCCTAAATTCTTAAATGAGCAGGGTAAAGTCCCTAAACATATTGGACACAAAATAATTCAGAAAATTAGAAAAGCCAAGTTACTGGGGAATTGGGCCATAGAATTATTCATATTTCAAATCCCTGCTCAAATCAATCTCTTGATTCATTCTTGAATCGTGGACTTGCGATCATATTGAATCAGTCTTGATGAACAGTGATCATATCAAGTGTAGTTTTCATCTGTATGCTGGGCTGTGGCTGTAAGCTTGGCCATGAACAGGCTATAAATTTGCTAAAGCAGTGCATCTGGCACCCTGTTGCTGCTGAGTAACAACATGTAAACTTCCCCACAATGGTCAGAGCAAGAGAGAGAAAGTAAATTATTCTTTAAGGAAACTGCTGCAATCAGGTCCATTTCTGAATGTTGATCATTTCATCCATTGCTTAATGTGGTGATAATGTGAAGAAGTGAACCAGGGATTCTTCTGTGCTCTTTGGGAAAGAATCCAAGGTGCATGCAATTGAGAAAATTCACATCATGAAGGCTCCAACTGGAAATTTGTTTGGGAGAAGAAACACACAAAGAATAAAAAGTGTTACCTTCATATTGAACTGATTAATGCAGAAGCTAATACATGTAAAAGATTTTATAATAAACAGTCACATAAAATAATGATCAGTCTCTGTAATCTTTATCAACTAAATTGTTTTTATACTATCAATATGAAGATATTTATGTGATAGTCTACATTCTGTGACTTTGCAGTTGTGTCTAGGAAAGTCTTGGCTGCCTATGTAGGCATGCAGCCAAGACTTGCCAAGAAACAACTGACAGGGTTCCTTAGATGTAACTTGCAAACATATCTAAAAACTGCCTGGTGGGGCACCTATTTTTGTTGCAGTATTTAGCGGTGAAAGTCAAAATTAGACCTTTAAGAATTAAAGAATTAAATTTTTATTTGAATAAGGACTGAGATTGGGAGATTTTTGGTTTAAATTGGGAAAAATCATGCCAAAATGCCATTGGGATAGGGTGCTATATTCTGCCCCTTTGGACACCAAAAATAACTGCTGCGAACAGTATCATTCAACCAATTTGATTCAGAAAAAGAATTAATTTACAAATCTGTTGTTTGATTCACTTCGAGAATCAGTTCAAACTCAAATTTCCATTGAAATTGTATAACACTTTTTTTATATCATAACTCAATTGAATACCATTTTTGTTTAAAAGTCAGCCAATAACAATGTAATAAATAAATGATATATAGTGTTTAGTGTTTCTCTGTGGATTCTGATGATTTTCGCATGAATTTACACCAGTCTGGGAACTTGTATACACTTCAGCTGCACATCAGGGTGTATGAGTCCCCAGGCCAGTGTAAATTCCCATATGCCTTGAAAGATACAAGGATAATTAATATTATTATGCTAATAAATTTGTTTATCCAATCAAATGAAGTTACTAAGAAACATAGACTACGCAATATTAGGTTCAGGATGGCTGAAAAGCACCCAATATTAATTTAATATTAGGTGCCCATCAGCCATTTTGTTTTATCATTATGTCCACATGCCTCAGCTTTTAATTTACATGTAGGTACATGCTGCAGTTTAGTCGTACAGAAGACCCACCATATAAAATAGCCCAGTCGTATAAACATTGCATTTGATTGAATGAAACTGTTATAATAAAATGCCAAACCAGCCCAAAACATTGGCGGTTATAGAACAAGTCATGAGTGATTTATTAGAATGCGGAAGCAAAATTATTTCCCTTGGTGCGTATGTAAACATCGTCTGAAGCATTAATATCACCATTAACAACAAATAATGAATGAAACTATTCCCACTTACCTTCTTGAAAGAATTGTTAATCTATTTGCTCCAGTTGTTTTATTTTTCCAGTACTTAACACTGAATTAATGTTGTGAATTGTTAATATAAATTCCTGATTATTGAGAAGAAAACTGTTGTTTCAGCGCCTGCTACTAGCATGACCTTCACATGACGTAAAATCAGGAAATTCCCTGATAGTGATAACAGAACATTTGCGCAAGGAATCTGGGTACACTTATGGTTGTGTCTCTTTCAAAGGACTGGCATAATAAATATGTTATGGGGCTTTCAGTGGGCAGATATGGTGTGATATAAGGCTCAGCAAGATCAATATTAGGCTAGGCCAATATTGATCTCACTTTGTCTTATATCACACCATATCTGCCCACTGAAAGCCCCATAACTTATAATATACCTTGAAAGATACAAGGATAATTAATAATATCTATGTATCATTATTATGCCTCACATCTGTGACATCGGCTGTGATTGGTTAACTTTACCCCTCCTAAAAGTCATAGTACTGGAGTTTTGGGACAAAACACAGGTACTGTAGGAATGTTCTTCCCTGGAGACATGAGAACAAAGAAAATGTAAGCTCCACTTCCATTGATCACCATCGATTACGTACATGCTGATTGGAATTTCTCAACACCAACACTTTGCCTGTTCAACTTTTTTCATCACAAACATCTTCAGTGAGAGTGTTTTCAACTTTAACTGCAAACAATGAATTCAAAACAATCAGAAGTATTAAAAACTCATGTGTGTTCACCAATTTAGTGAATCATGAATGTGACTTCAAGTTCAATCAGTTATATTTCCACAAGTTTAGTATTACTACTACTACTACAGAACTAGTGTTCCTCGACCTCACTAAGTCTCTGCCTCACGTTCAAATTAAATTGTTTCACTCTGCATAATTATAACAACATGCAGTTGTAAACACTGACATTTGGTGATATAGAAACTTCCAAAGCGACAGCACTTGTAACAAGTCACTTTCGAATTTGTTGATCTGGAAACTCCTAAAGAGACATCATTCGTTCAAAATGACATCACTAAAAGCATGTTTTGGGATTCAACTACTTTGTTATTACAAGATTGTTGCATGGTGCAGTTAACGCTTAACAATGAAAGCTATTTTTTGTTCGGCATAATAAAATAATTAGAACATTTCTTTTCATGTTCTATCGGTCAATAGTACCTGAGTTTGTGTGATTTCTAAAATAAAACCTTCAGCAGCTTCGCTGCTTCAGGTTTTATTTCAGAAATCACACAAACTCAGGTACTATCGACAGATAGAACATGAAAAGAAATGTCCCAATATTATAATAGTAGTTTGTCTTTTATTTATGCATTCTTCAGAAAGATAAGAACCATTCAGTACACCCATTGACAAATCATTCATGATACTGATCATCTGATCGATGTCTATCATTCCAGTACTTAGTTGGCTATTTAACCAAAACATCAAATTTTAATTCTCTCGTAGTTCTTGCATGCTATTCATAAATGGTTTTAGAATAAGCAAAGAAGCATCTTAGAACAATGTTTTCAATGGTAAGTGAACAGTTTTATTGAAATTTTAACCTCCTTGAAATGAGAGGCCATTTTTTCATAGTTTCATTAAGTAGGAAGGCTGCTGAGTGAATGTATGGGGTCGAACAATTAATATTTTCAATGTGGAGCTATGGGGCTGCACGTTTAAAAATTATTTGGTCTACCCTAATATAATGAATTTGGACTCTTCCAATTGCTGCAGTTGAACTGACATGGAAAGTACCAACCAGTTTTCAAAGGGTTAAAGACAACCTGAATAACTGACATGGCAGTCTGACAATTCAGTTAACTTCTTGCACAAAATAAACGCTGTTAGCAGTGAAACTTTTCCATACAGCAGTTGCAAATTTAAATAACTATAATATCCTGTTTGACAGATCTCAGTGAGCTCTGTCAAATTATATATAGTTGGTTTTAAATTTACAGACCTACATGTAAAATCAGGTATGTCAAAGTACCGCCAGTACCAACATAATCGGTGCTGGGATGGTTCAGAGCCTGTCCCACTGAAACTGGTACCGGGACAAATCAGCAATTGGATGACATATCGCAATCAGATGAGAGAAATTCGCATTTAAACTACCCCTGTCCCCAAGATCACAAGACAAACATAGCATTGTGCCAATTATTCTGTGGCGACATCAAAGTAATCATAAACTTGAAGATCATGTTTTATGATTACTTTGATGTTGCCACAGAATAATTTCTTTGAAATAGGTGATGATGGTGCTTTCCTTGACTTTGAGGCCATGTTTGAAAAGTCAGAATGGTCAGCCTTATTGAGGTTATGATGCAGACAGACCATGCACCTGTAGAGTGTTTTGATATTTTCATTCATGAATATAAACATATGTGTGCAAGTGTGCCATACACGATTATCAGCCTATTTACCCTCTTTCAATTAGGAATTTTTCCATAAAACAATTTTGTCCTGTTACTGTCAAGACACAAGCTTCAGTACCGGTACTGGTTGGAGCATGAGGGAATCAGCAGTACTGGTATGGGTAACGGTTGACATGCCTGTGCAAAATAGTATCGTGAAGAGATTCCTTCATAAAAAAACGAGTAATGAGGATGGTTTTCAATGATGAGCGAGGTGCCTGAGAAACAAGCATTATTTTTAATAGGCTAATTTTTATGCGAGAGTGTAATAAAGGGCTGATCTTTATTTCAGATTTCTGCAGTAGTTCAGGATGGTGGAGATCCTTCACTTTCAGATTCAAAAACATTTACTGTGAATATCAACAGAAACTTGGAGGCACCAGGGTTTAATCTCCCAAGCTACACAACAACTATTCCAGAAACAACACCAGTCAATGCATTAATATTAACTGTGACTGTCAGTGACAATGACATTGCTGTAAGTACAATTTTTTCTAAAAGTTTTTTATCAGTTTCTGATAAAAGCCATAATTAATCCTTTACCCAATTTAACTGCCAAAACTGGCCAGCACTATTCTCAAAAATCGCCAATTAATTTTCATTCTTTTTTCATTTTTTGTCTCAAAAACATTGGTTATGACCCCTTGTTAAAATGAGCTCATCAAGGTCATTCCAGTGAGGGGTCATAACCCATGTTTTTAAGACAAAAAGTGAAAAAAATTAGTTATTTAAGAATTTGTTTTGCAAGTGTTGACAGCTTGTCATGTAAGGTAAAGGGTTAAATGATTCTGTTTAACAACATTATGTAATAACACATTTGGCATAAATGCTGTATTAAACTATAAAAACAGCACTACAAGCAATAAAGTTGGCTGAAGCTGCATTAAAAATGGTGCATTATGCAATTAAGTTGGCTAATGCAGTATGCACTGAAAAATGCATATGCAGTAATTGATCTCAATTCTTGGTTGTGTTCAACTGGTTGAAGAGGTGGCCTCATTGACTTGTTTTTCTGGACAGGGCTTACTGCGTATGTTGGTAGTGGGCGCAATCTGTTGGTGTGCAGTATTTGAGACTGATACAATGTAATTTTTAGTTGATGTGTAACTAATTCAAACTTCAGGCATTAAGTTAGCTTATGCCAAACAAGCCTGAATTGGTTCAGTTTCTAGTTACAGAATGAGAAAAGTAAATGTTGATAGTTCAGTATCAGTGCGCAAAGGGTTAACCCTTTACCTAACAAATTGGATGTACCCATCAACATAATTTACAAATTGAGCAGTTGAAAAAAAAATTAGTTTTCAAATTTTTTACAAAACTATGTCAAGTGCCCTCCTCATTGGAATGTACTCATTCAGCTTGTTCCAATGAGGAGTGGTGGGAGGGGGGGGGGGGGGGTACATAATATGGTTTTGAGGAAACATTAAAATTTAAAAAAACATTTCATCAATTAAATTTTGATATCCTGTGTGTTGGGTGAATGGTTAGGAATGTAATTTTGGCCTGTTGTTCATTTCTTGATTTTTTCCAGGTTCACATGAAAGTTTGAAACCCTGTCCAGTAAATTCTTGCCAAAGGCTTGATACAGACATAATTTACTAAAGAGTTTAATAAATTTCACTATGAACTGGGTGCTAGTTTGAAATCCTGTGTATTTGATACACACAAGGCAAGAAAATTGTTCAGGGCCAAACCCATAGCTCATTAACATATGCAGCTCGTTTTTCATACATGGAGATTTACAATTTTGTTCTCAAAACATAGCTTATATATAGAAGTGTGCACAACAAGATTGTTCAGTTGAGAGTCAGATGAGTCATATTATGCTATGGGGGCAAATATTCTAAATAACTTATTAGGCCACACAAAATAAATTTATTGATTCTCAGGCAATCTTTTCTTCAAATTTTGTTCTTACATATAATCATCATGGATTGAGGGGTTTTCCACTGTCTTTTCACACACAACATATACAGAAAGTGCATAATTATACAAATTAACTCATTTAATTTTAACCCTCAACGGCCTAATTGCGACACCTTGATCACTTTTTACTGCAACAAAACAGGTGCCCCAACATGCTGCCTATGGGGAAATTTGCAGGTTACATGCTATGTGGGGGTACAGTGGCTCAGTAGTTAGAGGTGCATGCTGCAAGCTGAGAGGTCCTTGGTTTGAATCCCACCTGCGGCAACCGAATTGTGACCTTGGGCAAGACACTTCAACCCATTGCCCTCAAGGGGGCATGGTGACATTGTGTACTAAAGTGTACTGCATGTTGATGGTGCACTTGTCTTCAACCAATGCTAACCCTGTTTGTTTTGAGTTAATTTGTAGGGGAGCTGACAGCTGCTCACTGTTGCTTCGTGGTTCTCTCCAGGTACTCTGGCTTCCTCAACCTGTAAAACTGTCATGGTAATTATTAGCCATTATGCAGAAATATGTGACTTTAACCCTTTACCCAACGAATCGCCCACATCTGCCCGCGTAATATGCAAATTCAGCAGCTTGAAAAATAGTATTTTTCGACAAATTTCAACAAAACCATATCATGTGACCCCGCTTTGGAATGAGCCCGTCGAGCTCGTTCCAATGAGGGGTCACATGATATGGTTTTGTTGAAATTTTTTGAAAAAAAATAAAATAATTTATTTAAAATAATAAATTTTGATATCGTCTGCGTTGGGTAAAGTGTTAAACACCAATAAATAAGTAAATACATTCCAAGTGCCTTAGAAGTCATTTCTAGGCAAGTTCTGGCTGTGTAAGACTTACCAAGAAACAATTGCGAAGCCACAGGATGTAGACTGTTTTTTAGTTATTCTCTTCACATTTCAGTTATATACATCAATCCAAATATATAAAAAGTTTTGAGTCTCCCAATTTTGGAAGACACTGTAATAAAAACATCCAATGAGGGTTTCAATTTCAATGAGGGATTGCCTGAGAATGAAATCATTTATTTTTTGGGCCTTAAATGTAATTTTTTTCTGTATATAGCATTAGGCAGATATACCTGATGTGATGAGTAAAGGGTTATCCTTTTACCCAAAGCACACATTATCAAAATTTGTTATTTTAATCCTTTTTCACATAATTTACAGTGTGCAAAAAATGCAGGTTATTTTCATCTGTGCAGGTAGTTTATGTTCTGGACATGCACGACGTGCACATAGCTTTGAAATGTGTTGGTTGTAAAAATAAAAATCTGTTAATTGCCGATCATTTTCACCAACTGTCAACATCAATAAAAAGAAATTCTTCATGCTTCTCGGGGTATCCCAACAATTTTTTTTTCAACGATTTGTATGCACACACCACCAGCCTATCAGAGGACATGTTAGAAATATGGGGGTATTTATTAAATACAACATGTCCACTTATTGGTTGTCTTGTAAGTACTGCCAAGGACTGTAAACTCACAGTCCTTGGTACTGCTGTAATGAGCAGGTCAAGTTCATCAATTGTCAAAACAAAACAGAATGAGTAAAGGGTTAACTTTTTAACCAATGCACATGATATCAAAATTTGTTATTTCGATAATTTTTTCATATTTTTCACACGATTATAAAAGAAATTCTGTCTCTCGCCTCCCTTGAAATGAGTTCATTCTATGAGGAGTCATGGGATATGGTTTTGCTGAAATGTTTTGAAATTTAACTTTTTTCAGGTTTTCAATTTGTAATATATGTGCAGAATGTGACCAAAAGGGTTAATGGCTAAGACTCTTGTTATTGATAAAAGTCAAATTACTTATACAGTGGAGCCCACTTAATTGGATATCTCTTAACTAAATAACCCTGTTAATTGAATATAATTTCCCAACACAAAACCATTTACCATACCTCCAGTACAAATTTCACCTGTTAATTGAATATAGGTTATAGAGTTCACTCCCGTTAATTGAATGAAAAATCTTGTAACCTGTCAAGAAATTACCCTGACTCTCCCCAATTTTCCCTTGTTTATAGACCTTTTTGGCCTCAGTACATCCAACAGAGGCATTTAATCTATTATATCTTGTTTGACAGAGCCCATGGAGCTCTTTCAAACAAGATACAATAGAATAAATGCTAAGTTTATCTCTAGAATACAGGAAAGTGACAGAAACCATGTTAAATGAATACTCCTGTTAATTGAATAATTATCATTGGCAAAGTGCTATTCAATTAACTAACAGGGTTCCATCATATATGTTTTATTTATTTTATTTTTCTTGGTGTTTAAGGTCACATACTTATGCACAATGGCTATATGTTTTAAATAGACACGTTTCAAGAGAAAAAAAATCTGGGTACATGAAATAATGTGTTTTTTCTCCAAATTTTTCAGAAGCCATACAATGAATTTTCACTCTTCATAGAAGATGCCACTGTACCGTTTGTATTTGATGACAACCAGAACCTCCGCTTGGCTCGCATGATCAATTATGAAACCCCAAAACAATACAAAGTAAGTGAACATTAAAAAATTAAGGAACTCATTTTTTTTTGTTCAGTTGTGTAATCCATGTACCAAGCAGTAACCATGACAGGGTTTGTTCCATAGAAATGAGATAGGACCTTTTCTCGGGAGAGAGAATCCACTAGGGTCACCAGAGCCTATTAAGTTTAAGGCTATCATTTTAGGGATCTCAAAGGATCACTGGTGTCTGATGGTTTGTCAGGCATTAGGCATTACTAATCTATTGAGGTTCCTAAAACAACGCTACTCCCCCTATATTAGAGCCTATGAAATCACAATCTTAGTCGATTTGGTGCCTAAATGTATGTATGTAATCATACTTAGATTTTGAGGCAGGCAACTGCACTTGAACACCACTGCTTGTCTGCATTCAAAAAGCAGTGAACCAAAAAGTGCACACCTCATGATTTTTTGCATGTAGATTTCAACTTAATGTAGCAGACGGACATGTGACTTGGCACTTGCAGTGTTAGCAGTTAGCCACCAGGATAGCATTGCATTCGAACTAACTGTGAGTGACCATTTTAACTTGTTAGTGAGCACAATGTTGCAGACAGCATGAAAGATACTATGTCATCAAAGCTGGCTTTGTTATTTGATTGCAACGTCATCGCTCAATGCGCTTGTTTGATTCACATCAAACTGTTTTGACCAAATGTTCCTGATTTTTTGTGATTATTATTAATGTGATATCAAGCCAACAAGGCTATGCTTTCTATCAGGAGCATGACTAAGTCATGTTCGTGAAAGTAAACATAGTCTTGGTGGCTGGATTGTTGAGTACAGTTGGAAAATTGTTATCATCTTTTCAAATATTTCACATAGTGATGTCCGAAAGTAACTTTTGCCACTGAAGCCATAAACAGAAAAAACTAAGCAAGGACTCATCCAATCAGAGGGTGAGGAATAAGTTTTATTGGAACATAGTTCAATTGGGAATTTTTCATAACATTGGGAATAGAGTAGTAATTTGATCCCTAAAAGGCCCTGGATGGAACCCTGCATGACAACACTTTGTCAATACTATGTACTCAGGCATGTCAAAGTACCGCCGATACCAACATACGGTAACTGGTACCGGGGTGGGACAGAACCTGTCCCATTGAAACTGGTACCGTTCGCAAAGACAAACATGGCATGGTACCAATTATTCTTCAGCAACAGCAAAGTAACCATAAAGCATGAAAATCATGCTTTATGATTACTTTCATGTTGCCACAGAATAATTTTTTTGAAGTAGCCGATGACGTTGCTTTCATTGTCTTTGATGCCACTTTGGAAAGTTAAGATGATCGGCCTTATCGAGGTAGTGGTGCAGACAGAACATGCCCCTTTAGAGTGTTTTGATATGTTCATTCACAAACAAACTGAAAGTATGTCGTGTAAGTGTACCATACACAATTCATCCCCTGAGTTCCAATGTGTTCTATGTGCCTACTGGCACATAGAACACATTCGAACTAAGGGTACGAATTATTAGCCCGTTTATCCTCCTTCAGTTAGGGATTTCCCCATAAAATAATTTTGTCCCAGTACCGGCGGGACAAAAGCTTCAGTACTGGTACCAGTTGGAGCATAAGGGAACCAGCAGTACTGGTACTGGTACAGGTACTGATTGACATGCCTGTATGTACTTCATAAGAATTTGACAGGAAGATAAAGTAACAAGATGAGCATTACATGAATATGAATACTGATCTTCATCAAAAGCCAACATAAAATAAGATTGTAACATTTTTATTGAGTTGGTTTCGAAGTAGAATTGATTTTATCTTTTCTTAAATTTAAGTCACTGAACTGGGCTCAATGAGCTAATTCCACTGAGGGTCATAAACCTCAACTGATGTCAATTTAGTGAACACAGTTAAGAAATTTCATATCAAATTGTGGCTCATTAGTGATCCCTCTGTACCTAACATGACTAGAATATGATTCTTGCAAGAAGATTTCTTGAATATTAACCCTTTACCCAATGCAGATGATATCTATTTATTTATTTATTGGTGTTTTTAAGGTCACATATTTCTGCACAATGGCTAATCATAACCATGACAGTTTTATGGGTGGAGGAAGCCGGAGTACCCAAAGGGAACCACCGAGCAATGGTGAGCAACTGTCAGCTCACCAACATACTAACTCCACACAAGCAGGGTTAGCATTGGTTGAAGACAAGTGCACCATCGACGTGCAGTACGCATTAGTACACAGTGCCACCGTGCCCCCACATGGGCAATGGGGGTGAAGTGTCTTGCCTGATGATATCAAAATTTATTATTTTAAATATCATTTTTTAATTTTTTCCAAAAAATGTCAGCAAAACCATATCATGTGACCCCTCATTGGAATAAGCTCGACAAGTTCGTTCCAACGAGGGGTCACATGATATGGTTTTGTTGAAATTCTTTTGAAAAATACTATTTTTTCAACTGCTGAATTTGCATGTTATGTTGGCGGATGCGGCTGCTTCGTTGGGTAAAGGGTTAACAGACTTTTTTTTCAGAAAAGCACAGCTTATGACCAGTCAGTGGAATGATCTTGATCAGTATATTATAATAAAGGGCAGAAGCTATGTTCTGAGGGCTAAAAGGTAAAATCTAATTCATTTGGAGGTTGATGAGCCAAAAATTCAGGTTTCAAGGACCCAGAACTTAACCCCTTAAACCCTGGTGGTATCTTCCATGTCAGTTTAATGGCAACAGTTGGAAGAGTCCACACTTATCATTTGAGGGTAGATCAAATAATATTTTCAACTTGCAGCCCTTGAAAATATGGATTGGTCTATGCCATACATTCACTTTGCAGCCACACCACGTAATGAAATTAAAAGTATCATATTCTTGGGTCTGAAAAGCGTCCTCTTGGGTTCAACGGTTCAAATTGATTTTCATTTTTTAACTAAAGAATATCATGATCAACTGGAATCATACAAGGTTTGGCATGATGAGAGGAAGAACTATATTCATTTTGGGGCTGATGTGCCAACGGACAAAGTCACAGTGCCCTGAACTTAAAATTAATTTCTGTCCCTTTCTTTAGTTGAGAGTTGATTTCAGCTCTCTCTTGGATGTACATGATGGGAGGAAGAACCCTTTTCATTAGCTCAACTTGACGAAGTCAAGCTGAGCTTATCTAATCGCTCTCTGTCCGAAGTCCGACATCAGTCATCCATCATCCGTCATCTGTCAACACCATGTTTTAGACTTCTTCTCCAAAACACTGAGCCAATTCAAGTGAAAGTTTGTTTGAGTGATGGTCTGAAGGGGCATTATATTTTTGTTCAACTCGACATGCCCAGCCCCATAAGGAAGGGGTGGGGAAAAATGCTCCAAACAATTTTTTAAATCTTCTTCTCATGAACCAGTGGGTACAATGACTTGACATCTGTATGGAGCTTCCTTTTGAGGTGTAGAACCAAATTTGTTCAAACAAAGTTTGTGGAGCAATATTTGCTTTTGTAATGGGAGGGGCATGATTTTTGGACCACCCAAAATTTATATTTTCTGAACCAATGATCTGATTTGAACCAAATTTGGTATGTGGTATTATTGGGTCATAAGTACTTGATTCATGCTAAAAAACTTTCCCAGTCCCTGTGGGAACCCTAGGAGCTAAAAAAAGAATATTTTCAAACACCCATATTTCCCAAACCACACGGAACAGAAAACTGTTATTTGGTATGAAGCATTCTTAGGACCAGGAGAACTGAATGTTAAAAAAAATTGCCATCAGTTTTGTCAAAATGTTTTGTAGGGGGCATCGAAAAAAATTAGCATATTTGTAAAAATTAAAATAAAAAGTTTCTCCAGAACCAATGATCTGAATCTTTTGATACTGGTATACAGCATCCATGGGGGGAGGTGGGGAGGGGAGTGTGTTTCTTATACAAATCTGTTAAAATGAAGCCCCTTGGTTCATATTTGGCTTCAATATAGGAATCCGTTATTTTAACCTAGGACAATATAGGGAATAATCATTAAAACTCTTCTTCAGAACCACCAGTCAAAATCTTCAATGTTTGGCATACATCATTGTTATGAGGGTCAGATTCAAGATTGTTCAAATAAAGTCCCTCGGTTAATATTTGGGCTTCCTATGGAAGTGAAATATGGGGGATAATCTTTAAAAATCTCCTTCTTCAGATCCTCTAGTTAGAATGCTTTCATATTTGGTATACAAGATCTCTAGGGGTTCAGATTCAAGTTTGTTTAAAGTGGGTCCCTGGGTTCATATTTAAGCTCTCTATGCTAGCCCAAATTTTAACTTAGTGCAATATGAGGAAATTTCTATAAAAATCTTCTTCTTCAGATCCACCAGTCAGAATGCTTTCATATTTGGTTTACGACATCTCTAGGGAGAGTCAGGTTCACATTTGTTCAAATTGGGTCCCTGGGTTCATATTTGGGCTCTCTATGGTAGCCCAAATTTTAACTTAGTACAATATGAGGAAATTTCTTTAAAAATTTTCTTATTTAAGTCTACCAGTTAGAATGCTTTCATATCTGGTGTACAACATTTCTAGGGGAATCAGATTCAAACTGGTTCAAATCGAGTCCCTGGGCTAATATTTGGGTTCCCTATGGGAGCCCGAATTTAACATGATGAAATATGACAGACTTTCTTCAAAAATCTTCTTCAGATTTACTTGTCAGAATCCTTTATATTTGGTATGCAACATCTCTCTGGAGGTCAGATTCAAGTTTGTTCAGATTGGGTCCCTGGGTTAATATTTGAGCTCCCTACAGTAGCCTGAATTTTAACTTAGTGCAATATGAGGAAATTTCTTTAAAAATCTTCTTCCGATACACCTGTCAGAATCCTTTCATATTTGGAATACAACATCTCTAGTTCAATATTCAGAACTGTAAGTCCAATTTTAACAAAATTTGATATGCAGCATAAGTGGGAAACACATTTTAGATTATATGAAAAAATTCTAATCCTAGCTATCGCTGGACACAATGTGTGCTCAAAATAGAAACATAATTCCAAGGTAATTTTATAAAAGCCATGTTACTGAAAATTTAGAAATTTTCTCTTCAGATGCGTAACTAAGATTAATCAACATAGGTTGTATCAAGGGGCTCCATAGGGGAGCTCCACTTTTTATATTATGATTAACTGAAGAAAAGGCATGATGCTTGGACTATTTTAGTCACCTTCGAGGGGCTCAAGGATTGTCAATGGATTCTATGGAGATTGATTGCTTAGTGTAGATTCATTTTTGGCCTCTTTATATCTAGTTCTGTTCAAGGTGAGTGCTTCACATCCCCATGGGGCCTCTTGTTTTGAGGTTTCTGTGCCAAAGGTCAAGGTCATTATGAATATAAACTTTAAATTGATTTTAATTATAAAACCCAGATCTCAGTTGGTTCCAGCCCTGGGTGGGCATCTCTAGTCTTGATAATTTATAGTTCAGCAGATGAGTGGAGTGAGGGAGAATCAAAACCTTAAATAGAAGATAAAGGGGTTAGACATACTGAAAGTAGATGAAAATAACACTGGAAAATGTTTTATATTGTAGTTCAATGTTTTTGCCGAGGACCATGGATCACCAAAGAAGAAAAGTGGAATAATTCCTATTACTATTAATGTTAACCGTAATGACAATGGACCTAAAATTACAAACTTGCCTACATCTGTAACCATCTTGTCAACTGAAGGAACTACACGAGTTCTGTTTACAGTGACAGCAGAAGATGCTGACACACAGGTTTGTTATATTATTCTTTAAGCTTTCCAACAGTAACATACATATAGGTTATCAGACCATGTAGGTTTCTGAGATGGTGTATTGAAGTCAAGACCTCGTTCCTAGGCATATATTGATGAGTCTGTCAGGACGAGTCAATATTTGACCCAGAGTCAAGATCAAGATTTCAATTCATTATCTCAGAAACTCACTTGGTGGCACAGTGGAACCCTGTTAATTGAATAGCCACTTTGCCAATGAAAATTTTTCAATTAACAGGAAAATTCAATTAACAGGGATTGTGTCACTTTCCCGTATTCTAGAGATAAACTTAGCATTTATTCTCTTATATCTTGTTTGACAGAGCTCCATATAATAAATTAAGTGCTTGTATTGGATGTACTGAGGCCAAATAGGTCTATAAACAAAGGAAAACTGGGGAGAGTCAGGGTTATTTCTTGACAGGTTACAAGATTTTTTATTAGCTCAACTTTGACGTAGTAAAATTTGAGGTTATGTCTGTCCATCTGGACATCTGTCGATCAACAATTCAATATGGCTCGGGCTAGAGGCCATATTTATGAACCGACCTTCATGAAACTTCTTGGGCACCTTTGTTATCACCTTGGGACGAGAACAAGTGTTTTTGGGTGCAGTCCAAAAATCAAGATGTCTGCCAGTGGCCATTTTGTACTGAAATTAGGTACAATCAGTTTTTTGTACAGAACTTCTATATGGAGGTTTTGATTTTAATAAATTTTTGAATGAATGTTTAGTAACATGGAATACATCACATACAATACAGGTTTTTTTCCCGTGCAGAAAGTATGCAAATTAGATGAACTTTGCTTTATTAGTGCTACTTATACATAGTAAGTGCACATGTCAATACGGCTCAGGCTAGAGGCTGTATTTATAAACCGATCTTCACAAAACTTTTTGGGTACCTTTGTTATAATCTTGGAACAAGAACAAGTGTTTTGGGGTGTGGTCCAAAATTCAAGATGGCTGCTGGTGGCCATTTTATACTGAAATTAGGTGCAATCAGTCTTTTTGTACAGAACTTCCAGGACTAAGTTTGTTATCATCATGGGGTGGTAACGAGTGCTTTTGGGCTCAGCCCAAAATTCAAAATGCCTATCGGCAGTCATATTTTCAGAAATTGTGTGTATTACATTTTTTGTACAGAACCTGTAAAGAAGATTTTTTATGTCAGTAATATTTGCTATAAATATATTGGGTGCCTTTGTTATCACTGTGGTATGAGAACAAATATTTTGGGGTTCATTCAGACCCACTCGGGGATTCAAAAAGGGAGATAATTAAAAATCTTTTCCAAAAACACCAGTCAAAATAATGTTTCTTGAATTCAGCATCCCTAGGATGTGTTTATTCAAATGTGTTAAAGCCAGGTTCCTGTGTTAATATTTGGTGTTGTTTGGGGAGGGTAAACATTATTAGCACAACCCGATTTTCTATTTCCAATGAGAAAAATAAAACCTCCTCACCCATGGGAACCCTAAGAGCTAGAGATAAAAAATTTAAATACCTCTATTTCAAGAAGGACTGGACAAATATTTATTTATTAGTATGAAGTAACCTTAGAAGGGTTTGAATCAAGCATGCCAAAACAATTGCTAACATTTGGCTTATGGTGCCCCATACAAGGATCTCCATTGTAACATTAACCACATGGAAATTTCTTTTCTAGTTTAGCATCTAACTGTCACCCACCTTTACAATACTTTACCTGTACATTTGTTACAGGCTACGGTCGGTATTTATGTATAGAACAATCCCACCTGCGGCAACCGCGTTGTGTCCTTGGGCAAGACACTTCACACCCATTGCCCATGTGGGGGCACGATGACGCCGTGTACTAAGGCGTACTGCACGTCGATGGTACGCATGTCTTCAACCAATCTAACCCTGCCTGTGCTGCAGTGCGGAGTTACGATGTTGGGGAGCTGGCAGCTGCTCGTCGTTGCTCGGTGGTTCTCTCCGGGTACTCCGGCTTCCTCCACCCGTAAAACTGTCACGGTCATGGTTAGCCATTGTGCATAAATATGACCTTAAACACCAATAAATAAATAAATATGTATAGAACATTACAATACTTTATATGTACCTTTGTTATCAGGTCATTACCTAGATGTGTGTCATACCTGTGTCACATACTATACATGTAGATGTCTTACACAAGTTAAGCTACAGTACCATTGACACTTTCATTTAATTAACAGGAGTTTACTCTTTTACCTATATTCAATTTACAGGTCAAATTTGTACAGGAGGTATGGTAAATGGTTTTGTGTTGGGAAATTATGTTCAATTACAATATTCACCCATTCTTGACTTGTTTGCAGATATTTTGACAATCATTCAGCATCTGTGAATTGATTTTTTGTGAATGAAGATTATGCCTTCATATTATTTTATTATGCCAGTAATTGTTATTGACCAATCAGCTTCGATATCTAGTGACCATATATGAGACTGTGTATCATCGAGCTGACTGCATATAGAGCTTTTATTATGTCTCAAAGTTAGTTTGTCCAATCAAAATGCTGGAATACCTTCTAAAGATTCCACCGTATCGGGTTACTCACCTGATATTAATTAATATCAGGTGAGTAGCCACCATTACTATTTTGATGCAATTCCCCTCACTTCGAATTTTCAAAATCTGAATTAAAATAAAATAAGAGAATTTAGGTTCCGAAAATATTTTCAAGATACCGTATTTTGTGATTTAAAACATTAAATATGTAAAAAGATGGGCAGAAGATAATATTTGTAGTCTGAAATAAACTCAAACGTTCTTGAAACTGAAAGAAATCTTGCACTTCCAGAGCACCCACGACAGGGAAATGACAGTTTCGATTTTTGTCTAGAGCAACTTTTTGAGCCCTTTGATGATGAAAACGAACATTTGTCCAGCTCATCAATGCCAAAGGGTGCTGCTATTTTCAGAAATTGCAAAATCGGCAACATCAACATCACTATAAATAATAAATGAACAAACTTGTTTTTGAAACATTCCGATCAAACAGAATTAACAGAAAGTCGGTGTGCGTTTCAGATTCAACTTCAAAGTTCAAGTTGCGTTATTGTTATTGTTTGCTCTACAGTAAAAAAGTGATTTTTAATGTTCAAAACTGCTTTATTAGTCCTTTTTAGGTAGTAACAACAGTAAATGTACGCAAGGGGCCTCCAGATTATGCCGAGTTGGCAAGCAGCACTGATCTCAGTGGCAAGCAGCGATTTGTTTCATTTGTAAACAAGTACGGCAATCGCCCTTCGCAAAGTGATGATTTGTTTACAATTACCATGCTTACACGTACCGGTGCCTGTTACTGTTCATGATTCTGCGCGGTGCTATCAATAGTGGTTCCTGAAAAATAAATTCCGGGCCGTTGTTTGTTTATGGAGAAAATTATTAATCGCTTGATTTACATGGACTTTCGACATAATAAATATGTTACATGGCGTGTAGCTGGCTGATACATTTCCATACAAGGCTCTGAGTGTTCATATCAGGTTCGGCTTCGCCTCACCTGATATGAACACTCATCGCCTTGTATGGAAATGTATCAGCCAGCTACACGCCATGTAACTTATAATATACGGTCAGTTCTAACATTTTGTTTTTGACATCCAATGCTCACTTCGATGTTTTTCCTGATTTCGTGTGTTCAACGAACAACAAATAATTTCGCGTGTGTGTCTGTTGAGCAACGTACAACTATAATACGTTTCTTCCATTCTTTGAGATATTTTAATAAACAAACGTAAATAAATACAATAAATAAACCACTAAAACGACGCTTCGCCTTATATCACACTTGAGCTGTACATGATGTAAGCCCTATTCATTGTTCCACCTGCTTTTTTTGCAGCCAAAGCTTATAGTAGTAGTGTTTCAGCTGTGTGTTTTGTTTTATTTTTTTAGTTTAACCCTTTACCCAACGAATCGCCTGCAGCCGCCTGCGTAATTTGCAAATTTAGCAGCTGAAAAATATTATTTTTCGAGAATTTCAACAAAACTATATCATGTGACCCCTCTTTGGAATGAGCTCATTGAGGGGGTCACATGATATGGTTTTGTTGAAATTTTGGGAAACAAATTATATTTAAAATAATAAATTTTGAAATTGTCTGCGTTGGGTAAAGGGTTAACACATGGGAGGCTTAAATAAAAATGTCTTCATGGCAAAGAATTACCTTGTCTAATTTATTTCCCTGAGTTGTGATTTATTTGTTATTTAACCCTTTACCCAACATAACGGCCAAAACCGGCCAGCGCTATTCACAAAAATTGCCAATTAATTTTCATTATTTTTTGTCTCAAAAACATAGGTCATGACACCTCTTTGGAACGAGCTTGACGAGCTCATTCCAATGAGGTTCATAACCTATGTTTTTGAGACAAAAATGAAAAACATTAGTCATTCAAAAATTTTATTTGCAAGTGTCGTCTGCTTTTTATGTTAAGTAAAGGGTTAATTACTGTTATCAAAACAGTGGCCTCGACTTGTGTAATCAGTTTTTGATGAGAGCAGGTAAAAACATTCTCTTTCTGAATCAACTGATCGCATATGCGGTTGCTACCCTTAATACAGATTTGTATTTTATCCAGATGTTTTTACTTGCATTGGGTGAAATACGTTTCTTGTTATAAGATAAAGCGTATTCTTCACATGAATACTAGTTAGAGTGAAATCCTGTTGTCTAACTATCAACTTTATCAGTGAAAAATATGAAATTCACAGGCTTTTAAACAAACCTTTTTGTTTCTCAAGCTCCTTATTTCTGAGCTAATTAATTCCTAGTTACATTATGAGAAAAATTGTTGCTTCAAATTTCAGTTTTGCACATCAGTGTGCAGGGGTGGGGTGGGGAAGGGGCTAAATACATAGTTTTTATAGAACATAGTTTTGCACCTCCTTGAAGTCCTTAGAAGTGTTCAAATTCATAAATCTCTTGCCAATACCTTGAAACTCATTGTATGTCAACCAGTTTAGAAAACAATGTTTACCAATAAATGGTGTATGCTCCTCCTTTCAAGTTAATTGCAAAATTGACAAAACTTGTCTAGTAATTTATAAACAGTAGCTCAATCCAGTCCTGATTGACTGAAGATGGTATGCAGTCATACTTGGAGATTTCTTAATTAAATAACTTGTTAATTGAATATATATATGGGAGCACGGTGGCTCAGTGGTAGACTGTTGGACTTCTATGCTAGAGGTCCGGAGTTCGATCCCTGCCAGGGATGACCCACATTGTGTCCTTGGGCAAGACACTTTCTCCCGGTTGCCTACATGGGGGCACGATGATGCTGTGTACTGAGGCATACTGCACGTCGATGGTGCACTTGTCTTCAACCACTGTAACCCTGCTTGAGCGGAGCTTGAACAGAGTTAGAATGTTGTTAAGAAGCTGACAATTGCTCGTAGATGCTTGGTAGTTCTCTCCGGGTACTCCAGCTTCCTCCACCCATAAAACTGTCACAGTCACAATTAGCCATTGTGCATAAGTATGTGTCTTAAACACCAATAAATAAATAAATAAATAAATAAATAAATAAATAATTGAATATATATCATTTTTTTTTAATATATTAAGAAATTACCCTGCCAATTACCAAGTTTCCCTGGCATATAGATCTATTTGGTCTCTGTACATCCAATACAGGCATTTAATCTATGATATCTTGTTTGACAGAGCTCCATGAGCCATGTCAAACAAGATATAATAGAATAAATATTAATTTTATCTCCAGAATAAAGCAAAGTGGTCAAATCCCTGTTCACTGTTTAATCTTCATTGACAAAGTGGTTATTCAGTTAACAAGGTTCCACTGTATTAATGAATAAATGATTTACTTAACTCTTTTGGTATATGGTGGAACCCTGTTAATTCGATAGCCACTTTGCCAATGAAAATTATTCAATTAACAGGAGTATTCAATTAACAGGGATTGTGTAAATTTCCTGTATGCTAGAGATACACTTAGCATTTATTCTATTATATCTTGTATGACAGAGCTGAATTAAAAAAGCAGATACAGTGGAACCATGTTAATTAAATAGCCACTTTACCAATGAAAATTATTCAGTTAACAAGAGTATTCAATTAACAGGGATGGTATCACTTTCCTGTATTCTAGAGCTAAACTAAGCATTTCTTATGCCATCCATACCAACATTTTCCCCTGTATCTCAGCCACTGCTACTCTGATTTGAATGATATTTGGGGTTATGATTGAGCATTATGGGGTAATGATACCTCTATAGCCTGAGTGCCATTCACACATTTTTCCAGAGTTATGGCCCTTTCTCACTCTGGACTAAGAAAATTTTTGTGCATGTCAGGGGCATTTGCCCATTCTTTGCATTGCCCTTTTGTTCTATTATATCTTGTTTGACAGAGCTCCATGAGCTCTGTCAAACAAGATATAATAGATTAAATTCCTGCACTGAAGCTAAATTGGTCTATAAACAATGGAAGACTGGGGAAGAGTCAGGGTAATATCTCGACAGCTTACAAGATTTTTTATTCAATTAACAGTTTATTCTAAACCTATATTCAATTAACAGGTCAAATTTGTACAGGAGGTATGATAAATGGTTTTGTGTTGGGAAATTATATTCAGTTAACATGGTTATTGAGTTAAGAGATATCCAATTGAGTGGGCTCCATTGTAGTTACTCAGTAAATTTGTGTAGTAGCCCAATCTGGATTTTCAGTGTGCAGCCCCAAAGCTTACGCCAAAGTAAAGTATATTTATCTCACAATCGGAGCGTTTTTGCACTGTTACACAACTAAAGCTTAAGGTATCGGGGCCCTTGTTCTGAATCCATATCAAGGGTCCCTGATACAAGCACGTGATTCTGCTGTTGCCAAAACAACGGCATTAATATCATTTTTCGATCGCTTCGTGTTTTTCCCTTCAGAGAAAACAATATCAGGTGAGGTGAAGCCGAACCTAATATTGTTTTTTCTGAGCCGTATATGACACTGTATCTGCCAACTAAACGCCCTGTAACGTATTTTTTATGCACGGCATGCTAAAATGTCACTGGGGCAGTTAACTCAACGAGTAGTTAAATTATGTGCACTTTTCAGCATCTTGGGCTGGTTTGTAGCCCATTATTGGGATTTTCCTGAACACTCGAGTCAAGGCTTCTCTCTTGAAGTTAAAGGATTAGCTTTCACTATGAAATGTGGAAAACTCCACCTCAATAAACGATGAACGGCATATTTTAAACTATAATAAACCTTTACACCAAGAGGGATATTTAATTCACCAGTAATTATTGCAAAAGTAACAACCAAATTCACATTGACGAAACACACAGTTGCTCCACTTCGCAAGACAGTTTTCAGTAAAGTGAATTCCAGTGACGTAATTATCTCTGAAGTGTAACGTCATCACTGACCTCAATATGGAGATCAAGAACGCTATTCTATTTTTCAATTTTCGTCTTTCCATCGATAAGGCAAATGAAAAAGTTCCTCTTAAAATAGTTTTATAACACATTTTGTGGTCAATATTGTGAGATAAATTTATCATCACCACAGTGTGTGTCTCCGGAAATTCTGATCAAGTCTGGTTGTAGGCAAAGAATTGCATTTCGACGCGACCTAATGGGCACGTCGAAATACTATTCTGTTCCTACAACTTGACTTGATCTGGATTCCCGGAGACACACACTGTGGTGATAATCTGTATAGATCACCAGTGTTAAAAGAGATAACCATGGCTGAATATTTGAATGAGTTATCCTGATGATTCTCCAGAATTGTAACTACTTAATACTAACATAACTATTTTCAGAGACCATTCAACGATCTGAGTTTTTACCTAATTGGTGATTTTCCTGCAACAAACTTGTTCCAGATCGATCTCAAAAGTGGAGTTATCAGACTGTCAGCAAGCCTTGCAACAAATTCACTTGCTACATATAATGTAAGTATGTTTTTATTATCAAAACATCCTCAAAGCAGAGTTAATAAATGTGAGTTGGTGACCCTTCACATGTGCTCTTTAAGTTTTCCAAGTGGAAATTCCACCCCATTGGATAATTTTATAGTGACCTTTATTCTAAAATCAGTTGTCTTATGTGATACTGTGATTACAAAATCAGACAGAGAATTTCAGCTGGATCATGGCATTGCTTGTGACCTGGTTGTAATTCTCCATCCACTGTCTTATCATCCGGCAAAATCTGTCTGTCCAAACAGAAATGTGGGACCCAGATATGTTAACCTCCAGAATAATTTTTCAGGGAACCTGAGGGTGATTTTCAGGGAAATGGGATGGATTTCAGGGAAAAGTTTGCACAGGGACAAAACAAAAGAAAAAACTTGCAAATTTTCAGCTCATGGACCACCACTTACACCATGTTATATCCAGATCTAGTTGTCAGTTATGCTGATGCATTTATGCTATGTTCAAAAATCATAAAATAATTGTTGATTTGATCCCTGCCTTGCCATCCTCTTCGTCATGACCCCCCCCCCCCCACCCCACACAGAGCACCACCACCTGTGGTTTGCTTTTATCAAAGTCTACTAAGCTAATAATTTCCCAAGTCAGGAAATGTTAACAGGAAAAGATGTTGTAATGTTCAGTTACTGCAAGAAGATTAGTACTTGGAAAGTATCTCTATCAAAATCCTTCTTGCATGGATGGATGCTTGTGCCCTGCACAAAACTTTTCTTTTCTTCACTGAAGCATTTGTTTTGTTTTTTTGTTTTTAGCTCAACTTGACAAAGTCAAGCTGAGCTATTGCCATAACTTCTCATCTGTCGGCGTACGCACATATGTCCACAACTTCCTTTGGCACACCACACAGGTGGCATTTATGATCAGATCACTTTGAAACCTGGTATGCTTGTTTGGGGTGACCTCTAGATGGGAGCTATTGATATTCTTCAATTTCCGTCAAAAAATGTTGCTGCTGGCAACGTTCTTAGACCTTAGTTTAGTCAGACCTCAATATTTCCCTTTGGCACACCCTACAAGGCACATTTATGATCGGATTGCTTTGAAACTTGGCATGCTTGTTTGGGTGACCTCTAAATGGGAGCTGTCGATTTTCTTCCATTTCCGTCAAAAAATGTTGCTGCTGGCAATGACCTTTGAACTTATATTGGTCAGGCATCAATATATTCCTTTGGCATGCCATACAGGGCACATTTTTGATCAGATCAATTTGAAACTTTGTATGCTTGTTTGAGGTTACCTCTAGATGGGAACTATCAATTTTCTTCCATATCCGCCTAGAAATGTTGCTGCTGGCAATGACCTTTGATGAACTTAGTGCAGTTATGCATCAAAATTTTCCCTTGGCACACCTTGCAGGGCACATTTGTTATCAGATCATGTTGTATCTTCATGTGCTTGTTTGGGGTGACCTTTAGATGGGAGTTATCGATTTTCTCCTATTTCCGTCAAGAAATGTTGCCGCTGGCAATGTTCTTGAACTTAGTTTAGTCTGACCTCAATATTTGCTGTTGCCACACCCTATAGGGCACATTTATGATTGGATTGCTTTGAAATCTAGCAAGCTTGTTTGGGGTGACCTCTATGTGGGAGCTATCGATTTTCTTCAATTTCCATCAAAAAATGTTGCCGCTGGCAACGTTCTTATTACTTAGTTCAGTCAAACCTCAATATTTCCCTTTGGCACACCCTACAGGGCACATTTATGATAGGATTGCATTGAAATCTGACATGCTTGTTTGGAGTGACCTCTAGATGGGAGCTATCGATTCTCTTCAATTTCCGTCGATAAATGTTGCCGTTGGCAACGACCTTCGATGAACTTAGTGCAGTTATGCATCAATATTTCCCTTTGGCACACACTGCAGTGCACATTTTTGACCAGATCATTTTGAAGCTTGGTATGCTTGTTTGGGGTGAGCTCTAGATGGGAACTATCGATTTTCTGTTGAAAAAATGTTGCCGCTGGCAACATTCTGAGAACTGAGTTAAGTCAGACCTCAATATTTCCCTTTGGCACACCCTACAGGGCATATTTATGATCAAATTGTTTTGAAACCTGGCATGCTTGTTTGGGTGCCCTCAAGATGGGAGCTATCAATTTTCTTCCATTTCCGTCAAAAAATGTTGCCGCTGTCAACAACTTTTGAACGTAGTTTAGTCGGGCATCAATATATTCCTTTGGCACACCCTACAGTGCACATTTATGATCAGAATGGTTTGTAACTTGGCATGTTTGTTTGGGGTTACCTCTAGACGGGAGCTATTGATTTTCGTAAATTTTTGTCATTGCCACTGGCAATGACATTCGATGAACTTTGTGCAGTTATGCATCTATATTTCCATTTGGCACACCCTGCAGTGCACATTTTGACCGGATCATTTTGAAACTTGGTATGCTTGTTTGGGGTGACGTCTAGATGGGAGCTATCGATTTTCTTCCATTTCCGTCAAAAACAGTTTCCATTGGCAATGACCTCTGATGAACTTAGTAAAAACTTAGTGCAGTTATGCATCAATATTTCCCTTTGACATACCCTGCAGGGCACATTTATGATTGAATCGCTTAGAAACTTGGTGTGCTTGTGTGGGGTGATATCTATATGGGAGTTATTGATTTTCTTCATTTCTGTCAAAAAATATTGCTGATGGCAACGACCTTTGAACTCAGTTTAGTCAGACTTCAATATTTCCCTTTGGCACTCCCTTCAGGGCACATTTATGATTGGATCACTTTGAAATTTGGTATGTGTGTTTGGGGTGACCTCTAGCTGTGAGCTATTGATTTTTTTTCATTTCCATAAAAAATTATTGTTACCCCGGTATCACCAGCCTTTGAACTTTCTGCATTTGTGCAGAAAAGAGTGACAAGAACATTGCTACAAGCAGGTTGTTTTGAAACTTTATATGCTTATGCAGGGTGACAAAGATAGGAGCTGTCGATTTTCTTTTCATTTTCATCAAAAACTGTTGCTGTTAGCAATAATCTTTGAATTTATTGCATTTGTGCATCAACATTCTTCTTTGACATTTGACATGGTCTACAGGCCACATTTATCAGGGGACTGTTTTTGAACTTGGTGTGCTCATTATGGAGACCTTTAGATAAGAGCCATTGATTTGCATTCATTTCTGTGAAAAAAGTTGCTACTTACAATAACCTCTGAACTTACTGCATTTGTGTTTCAACATTCTTCCTTTACCCAATCTCACAGTTTACATTTAAAAATGCATGGATTACTCAGACTTTGCACACACAATGCTGTTATGTTGAAATTTCACCAAATAACATTGGTACCAATGATCTTCAATTTTTCCATTTCACTTACAATGAATGAAACAGTCCATAGTTAGGGCATTAAATGAGGAAACAATAATGTCCACATGGCTGTGCCACAACTAACTCATCTCAGGTTATCAATGGTTTATTTACATCACAATCTTATTCAATACATCAATAAAGGATTCTGCAAAATACAAAATCATTACGTGTACACTCCATACGAAAAAACTATCCAAAAATCGACTGAGTGTGTTATGTGTAATTACATAATATCAGACGTCCACTCACTAATCAGTGTTGATTGGACTGCATTGGGAAAAGATTCGACAATTAACATATTAATTTCTGTTCACTAAATCTTTTTTTTGTACCTGATACATTTTGTTTGGGAATTTTCTTTAAAGGTGAAAATCGGTTCAGTAAATCCTGTTATTTTGTGTGATAATTTTAACCCCAAAAATGAGAATTTTGTCAATCACGTGCAACAGTGTGGCTCTTCCGTCAATTGGATCTACATTGCATGAAATATTCTGAAGTCATTGGAGACCGGCGAACAAACGCAGTATTCAGTCTGTTTTTCAATAGACACGGAAAGTTATAGATTGCTTATACATTTTTATTTTTGAACATCAAGGGAATTTACCTGCTTTTGTCAGAGGAATAACATCATACTCCACCCAAATATCAAATTATAACACGATTTTTGTGACATATCTGGCAACTATTTACAGCCTCGGAAATTCATTGAAGTGGATTGTTGTCGAAACAAATCAGATCCACCCACGCGTGCCTTTTTCTGGAGCTATTTTAAAACACGGCATCCAAATTGAACTCGGGACCCTTCCGATCGATAAAGCGTGTCCCCACGAAAATGAAATGACGCCATACCAGGAATACATTACTTGAATTTATGGTTGTGAGAACAACACCGCAACATCTAATGGTAACTGGGGGAGATGGTCATAGCACCCTCGAAATCGCCGAGAACACCAGTTTTGCCATTGTTTGTGGGGGTGGGGGGGGGGGGGGAAGGGAAGTGGAAAAAATCGACCAAACTCGATCGTTACTCTCAACCCAACTCGGATCATGCCATGCATTATCCTGATACTACGAGGATAATTAACGCCCCCCCCCCCCTTCTTCATGAAATTCTTGAACCGCCACTGCAGGGAGCCACCCGTCTTCTTGGTTGTCTCTTAACCCTTTACCCAATATGGAGAGCAGACAATGCTTGCAAAATAAATTCTTGGATAACATTTAAAAATTTCAAACTTTTGTCTCAAAACATAGCTTATGACCCCCTCATTGGAACAAATCGAGATCAACGAGCTTGTTCCAATGAGAGGTCATAAGCTATTTTTGGGGACAAAAATTTAAACCATAATAAAATTTGAATGGAGATTTTTATGTATAGTGCTGGCAAATTTGGCCGTTGACGTTGGGTAAAGGGCTAACATTATTTTGTGAGCAATTTAGTCAGTTATTGAAAGTTGTTTTGATGAGTGGGAAATTCACCTGCAGATGTCACTTGCAGTAATTCATTACCTCCGTACTTTGGAGGTCATGCAGCTATAACGTACCTAAACTGTGACGTCGGAGAATTTGGGAAAACCTGAATATATTACTGCTGGTTTAAGTAACAGGAATAAGAAGTGGAACTAGTATTCATTTAGTTTAAACAGTATTTATTACAAAAAAGACAAACGATAACAGAGATAAATTGCAAACATTAATGTGAATTCAGCAGTAAGCTGAAAGCTTATACAAGGCCGTTTCCACCAACACAAGATCACAAAGATTCGTCGATGACAATAGCACGTATGAGTATTAAGTACAAACAGTGTTTATCTGCATTATACAAGCGTTTGAAAAGCGACAGTAACTAATCTTGTATAGAAACAGTCAGAGATGGGTTGAGCTGCAAGAAAAGTTGGAAAGTGTGGGGTGGATGCATTCATTGCGTAGAGTTATTTATTTGTGTCTAAAGTCACATACCTATGCAAAATGACTAAACATGCCGTAAGATAGAAATATAATCAAATTAACTCCAATTATTTGCCACCCAAGATGCCCATTTGGAGGACTTTGACCCAAGCATTGGTAACAGAGTCACGGTTCATCAGTAAGGCTTCACCTGTTTACCACTGTAAACAAGTGTAGCTTTATTACAGTTATTCTCACGGAGATCATCTTGATATTAATTGTGGGTTAGTATTTATTATAGTATATAATTATATAAGATGGGCTAATACTACATTGGGGTTAATTAATGAATTGCTTACTTGATAAAATAATGTCGTGTACCACTTCAAAGAAGAGGCGGTTGTCGTCATTCCTCAGGAATTCTGAACCGAATAGAAGTGTAGAGGAGTCCGCTCCAAACGGAAGGAGATTAATTGAATAATTACGAGCATCGGAGAAAATTGGACAATGCAGGAGAAAATGAACGGGAGTCTCTTCCTCCCCACACTGGCAAAGGGAGGTTGGTGATAAGTGGTTGTGATATAAGTGAAAATTGAGGTTACTACACCCTAGTCTTAATCTACAGTAATATATTTGGGCTGTGCGATATTTCGAACTACAGTAGAACCTTGGCAGTCGTCGATTGCCATCGTTTAGAAAAGTCTTGAAGTTTGTCAATGATGAGTTTTCACGCACAGACAAGGGCAAGGTAACACTGGGCATGAAGGAAGATTTATACAGTTCAGTCCAACAGAACGGAACACGGTGGTTTTGACCTGATCGAAGACTAAGGGAAGGATTGGTCGAGGAAGCATGTGGTGGGATTTTACTGGAGATGTGAGGAGGAACCATACGGTGCTACATTTTGAAGAACTAGATTAACTTGTGTAATGTCTATCTTGCAACGGTTCCCATCCTGTTTCCGTATAAAGTAAGGACTTACTAGCACTGACGGTTGCCCCAGTAATAATTCTTGCCACAGCAATCTAGATTTTTTCCATTTCATCCACTTTAGTTACAGAGCAGTTATCCCAAACAGTGTCGGTATATTCAAGGAGGGGCCTGATAAAAGCAAAATATATTTTTTCTAAGACACTACGGTCTAAGTTAAATTTGTGCTTCCTAAGTAAGTCTAACCAGGACCAGGCCTTTGCGCAAATATGGTCGATATGGTCATTCCATGTACACGTGCTATTTAATATGACTCCCAGATGTTTATGATTAACGACTTCAGATATTTGAGAACCGCCAAAGAATAATGGTGGATGGAAAATAGGGATACTTTTTCGAGATATTAGCATACTCTCAGTTTTATTTGGATTGAACTCTACCAACCATGTTTTAGCCCAATGTTCAATTGTGGCTAGATCTTGATTAATTATTGTCGAGGCTTGTTCAGGGTTTTCTATAATTAGATATAAAGAAGTATCGTCTGCAAATAGGTGTATACTGCTCAGAAGATCTTTGGTTATATCGTTGATATATATAAGGAACAACAAGGGTCCGAGAATAGACCCTCGTGGAACACCTGCATTTATGGTTCTTCAAGAAGAAGTCTCAGATGATATCACAACTCATTGCAATCTATCTGTAAGATACGATTTGAGGAACAACAGAAGTTCACCATTATTATTATGGTATTCATTTGATTTACACAGAGACGAAAAGGCATGAATATTTTGAGTAACAAGAACAAGAACGATTCTTATTTTGCACTGAACTTTATTTAGCTTATTTAGAAAAAATATATAAAGTTTAAATGGAGAATTTTGTATTTAAGGTGGGTCGGTTTTACAGGTAAATAGTTAACAGAAAGCTTGCTAGCGGTTTTCATGCTTTTTCCCGCATATTGGATGATTAATTTTTTTAGTGAATAATGCATTCTCATTTTAGTTCATCTAAACTATTTCGGTGAAAAGCTCATGTTACAATAAAAATTAAATCACCGGGTTTTAACTTTGAAATGTTCGGGCACTCGGCACAGTATAGAACCCATAATCCCGTGTCGGAAAAGCTATTGCTGCAGCGAAACACCAGGATGTATCGCCAAGACTGTCACATTGTTGTTTCAAAAACACTGTACACCCAGAACACATTTTATTCACTGAAATACTTGTCCTATTCAATAATTTCATTTAAAAAATACAGATGAACCGTTACAAGAATGAATGAAGACAAGATCATTTCGATGGAGACAATCCGACCTTCAATTATACCGGGGGGAATCCAAATCATATATCAGCAAAAATTTTATTTTAATATGAAAACAAATCGAAAATCTCATGAATTAACGAACAGATTTTTTCAATTCCTATATTAAACCGCAGTACAGAGTTCTGGAAATGAAAGTTATGGCATTTGTATCTGAATATTTTATTAAATGTAGGTTTAGAAATGTTCTGACTGAACAATATAATTGCTAATCAGGGACAGTCTCTGAAAGATTTTTCTCGCGAAACATTAATTGGTTATGTAATCCTTCTCACATGACTGCACTAAAACAGCTTTTCATACCCGGTCGTTTCTACACAAACGATGGGGTATTAACAAGTGCGGTTTTGTATGCAATGTACACGTAATAATCACAAAAATGTAACAATTGTTTTACATATATATCAATTTATCATACATAATATTGCATAATTATACATGTATAATTAGTTCACTCATCCCCAACCAACAGGGCTCACACAGCAACAGCTAACTATAGAATGGAAGAAAGCTGGAGCACCCAGGAAAACCACCACCACTCCAGGAGGGAGCAGCTGTAAACTAAACTAATCACCAAATCGGCATAAGTGACCCTTGAACCCTGTGAGCACTAGCAGGATAACAATAATAATAATTGTTAAATTATTATTATTTTTATTAGTATTATTATTATTATTATTATTATTATTATTATTATTATTATTATTATTATTATTATCCTACTCTGACCATTTCATACACAGTTTTTCACATATAACCACTTACGAATAAAAAATGTTGCGTATAGCTGCATTAAGATAAATAGTAACATAATAAAACTTTAGCCCTTGAAAGTTACTCAATATACATGTACACAAAGAATCTTACCAGGATTGTGGATCCAAATTCCCCTCACATCACCATCTCCATCAACCACTTCTCACCAGTCTACCATACAGTGCCGTGTGTAGTGCTGTGAAAACAATAACCCGTAACCATTCATGCAATTTGTTTAATAACAATGTAAGATCGAGCTGTAATCTGATAGAACGAAGGGATGATAGAATGAAAACAATAGGATATGATGAAATCAAAGTCCAAGAATGAAAAATCACAAAATCGAATGCAGCGACAGAAAAATACATGTTACCAAATAAATACTGACCAAATAAATAATCTAGATAAATGGAATGATCGACGATATTTTACTTATATAAATTTGACATCAAGACCAACAAAGTATCAAACTCCTTTCAAGACAGCGCAATCGATCTATTTCTACGGAAGCCCATAAAACCCACACAATAAACTCTCGTAACACAATAACTTCCCGACAGTAAGCTATTTTCAAGGAACTAAATAACTGAAATGTAAAAAAAGTCAACAATGAATTAAAAGAATGTTAAAAACACATCTGTTACATTAGCAAGTTTAAGTTTGTCAAGTTGAGCTACAGTGCCATTGACACTTTCATTTTTTAATTCCATTCAAAATTTCATGGGTAATGATGGCCAACAGTTAACAGTTTTGTAGTCATCACAACGAAATAAATGTGGTGTTAGAAAATAAGTCTATTGTGTATAAATATGCAGTCAGAATTTTTCGGCATCCTAAGCAACATTAACCTATTTTTAAACTGTGTTAAATAGTTGAGATCAAGGTGTTGTTTATGTTTTGATTTGGAAAAGGGATGAGGATTAAAGCTAGTCTATGAAAAAATAAATATATATTATTTAATTTCTTTTCATATATTTTATTTACCAAAAAACTGCATTGAAGGTTGAATTTTCAATCTTTTTAAAATAAGTCACCTATTTTCACTTCAACACTTGCACATTGATCACGAATCTCTAATTATGAAGAAAAAAACAGAAATAAACATGAACACAGTTGAAATATATATCATAAAATACCCATTTCTTAAATAAATTTAACTTAAATCCATATTTTACTGCTTTGTGAGTTTTACCAGAGTTTGAAATGCATGTGACTTGACTCCGAACATTTTACATAAGTTACAGCCGGAAAGAAATATTCAACTGTTGTTTTCTGGGATTTTTTGTCCAAAACTTGTTCCCTATATTTATAGTGATAGTCAGTGATATTTTCATCCAACCTCATTCAGCATTGGATTGAAATTATGTGAAAAAAAACACTCCCTCCATATTGGAATTTTTTTTCCTCAAAAATTGTTACCCATTTTACTTTTATTCATTCAAAATCTAAGCTGATTAAAGCCAATTCTTTTCAAACAATGATATATAATAAATAATTATGATGGATGAATCTGAAAGTTACATTCTATGTATTTTGTTTCTAGCCAAGTTATTGCTACCTGTATAGACAGCCAGGACTTGTCTGTAAAGAACTGCAAAGCCACAGGATTTAGAGTGTCAAAATGTAGCAAAAATGTATAAATTTCTCAAAACAGTTAACCCTTTACCAAATGTAACATCCAAAACTGGTCAGCTCTATTCACAAAAATCGCCAGTTAATTTTCATTATTTGTTCATATTTTTGTCTCAAAAACATGGGTTATGACCCCTCTTTGGAACGAGTTTGTCGAGCTTGTTCCAATGAGAGGTCATAACCTATGTTTTTGAGACAAAAATGAAAAAATTAGTTATTCAAGAATTTTGTTTGCAGGTGTCGTCTGCTTTTCATGTTAGGTAAAGGATTAACGGTTGTTGAGGAAAATAACCACTCCCTCAGCTATATAAAAAAAAATTCTTGTTTCTCAGGCCCCCTCTCTCATCATTAAAAATATAGGCCTCATCACTCTTGTTTCATATCACCGGAAAATTGTTTCAGTGATACTATTTTGCACTTGTAGGGCTCCAGCTCAATGAGCTCTGTCAAACAAGATAGTGTTGCTTAAATTTACAACTGCAGTATGGGAAATTTCCATTGCTCATTTTTTTCAACAGAATAGTGTAAGGATTAAATTAGTAATTACCCCTCCGACAACACTCCTTCACCACCCACCCCCATCCCCACCCTCACCCCCACCTTAAACAGGTTATACTGTATTGTATTTAAACAATGAATGTTTAAGAATTTGTATTGATAAATTATTTGCTGTTTTCTTTTTATCTAGCTTCGTGTTCAAGTCAGAGATGGTGGAAACCCATACAAATTTGATACTAAGTTATTAGCTATAAATGTTACAAGGAACCTGTTTGGTCCTGTATTCAATCCATCAATGTATGCTGTTGAGATTTTGGAGATACAGTCTTTGGGTACAAGAATTCTTGATTCCAGTCTGACAGCCACTGATAGGGATAATGCAGTAAGTTTTACAATTCAGTTCTACACTTGCCCTCCATTGGTTGAAGTTTGCTAGCCAAAATGTCTGAACTGGAAAATTATTAAAGGAAATGCAAATATATTTCAGACTGATTACAGCAGTATAATGTAACAAAGTGAATGTACAGTAGAACCCTATTAACTGCTAGAGCACTCAGTTATATTTGGTTGCCAAAATTTGCTCACATGTCTCTCCTTGTTACAATTTATGGGAGAGTGCCTGTAGGCACTCTCCCAGAAATTATAACAAGGCAAATCCATAACAACTAAATAATTTCACTTCAAAGATAATATAAAGCATAACCACTGAATATGAAGCCTGTATGATACAATACCTGTACTTCAGAGTAAAGCCCAAATCTGAGCTTCCAGCACTCCACCAGTTAATTGAGAAGCTGTTTTGCCAGTCAGAATTATTCAGTTAACAGGTGTATTCAATTAATGGGGATTTGATCTATTGTCTATATTCTATAAACTAAGCATTTATTTACTGATGGTTTGGGTGGGTCATTTCAATTTAGATGAAATGAATGTGCTGTCTCCTATAGGGAGTTGAGGGAGTGGGGGAAATTGCCCCAAATGTTAAAGACAACTTCTCATGATCTAATCAATGGGGGAATAAGTTGACATTTAACTTTCAGCCTCCTTTCAAGGTGTACACTGTAAATTATTGAAGGGAAGTTTGAGAGGTAATATTTTCAGTTCTTATTCTTATATTTTGCAAACTGATTGGGCAATTTGAATCAAATTTGGTATGGAGTATTATTGTACCATAAGTACATGATTCATGCAACAAAAATTCCCTCATCTCTGTGGGACCCCCAGGAGCTAAAAATAGAACAAAATTAAATAGCCTGTATTTTCGAATTTGCTTTGAACTGTTATTTGGTATCCTGTATTTTTTAATTTGCATGGAACTGTTATTTGGTATCAAGCATCCTTAGGATCAGTAGAACCGAAAATGCAAAAGAGATTGTAAGCGGATGTGTCATAGGGTACCATATGGGGATGCCTATTTTAACACTGTTGGTTATGAGAAAAAACTGAGCAGTTTTCAAAAATAAAAAAAAATCTCCAGAACCACTAGTCAGAACATTTTGATATTTTACATACAATTTTCATGAGGTGATTAGATTCAAGTTTGTTCAAATCAAGTTTCTGGTTTCATATTTGGATTCCATGCAGGAGCCTGCATTTCAACTTATGATATATGATAATACTCTTTGAAAATCTTCTATTTCTGATCCACTTCTCATAAACTTTCATACTTGTTTTACAGCATCCTCAGGCATGATAAATTCAGATTTGTTCAAAGCAAGTCCCTGTCCCTGATTTCATATTTAGAGTCCCTATGGGAACCAGAATTTTAACTTAGTACAAAATGTGGATATTCTTTGAAAATCTTCCTCAGATCTACTAGTCAGAATCCCTTGATATTTGTTTTTTCACATCCTTAGGGGTGACAGATTAAAATTTGCTCAAATTAAGTCTCTGGGTTCATATTTGGGTTTCCCTGGGAACCTGAATTTTATTCTGTTGCAACATGAGAATGTTTTTGAAAATCTTTTTCTTCAGATCCATCGGTCAGAATCTTTCGATGTTTGGTATATAGCGTCCTTATAGAGGTTAGGTTCAATTTTTAAGTCAAGTGGGCCCAAATTTCAATTTGGTGCAACATGAGGAATATTCTTTAAAAACCATCGTCTTCAGACAGAATGTTCTGATATTTGGTTTTATAGCATTTTTATGGGTGTCAGATTCAAATTTGTTTAAATCAAGCCCATGGCTTCGAATTTGGGTTCCCTATGTGACCCAAATTTTAATTTAATGCAATATGAGAAAAATTCTTTAAAAATCTTTCTTCCAATGGTCAGGTAGACAGCATCCATATGGGGAGTTACATTCACGTTTGTTCAAATTAAGTCCCTGAATTCATATTTTGGATCCTTATCAGAGCCTAAATTTTAACTTGGTGCATTATGAGGAATATTCTTTTTTAATCTGTTTTCTCAGATCTGCCAGTCAAGGTGGAGGGGGATTAGAGCCCAAATTTTAATGTACATGGAAGTTCTTTAAAAATCTTTTTACTCTGATTCACCAGTCCAAATCTTTTGATAGTTGATCTATAGCATCTTTAGTGGGATCACATAGTGAGCACTGCGACTCAGTAGTTATGACATTGGACTTCAAACTGAAGGGTCTGTGATTTGATCCCTGCCGGGGTAACTGCATTGTGTCCTTGAGCAAGACTTTTAATCCTGATTGCCCAAGTGGGGGTTCAATAGCACTGTGTTCTAAGGAATTCCCTGCATTGAATGTGCACTTGTCTTCAACCAGTGATAACCCTGCTTATGTGGAGTTAGTACGTTGGGGAGTCTTGACAATTGTTCTCCACTGTCCGATAGTTCTCACCAGGTACTTTGACTTGCTCACCCATAAAACTGTCTGACATGAGGTTACCCTGGCTGTCAAAAGTGACATTTAAACTCCAATAGATATATAGTGGGGTCACATACCATCATTATAACCTGTTCAATTTTATTTCACTGTATTTGTGAAAATTGCTAACTTCCTGTCATTGAAAATAAAGGTGAATAATAATTAACTAATTACTTTTTTTTTAAAAATGCTTGAGTCTTTTTGTGAAGAATCAATGAGCCTTTGTCAAGTGATTGCTGCAGGTCCCTTGGGGCGTCTTGTCAAAGTTACAAATGATTAAGCACTGTGATAACTTGCCAGATGAATAGCCTGGAAAGGAGGAGAGGGTATTAAGTGGTTGAGGGTTAGATTATTTTTGGTTGTCTGAATTTATATGAACAAAATATTAGTTGTGTTTGACCGAATATGAAACACAAAAGGAAAATGTTGGATTTTGCTCTGTACCCTTATTTTTTTGAAAGCCCTGATAGTGGCTTCTAGCACTCAACCAATTAAATATGTCAGTCTTTGAAACAAGCTTAAGATTCTGTTTATTATTTAATAACAACTTCCTTGAGAAACAAACATTGGTTGCTGTCGGGCCAAATCATGAAATAAAAATGCATTTCAGATTTTGAAAATATGAAAGAATTAGAGCTTATTACTTGGTTAGTTTCATACCGGCTGCGTCATCAAGGCATGCTAATTCGTTCTGACAGTGATGCCTCAAGCCTTGATTGTGGTACTTATTATGCCCCCCGAAAATTTTTTGAGAGAGTATATAGTCGAGGTCTCTGTCCGTCCGTCTGTACATCTGTCCATCCTTCTGTCTGTCCGTCCGTCCATCCATCCATACGAACATTTTGTATTATACCTCGAGCATCAGTTGTCAGATTTTAATGTTCTTTGGTATGGTGATAGGGCAGCTTAGGGGAATGGATGTCCTCATACCTAGCGTTTCATCCATTCATGTTTGGTAGAGTTATGGCCCCTGTTTGTTTTTGGCCTCTGTTTCTGACTAAGATAAATTGTACCATAGCCTAAAGGACAAAGTGCTGCCCAATTTATTTTTTTTTAGTTCTTTATTTTTCTGTGGCCCAGTGCTTGCAGGGGAGGTTGCATGACATTTACATTTCAATATATCCATATAAATATAAATGACACAAGAATTATAGTTATTTTGGTTCCAGACCATTTAAAATTGTATCAACGCACCAATCGATTTCAAATTTTATTTGCTTATTACTAATGTCAAAATACAGGTCAAGTTCAATTTGGAGGTTCACTCCGACCATTCTTGCAAGAGTTATGCCTCTTTTTGAATTAAAAAATCATAAATTTCCCAATTTTAGCCTTATTGTTACTGTCCAGTGCCTATAGGGGAAGTGCTGCCCGATTTGTTTTTAGTCCACTATTTTTGTACTGCCCAGTGCTTGCAGGGGAGGTTGCATGTCATTTTAACCTACATATCAATATAACCATATAAATATGGATGCCATTTTCAGCTTTATTCTTACTGGCCAGTGCCTATGGGGGAAGTGCTGCCCAATTTTTTTTTGTCCACTATTTCTGTGCTGCTCAGTGCTTGGTGGGGAGGTTGCATGTCATTTTAACCTACTACATATCGATATAACCATATAAATATGGATGCCAGTTTCAGCTTTATTCTTACTGGCCAGTGTCTTGTAGGGGAAGTGCTGCCAATTTTTTTTAGTCCACTATCCCATTTTTGTCTAGTCCACTATTTCTGTACTGCCCAGTGTTTGCAGGGCAGGTTTTCATGTCATTTTAACCTACTACATATCGATATATTCATATAAATATGGATAACACAAGAATCATAGTGTTTTTTAATTCCATTCATTCAACGTTGTTTGGATGAACCAATTCTCTTCAAACATTCAGAAGTTATTTATTTACATGCAAGTCCGACTTTGCTACCTTCGGGGGCACCAGCACATGCATTAGTGTTGCTCTTGTGTTCATTTTCCTGAACAGTTTTCGATATACCAGTGTACTGCAGTATTTTTTTGAATACCGATACCGGTATTCAGTTTTGAATATCGTGCAGCCTTACAAAGCCCACAGTTTCTTCATTTCCTAGTTCAGCTATCCAGACATCTCAGCTTCCCCATTGGGGAAGCCACAACATTCTTATAGCTGAACTTCTTTCACTTCGACGAATCTCTGATTATGACTGAATCTTAGTTGGCATTGAATTTTCTGTACAACTCTCTCATTTCTTCTCTTCATCCATCTAATTTTCACTTATTGCCATCATTAACCCTTTACCTAACATGAAAAGCAGACGACACCTGCTAACAAAATTCTTGGAACAGCTATTTTTTTCATTTTTTGTCTCAAAACCATAGTTTATGACCTCTGGAATGATCTCGACGAGCTCGTTCCAAAGAGGGGTCATAATCATGAAATAAAAATGCATTTCAGATTTTGAAAATATGAAAGAATTAGAGCTTATTACTTGGTTAGTTTCATACCGGCTGCGTCATCAAGGCATGCTAATTCGTTCTGACAGTGATGCCTCAAGCCTTGATTGTGGTACTTATTAAGCCCCCGAAAATTTTTTGAGAGAGTATATAGTCGAGGTCTCTGTCCGTCCGTCTGTACATCTGTCCATCCATCTGTCTGTCCATTTTGTATTATAACTCGAGCATCAGTTGTCGGATTTTAATGTTCTTTGGTATGGTGATAGGGCAGCTTAGGGGAATGGATGTCCTCATACCTTGCGTTTCATCCATTCATGTTTGGTAGAGTTATGGCCCCTGTTTGTTTTTGGCCTCTGTTTCTGACTAAGATAAATTGTACCATAGCCTATAGGACAAAGTGCTGCCCAATTTTTTTTTTTAGTTCTTTATTTTTCTGTGGCCCAGTGCTTGCAGGGGAGGTTGCATGACACTTACATGTCAATATATCCATATAAATATGGATGACACAAGAATTATAGTGATTTTGGTTCCAGACCATTTAAAATTGTATCAACGCACCAATCGATTTCAAATTTTATTTGCTTATTACTAATGTCAAAATACAGGTCAAGTTCATTTTGGAGGTTCACTCCGACCATTCTTGCAAGAGTTATGCCTCTTTTTGAATTAAAAAATCACAAATTTCCCAATTTTAGCATTATTGTCACTGTCCAGTGCCTATAGGGAAAGTGCTGCCCGATTTGTTTTTAGTCTACTATTTCTGTACTGCCCAGTGCTTGCAGGGGAGGTTGCATGTCATTTTAACCTACATATCAATATAACCATATAAATATGGATGCCAATTTCAGCTTTATTCTTACTGGCCAGTGCCTTTGGGGAAAGTGCTGCCCAATTTTTTTTAGTCCACTATTTCTGTGCTGCCCAGTGCTTGGTGGGGAGGTTGCATGTCATTTTAACCTACTACATATTGATATAACCATATAAATATGGATGCCAATTTCAGCTTTATTCCTACTGGCTAGTGTCTTGTAGGGGAAGTGCTGCCCATTTTTTTTTAGTCCACTATCCCATTTTTGTCTAGTCCACTATTTCTGTACTGCCCAGTGTTTGCAGGGCAGGTTTGCATGTCATTTTAACCTACTACATATCGATATATTCATATAAATATGGATAACACAGGAACCATAGTGTTTTTTAATTCCGTTCATTCAACGTTGTTTGGATGAACCAATTCTCTTCAAACATTCAGAAGTTATTTATTTACATGCAAGTCCGACTTTGCTACCTTCGGGGGCACAAGCACGTGCGTTAGTGTTGCTCTTGTGTTCATTTTCCTGAACAGTTTTCGATATACCAGTGTACTGCGGTATTTTTTTGAATACCGATATTCAGTTTTGAATATCGTGCAGCCTTACAAAGTCCACAGTTTCTTCATTTCCTAGTTCAGCTATCCAGACATCTCAGCTTCCCCATTGGGGAAGCCACAACATTCTTATAGCTGAACTTCTTTCACTTCGACGAATCTCTGATTATGAATCTGAATCTTAGTTGGCATTGAATTTTCTGTACAACTCTCTCATTTCTTCTCTTCATCCATCTAATCTTTACTTATTGCCATCATTAACCCTTTACCTAACATGAAAAGCAGACGACACCTGCTAACAAAATTCGTGGAACAGCTATTTTTTTCATTTTTTGTCGCAAAAACTTAGTTTATGACCCCTCTTTGGAATGATCTCGATGAGCTCCTTCCAAAGAGGGGTCATAACCTATGTTTTTGAGACAAAAAGTGAAAAAAATAATGAAAATTAATTGGCTAATTGGCATCATGTGGGGCTTGGCAAGATCAATATTAGGCTCAGCCTATGGCCTCACAGAATATTAATCTCACTTCACCTCAAATGCAAGCCAGAAAATAAGCAGACTGTCATCTGCAAAATGAGGTCCACAGAGGGTGAATTTAGTTATGCTACCCTGCATAGCAGAGCAGCATCACTAAATGTACCCTCTATGAATCTCAATCTGAATCAGAGTCTCAAAACTAAACAGAAAGAGGTACCTAGAGGATAAATTGGCCAACTGCATGGGATAGCAAATTTACCCTCTAGGGATCTCATTCTGCAAATGTCAGACTGCTTACTTTCAGGCTTGTTTACATGATTCCATACCTGGCAAGTAAATGTCCTGTAACTTTCAATTCTGGGGAAAAAAATCATATCAGAAAAATAATGTTTCACATTTTTTTCTTGCAGGAACCATACAATCTAGTGAACTACTACATTACAGGAGATTCATTGGGTATACAGTATTTTGATGTTGAAACTTTTGGGAACAATGGATATTTGACAGTCAAGAAGCCCCTGTATGAGGATCAAGCTGACACAAAATTTTATATTGTGAGTTCTCTGTTCGAGGTTTTGAGGTGGTGTCTAGAATGGGATCCCATTTTTGGACATCAATGAGAATCTGATGCAAATCACAGGGCATGCACATTATCATGATAATTCATTTATCTAACAATTCTGTCACAGAAACAGATTAAATCTTAAATTATTAAAACAGTTTTGGGACATAATGTTGGGTCGATCACTAAAACACACATAGAATGTATTCATACACCTGTTATGATAGCCTGCCGCATTACCAGAAATGAATCATCTATATGATACAGAATCAGAATGAGTCATCTATATGAGATGGAATCGGAACACATCATGTGATACATACCATTTTTCAGGCCCAAATCAATATGATTGTTAGATAAAATATAATATTGCTGTGCTTAGGGCTGCATGGTATATCGATAAACTGATACATACTAGTATTCAAACCAATATTGATTGAATACCGGTGTAATTACAAAAATATTGGTTTATCGTTATCATTTATTTACCCACAATTCAATTTTAGAAATGCTGTGAATTTTAACTAAAGTCCTGAATGAATAATACAGTAGAATCCTGTTAATTGAATATTCATTTTGTCAGTGAAAATTATTCAATTAACAGGAGTATACAATTAACAGGGATTTGGTCAGTTTCCTCTGTTCTGGAGTAAACTGAGCATTTATTCTATTGTATCTTGTTTGACAGAGCTCATAGAGCTCTGTCAAACAAGATATAATAGAATAAATGCCTGTATTGGATGGAGTGAGGCCAAAAAGGTTGATAAATAAGGGGAATTTAATGTGTGTCACATTAATTTTTTCGACATATTACAAAAATTTATATACAATTAACAGGAGTTTACTCTACAACCCATATGCAATTAACAGATCAAATTTGTACTGAAGGTATGGTAAATGGTTTTGTGTTTGAAAATTATATTCAATTAACAGGGATATACAATTAAGAGATATCCAATTAAGTGGACTCCACTGTATTATCCCGTTACCTAACAAATCAGCTGAATTTGCCCGTGTGATATACAAATTCAAACCATATCACATGACCCCTCATTGGAATGAGCTCATCGAACTCGTTCCAGTGAGGGCGTCACATGAAATTGTTTTGTTGATATTTTTAAAAATTTGCTAAACTACTATTTAGAATAATAAATAAATGAATGCGATGGCTAAAGGGTTATTACAAACTTCATCATCAAGGTATTAATTTGTTCTAATTGTGATGGATCAAGTCCTGATTGTGCTACGTATGTTCAGATATGTGAACAGTTTTTCGATATACTGGTATACAGTTCTGGAAATGAGACGGGTGCGAGTGCAATTGCTCCCGTCAGCACCTGTGCTTTCTATTTTACGGGAGCTAAAAACTGCACTCTTTGAAAAATATTGTGGAGCACTAATATACTGTGAGGGCAAAAAATGTGTGTTGTTTTGAGAAAACTGCACTCTGCAGCCAGTGGCAAGTTACTGTCATAATTCAGCAATTCCTTAAACATTTAGCCCCTTGAACTCAATCAGCTGCTTTTCTGGCCAGGAACATGATACACCATAACGTCATTAAATAGGATGGCTGTTCAGTAAATATGTGGGGTAGAGCCATCAATATTTTCAACGTGCAGCCCAAGGCTGCACATTGAAAATATTGATTGGTGTACCCCAAATAATGAATATCGACTCTTCTTATTGCTGTCATTGAACTGGCATGGAAGATACCACTAGAGTTCAAAGGGTTAAGGTTTCTGGTGTTTGGTGACAGTATTTCCTCGGAAATTCATATACAAACATTTTACGAGTGCAATTTACTCCCATCTCTGCATTCACAGGTGCTTAAAACTACACCTGTCAATTTTATTCATTTCCAGCACTGCTGGTGTACCGTGGTATTCTTTTGAATATGAATACCGGCTTCACACGTCATCTTCCCCCTGGATATCTTCCCCCGTGGGGGAAGATATCCTAGGATGTCTTCCCCTCCAGGGGGGGGGGGGGATATCTTCCCCCCTGCCCTGGATATCTTCCCCCCACCATGAAAATTTTGTTTTTGATTAATTTAACATTATTTGATGATGAAATGGCGAGACAAATGTTTTTTTTCGCAGAATATTGTTTTTCTTTCAGGTCCAACCTGGATATCTTGCTCTCATCCAGTTGAAAACCTGTGACAAAAAATCATTTCAATATTTTCTCAACTATTCTGGTTCATATTGTCATGTGACATGAAGTGTAACTGTTTTGGGCAGAGAAATTGGTTTTGGACATAAACACTGAGTTAGGGTTGGTTGGAATGGGAGGTGGGGGGGGGGGGGAGATATCCAGGCCTGGATATCTTCCCCCCCCCCCCCCCCCCCACCATGACAAAATTTTTTTTGTCAAACATTTGACATTAATTGATAATGAAATGGTGAGAGAAATAGATTTGGAGCATGAAAAAATGGTTTCGGACAAACACTGAGTTAGGGTTGGTTGGTATGGGAGGTGGGGGCGAAGATATCCTGGACTGGATATCTTCCCCCCAACATGACAAAATCTTTTTTGTCAAACATTTGACATTAATTGATAATGAAATGGTGAGAGAAATAGATTTGGAGCATAAAAAAAAAGTTTCGGATAAACACTAAGTTAGGGTTGGTTGGAGATGGGGGTGGGGGAGATATCCAGACCTGGATATCTTCCCCCCACCCACCATGATAAAAATTTTGTTGTCAAACATTTGACATTAATTGATAATGAAATGGTGAGAGAAAGATTTGGGGCATGACAAAATGGTTTTGGATAAACACTGAGTTAGGGTGGGGGAAGATATCCAGGGTGGGGGAAGATATACTAGGATATCTTCCCCCCTGGGGGGGGGGGGGAAGATATCCTGTTACACTGGTATTCAGTTTAGAATACTGTGCAGCCCTAGGCGTGTTTGTTTATGCTTAGTTGTATATATTATTCACAAGATCATTTGGTTTACAGCCTCTTCTTTATAACAATTACTGTACGTATTGAAAAGGTTTAGAGCATTTAACCCAATGCAGACGATATCAAAATTTATTATTTTAAATATAATTTTTTCAAATTTTTTATTTGAAAAAATTATATTTAAAATAATAAATTTGTCATGTGACATCTTGTAGGAATGAGCTTGACCCAACGAGGGGTCACATGATATGGTTTTTGAAAAATAGTATTTTTTCAACTGCTGAATATGCATATTGCGCGGGCAGATGCAGCCGATTCGTTGGGTAAAGGGTTAATGAAAGGTGCATGGTAGTTTTTAAATTGTAATTTTAAAATAAAAATTGGCATGTACGGTATGTTTGATGCTGGTCAAAACTTGTTGTGTTGCATAACATTTACCGTACGTATTGAAAAGGTTTTGTGCATTTAATGAAAAGTGCATGGCAGTGTTCAAATCTTATTTTTAAAACAAGACTTAATGATTCTGGAGAATCATAGGCTTTTTCAGACAATATTCCATGATTTTTCATGCCCCCAGAATGTCTGAAAAATTGTTTTGAACTGTATCACTAAAGTCCCATTATTGATGTCCTGAGGAATGTATCTAAAATTTTAATGCTTGATTGCTTGTGGTTAACGAATGCTTGCCAGATTAATTCTTCCCAAGAGTCTATTTTTTCTTGAAAATCTTTAAGAACCACATGAAGAAATCCTCAGAAAATGTGAATTTTAAGTTTCTAAGAGTTGTATCTTTTAATCTCTCAAAACAGGGCTAAGGCTTGTTTTTTTGAATACCCTTACCTCTTACAAAAATTATACCCCATAAATTCTGGGTCTGATAAAAGAGGCTATGTTTATCTGTGGCAAACCCATTGGGTGCTGTTGGTATCTGAAAACAGCCCATTTTATCAAGATTTTGACATTTAGCAGCCAATGAGTTAAGAAATGCTTACCAGAATATTTTGTTCATGAAACTTGTAATGTCACCCCAAGACCTGCAAATGGCCAATTTTTCTTGAAAATCTATAAGATGTGTTTATAGAAACCCACAGAAGACATGAATTGTTAAGCTTTTAAGTAGGCTTGGGACGATATCCTGGTACTCCGATATGTACCTATATGGCAACCCACGGTACGGGTACTGGTGCGGACGTCCAAATTCTGTTGTATCGCAATAGCACTATATAGGCCGGTCTCCAATCTTGAAATTCAACTCTTTCGCTCTCAATACATTCAACACATCACATTTAAGGCTTGGGTGATTTGGCCAACTCAAATATCCTGCAATCCAGATTATAACACCGGAACACCGATATTAAATCAGGGTATTTTTTGTTTGGGTTCGCATCGCTATTTGCAAAGCAACCTGCAAGATATCCCAGGTGCAATCTAATCACCGAAATTTTGTTTGCATGGTGCGATTCAATGTTGCGCTCATCTAACATACCAATTCAAAAATGTTAAAACTACAGATAAACAGTATAATAATAAACCAATTTATTATGAACATCTGTTGGTTATGCAAAGTGATACATTTTTAGCCACCATTTAACGAGTGTTTTCAAAGCAGTTGACTAAACTTCGCTAATGTTTTCTGCGATGTCGGTTCCTATTAATTAGCCCCCTTGATGTACACCAGTTATTCTTTGTAACCATCTTCCACTACTTTTTTCGTTCGGGTGAATCGATTTGAAAATTGCAAAGTGGAAGTAGAACGGCAAGAGCATGTCTCAATCACTGATGTATTTTCATTGCCAACCTACAGGACCAGGGTACTCCAGCGTTTTTATATATTTGGTAAGGTTAGTTGTCGTGATCATCAGATGACTACTTACCTATTTTTGTCGTAATTACTAGCACCTGTGTCTAAAATCGTCTTTATTCTAAAACTGAAAAGTAGAAGGTTGTGCTAAGACTCAGAGGGGCCACTTGGTAACTCTCATTTGTAAAGTTAGGGATGGGTTTATATGAGCTCAGACAATCGTGACCAGTCAGTGCAGAACATGATGGAATATGGGAAATTGGGTGGGGGTGGGGGGGGGGGGGGGGTTGATCTCCCTCCTCCCTAATGTGTATGTGCTCCCCAACTATGAATTTCTGGCTCCACCGTTGTCCCTGTGATTTTAATTGTAGCTTCAATACCAGGATGAATATCAAGATACGTATCTAGATACATATTGTATCGTGACTCGTGTATTTAGATATGTATCGTAGCGTTATTTGGTGTATCGTCCCATCACTAATATATAACAACATAGGCCTTAAGGTAGATTACAAGTATATTAACTCTAATGATATTTCACAAGGTACCATAGCTAATTAAATTTGAGGTATCTTGCTGGAAAAATACACAATTAAACCACATGTCTCTTATCCGAATCAGCTCAACAAATCCATTATTTTTTCATTTTTTAATATTCAACCAACCATACGAGCCCAATTCTCTTTGTGCTGTGGACAAAAATCACCATAAATGTGACACAGCATAGATTTTCTGTTGCTCAGACTATATTTTTAGGTGCATCTGGTGGCAATCTTTTTATTTTGAACTTCAGACCATGTTACCGTTAATTCATCACAATTACGTATATGTTTCAATAAGCCCCAACCCATAGCCCAAAACACACATCGTGAAATAAACAAGGCAACTTTTAATGATACATGTAATGAGTTTAGTAAATAAACCTCTCATGTACCCCACAACATCAATGGACAAATAATCAATAAATCAGATAAAGGTTGAGGTCACTCCATCTTAGTTCAAATTATACACTGATTTGTAATTTAAACACCCCTATATTCAGATCATCATCTGCTGCATGTGTGAAAAATCTAGAAAAATTAAATGGTTTGCAAGTCCCTCTGTTGATGAAATAATTTAGAAACGGGTAACCTCATTTTAAATATTTCATGTGGTAACGTCAAACGGTGACATATGCTATTGGAGCAATAAAGATAGATAGAGGTATCTTCACTATTTTAGCAAATATCAGGAATTATCTCATGAGAGTGGACCTGAAAGTTTTATTTTTCTCAAGCACTTGCGCTTGTGAAAAATAATTCTTTCAGGTCCACACGAATGAGATAATTCCCGATATTCACTAAAACAGTATAGATTTTCTTTTTATTATATGCTGTGACATTTTAATGCACAATATTCAGCCCATTTTGACTGCAAACAATTTCAAGACAATAACAAAAAGGGGCTGATCATTCCTTCAAGGTGATGTCATGCGTCGAAGCGTAATGTCATTTTGGAAGCTTCTGAAAAAATTCATTGTGTCAACCTGAAAATATTATTTTTCACATGTGCTAGCGCTCGTGAAAAGTAAAAACGTTCGGGTTCGCACTCCTGAGATAATTCCAGGTACTGACTAAAATAGAGTAGATTTCCTTTTTTATTATATGCTATGACACATTTTATTGCACAATCTTCAGCCTAATTCAACCCCATGCGTATGTTTCAAAACAATAACAAAGATCAGCTGATCGTTCCTTCAAGGCGACATGATGCGGTGTAGCGTGATGTCATTTAGGAAGCTACTGAGGGATATGTCTCGATATCCATTGAGTCAATATCTTTTAGAAAATTTGCAATAATTCACAGGCTAGCATATAATAAAAAAAACTATGTGACCTCACATCCAAACAAGAGAGGGTGGATACTTATCTGTATACTGTAAATACAAAATTAACTTAAATATTTCTATATTGGATGTTAACATTTTTCGGTGATAAACGTAGAGAGAGAGAGTTAAAAATGTCGATTTTAAAACTTTTTTTCTGTTTTGAATACTTATTCTTCAGAATTTATAGAGATCTTTTAGACAAGAATTATTACAAACTAGATACTCATTGCATATTCATAATGCTAGAAATTGACAAAAAAATTCTGTTCTTGTTAATTGAATATTGTGTGTATCTTTTGCAAATTGCCTATTCATTCAAGAAGGCTTCAGTTCATGTCAAAGTAAATAAGTCATTTGACATTTCAGTACACTGATTTTTTTCTTTGTCAAGCTGCATAGATCATCTTCTATTTTTTAGGTAACTGCCAGAGCTGAAGACAGGAGCCCACAGCCAAAAGGAACACCTACTGATGCAACAATTAGTGTGAGTGTTATCAGAAACAATTTTGATCCACAGTTTTCGGATACCACAAACATTAAGATTGATAGGAACATTCAGGAGAATCAGATTCTTCGAACACTGCGGATAACAGATGCTGATTCCAAGGTAAGAGTGATTTATTTGTTTTATACTCATTATTGAAACATTAAACGTCATCTCAATCCAGCTGTTGGGAATTATTATTTATTACACACCTATTCTATGAAATCTCAGTCTACAGAAACACTAAACCTTGCAGAAAATGAAAATCTGTTCTGCACATATGTGCAGAACGGAAATCGTTAACGGACCTATTTTTAAATAGAAGCAAAATTTCACAGGAATTTTCTTCAAATCGTTCACCACAATTACAATTTGAATCATTAGCAATAGCTAAAAATAGTAATGTAGGTTCCCTCGGAAATTTAGTTGACGATAAAATGTTTTCTTTTTGTTGATAGTTCATCCACTGAGTTCCAATGGGTTCTATGTGCCTACTGGCACATAGAACACATTGGAACTCATAGGATGAGTTGTCAAATGAATTGTCCTAATAATTGCTTTCATAGACATTGAGGCATGTAATAAACACAGAATGACACAGATATGTGGGTTAATTGATATGGCACTTATGACAATGCAGAAGGATAAAACTTGTGCCATATCGATTAACCCAATCGCACGCGTGTGTCATTCTGTGTATTAATAGCATAATTTTGTTGTTTCTCTTCATATTTTTAAGCTGATAATTGATTCAAACAAATAACTATAACAGTCACTTGTTCTGGGTCATTGTATTTTGTCAGATCAATGAAATTTGGTTGACCAGATCAAACGAGATGCCCTAAGTGTCTTGTTTAATCTGGCTGATGTTATCTTCAGGACAGAATTTGACAAAACAAAATGTTTCATTGAGATGTAATAATTCATTAGTTACTTGACAATGAGTATTTAAAATCTGAATACTTCAGTTAATATGTTAACAACACATTATGACTATGGAAATTTGAACCGACTTTTCTTCTGTATAGATCTATTTCCCAGCACCCATGTGTAGCACTTTGCCACTTTATTGGACAGAGAACTTGCCACTGGAATATAAAAGTTGAAGGAGAAAATTTGAACAGATATTTCTTCTGTATAGGTCTGTTTCCCAGCACCGACATGTAGCACCTACACCCAGCACCTACATGTAGCACCTACACCCAGCACCTACATGTAGCACCTACAAGTCTGAAGTCTTAGTAACTCATGAAGCAAATAATAATTATTATTATCACTTTATAGGGCACTCCCTGGTGAATATTTTCATTTTCGGGGGCTGCACAAAACTCATATGTTTCCGTTCACATCCGGGTACCCAGGCAATAATGAAAAATTTGTTTCAATATGGCCCGGCGGCCCTCACATCCCTGGATGTAGGGGAGGTAACACTGCTTTGAGTTTGAATATTTGGAGAAGAGAGATGTGATGGCGGTATTTTGTGATCTTTGGCGTGAAAGAATTAAGATATACATTCGCATTTAAGGCATGAGTTAGTTGCTGACAATGATTGTGTGGGAATTTCACACATCTAGTACATTGAAAAATGATAATAATGAGCAATCATAAGTGCTGGGCATTCAATTTATCAGCGTGGGAAGCAGCCAGGTGAAAACTGCAAATGCACGACACACTGAGGTAAGTAAAATTTTCAAGTTTTAAACAAATTATTCACAGGTGAACCAGGGCCTTAAATACTGTGAAAATATTTGTAATACTTCTGGAAAAAATTCCGATTTAGGATTTTATAAGGTTTGGTGTGGAAAAGTTGATAGTTTTGACATGAAAAATTGCGGAGTTTAAAATTTCCTAATCTCGTGTACAACAAATGACTTTCGGTACTTGTTTGCATTGGGCGTCAACTGATTAATCACGTGACAATACTTAGCTAAAAATACTGTGTTGATAAACAGATGACACGCGTCAATTTTCAATAAATTTCAGCGTTCATTTTTTCAAAAAGTCACAATCGAGTGAGTTAGGGGAAGACGATTTGGAAAACATGGAGAAAAGTTCAGTGCCTCACATCACAGCACTGGCTAACATGTAACCTCTTTGAAATGTGATAATAATACAAATAACATTATTTTTTACGGGCGTTATGGTTCATTAACGGCCCTATGAAAATGATTAACAGCCCAAGGGTCTATTAGTGGCCCGAGACGAAGTCAAGGCGTTTCGTCGAGAGCCACTAATAGGCCCAAGGGCTGTTAATCATTTTCGTAGGGCCGTTAATGAACCATAACGCCCTCAAAAATAATGTTATTGTATAATTAGTAGGAGCCAGATATGAGTTGGGACATTGGTATTCACGAAATTTATCCCGATGAATATGAAATATGGGGGCTTTGCACACTTCTATCAGTTAATGGCATACTCAAGTTACAACTTTCTCCTGAAAGTAAAGTAATGAAATTTGCTATGTGATATTTACTGAAGTTATCATTTTTAAAAAGAAAACAGTTGCCAATAAGTTTAATCAGAGTTTCTTTTTATTTAACAGGAGCCTTTCAACACTGTTTCTCTTGAACTTATTGGGGATGATTCCAGCACAGTGTACTTTTATCTGCAGCAGTCTATAAGCGATCTAAAGTCATACAATATTCGTGTGAGGAAGGTTGATGATTTAGCAGTAGACACAGTTAATGTTTACAAGGTATGTGTATCCCTTAATGTCTTCTAATAAACAACCGGTTTATTATATTGAATAGCTAAGAGTTTAACTGTTTACCCACTGATTATTTTTAAAAATATTTTTATCAAGTCTAGTCATGGCTGTTGTAAAGCAGCCATGACTAGATTTGGTGAAAATCTTTTAGAAATTTAACTCCAGAAATCATTGGTCAAAAGCTTGATTTAATTTATAATGCGGAAATTTAGTTTGAAATACCCAAACTATATGTATTCTAGTGGCAAGAGTTTTGCTGCCCAGAGCAGAAATATCCACTAGCAGCAGGTGAAGAGTTAAGTGCTTAGGGTGATCTTTGCAGTTCACAGCCACGGTGTCTTCCCACTAGACCAATTCCCTTTCGACCAATTCTCTTTAGGCCAATTCCCAAAAGACCAATTCCCCTTAGACCATCTACATACTGTTATTGATTAAGGGTTGATTAAGGATAATTAGGAAAACTTTTATTTATAAAATCTGCCCAACATCTATAAAATATCAACAAGCCAGAAAATGAGCAGACTATCATCTGAAAAATGAGGTCCTCAGAGGATGAATTTGGTGATGCTACCCTGCACAGCAGGGTAGCATCACTACATTTACCCTCTGTGAACCTCAACCTAAATCAAAGTCTCAAACATAAACAGGAAGAGGTACCCAGAGGATAAGCTGGCCCATTGTATGGGATAGCATCAGCAAATTCACCCTCTTGGGACCTCATTTTGCAAATGACAGACTGCTTATTTTCAGGCTTGAATATCAATAACATTAAATACATTTATAAATATTTATAAATATATCAAATTATTGATATAGAATTATTTTTAAAGTGGAACACACCAGTTGGTCTTTTGGGAATTGGCCTCGTGAGAATTGGTCTAAAGGGAACTGGTCTAGTGGGAATGAACCACAGCCACACAACAGTTGTTTTGAGTTTTCTTTATCAGTCTGTTACCTAAAATTTTGCCTGCACTATTTACAAAATCATGTTCAATTTTAATTTTTTTTTCAATTTTTCCTCTCAAAATATAGCTTAAGATTTCACATAAATACAAGCTCATCAAGTTCATTCTAATGAGGAGTCATAAGCTGTGTTTTTGAAATAAAAATTTAAAACGTTCAATTATCTAAAAAAAAAGAAGCAGTGTTGTCTGCTCTTCATGTTAGGTGAAGAGTTCAGCTGGATGTGCTGTTACCTGATATCGTTATTGCTTTTCTATGGGAACAAAGGAGAACGCTATTCCCTAGCTTTTATCTGTGTGGGGACACCATTCCCCACAATTTCAAGACCTGAAATGACTTGAACTTCACCAATATCCCACCCAGAAAGCACTGGCTCATCTTACTAGCCACAGTAAACCACAGTGTGTAACTTGCACAGAACCACCCAGATAACAATGCTTACTTATGAAGAAGAGTTTGGGGTACAGTGGAACCTTGTTAATTGAATAGCCACTTTGCCAGTGAAAATTATTCAGTTAGCTGGAGTATTCAAGTAATAGGGATTTGGTCACTTTCCTGTGTTCTAGAGATAAACTGAGCATTTATTTCATAAAATCATGTTTGACAGAGCTCAAGGTACTCTGTCAAACAAGATATATAAAATACTAAATGCCTGGATTGGATGAAGTGAGGCCAAATAGGTCTATGAAGAAGGGGAATTTGATGGTTGTCACTGTAATTTCTCGCAGTATATGAAAATTTCAATTAACATTTCACTCTCTATCCCATATGCAATTAACAGGTCAAATTTGTACTGAAGGTATGGTAAATGTTTTGTTTTTGGAAATGATAGTCAATAAACAGGGTTTTTAAATTATCATGTATCCAATTAAGTGGGCAGTACTGTGTGAAATTTCAAAATTTTACCAGAATTTTCCCCTCAGACTCTCCCCCAATGACACATCATGTGTCAGCCATCACTGCAAATTGAGCACTGGTTTAGGACAGGTATTTAGTGTGCAGCTATGGTTATGGCTAATGTACAATGCAGGCTGCCCCCCCTCCCCTTCTTAATTTTGAAAATCGTAACTGCCTAACGCTCTATTGAAAAGTGCATGGTAACCATTCTTACAATATGTACAAAAGTTCTTCAACAGAAGAACAAAGGTATAACAGATTTTCTCTCTCGATTTTGAATCAAATAAATAACTCAATAACTAAATAAATGCTGGTACTGTTTTGATACCATGGTTTCTTTGAATTGGCTAGCATGTTATGATTTATTTGATAAGTTCTTGAGATGTTCTCAGAAATGGTAACTTTTCAAAGAAAAACTGAATTATTTTGGTTATTTAAACCTTTACCTAACATGATCTCATTGAGTTTGTTCCAATGAGGGGTCATAACCTATGTTTTTGAGACAAAAAAGGAAAAAATAATGAAAATTAACTGGGGATTTTTTAGAATAGCACTGGCCAGTTTTGGCCGTTACATTAGGTAAAGGGTTAAAGGATATTTTTGACAGCCTGTATAATTAGTTGTATGGAAGCTTGTTATATCAGACAGGTTAATATGCAGAGAAAATTGTGTTGGATGTGTCTTGATGGGAACCAAAAAGATCAGAAGATCTTTCTTAAATGGTTCAAGACCAGAACCAGAAAGGCTTTTTTCTTGAAGGATGTGTGGCATTTACAATTGTTTCTCATTCTGATGAATCCTGCACTAATGCATACACAGCATCTGGGATCATTGGTAATGAAGGCTTACAATTCTCAGGACAAAGTCTATGGACTATAAATGCAAGTTCTGTGTTTGATAAGAATGTAGCATATGGAAACATCTCCTACTCTAATACAGACACCATGCCCAGGAACATTCTTTCTTATAGCTTACAATCTCAGGTCAAAATGCACTGACTACATGTATAAACATAAGCTCTATATCTCTCAAAACAGTAGCATATGGGAAAATCTCCTTCTCTAATGCAGACACCACATCTGGGAATGTTCTTCATATAGCTTACAATCTCAGGTTCAAAGTCCAGAGATTATAAATGTAAGGATTATGTCCAGTGGGTACATAGAATAAGCTAATACCTACACTGACGCCACTGCTTACAGTATTCACATTTTGCTCATGTAAGCTCTTCATTGTCTCAGGCAACCCGCAGTATTTACTTATTTCATGCTAATGCACTCTTGTCTGGGTGTGTAAATAATCTCAGCTTACATTATGCACAGTGGTCAGGTCATAGTTGGACTCACATGACTTCTCTTCCACACCTACAGCAGATCCTCATTCATCAGACCCCAATTTCTCCTCTCAGAATGTCGAGGCTTTGTCACTTCTTATACCAAATGATGTACTCCAGTTCATCATCAGTATTTAGTTAGCAGCAACGATGACTATCAATGTTTTCAGACCGTTATTTTTTAGTTTCTGAGAGGAGGTGCAGATCTCAGCAAGATTCATTCAGATCTGCTAACTTGCCACACAAGTTTCTTTCCACAGATCAGACTCCTGGCTCTGGTAATTCCTGGTCCATGTCTTTTTAATCACATGTGGTGGATAACACTCCTTTTGGCCCTGACAATGTTTGTAGACAGTTGGCTGAAGCATTCTCTTTCTTTGCAGAACTTTGCTTCCACAGAAGTGCCCAGCAGAACACACTCACTTTCATGTGCACAAAACGGAGCCAAGACTACTTCTCTTCTGACACTATCACATCTGCCTCTGTAGGTCAGCCTAATATTCATGACCCAGACTATGTCACCACTCATAAGAAACTGAAAGTGATGTGTTCATTGACGAGGATTATGGCAATCTCAGTCTTCTGACTACATTCAGTCCTTAGATTTTATTTTTATGCCCCCCAACTTAGGTTGGGTGGCATATAGTGATTGAAGTGTGCATGTGTCCATCCGTCCATCCATGTGTCTGTCCATGTGTGTGTGTCCGAGCCAATAACTCGAAAATGGTTAGGGCCACAGTCATCAAACTTCACATAATTATAAAGGACCATGGGAGGATGTGTCACACACCATAGCCGGGTTTGTACCTTCAAGGTCAAGGTCACATTTCAAAGTCACACTAAAAATCGATCAATATTCGTGTCTCAGCCATAACTCAGAAACGAATCATAGTACAATTGTTAAACTTTTTACAAATGTTAAGGACAGTCAGAAGGTGTGTCGCGTATAATAGTTTCAGCCGCATCTGCAAGGTGAAGGTCACAAGGGTGGGGGGTGGGGGGGGGGGGGGCATGTGGTACCATAGTAACATTCTTCTTGTTGAGCATGTGCTGGAGGTAAAGCCTCAGTCTTTACCCATGTGCTGTCTTGTCACTTCTCTCTAGTGGAAAGGAAAGCAGCCACTACCAACTTACAGAACTCCTCTCTCATTAAACCATTACACTTCATTTGTGGATGACACTTTTACAGCTATCTGTTCTCAACTATCAGCAAAAGTATCTAAATCCTCCCTTTTTTCCAGAGCAGACAGTACTCTGTCACCTAAAAGGTTAAAGTGATAAATAGCTACAGCAAGTTCTTGTCGTGTGTTCTCTCTCTCTCTCTCTTTCTCTTGATGAAGATGTCTCTACTCTCAATCTCACATACCTAAGACCAATAGTGTTACATTGTCTACCTGGGAATCATTATTCTTCTGTCTAAGAGCTTCTCCAGATCTCCTTTGTCAGATCATCCTGTGGCAGCTTTAGCCACTAGAGTTTCCAATTTTGAAGAGCTTGATGATACCACCAATCCATTCCGATATCTTTCTCACTACATACTGAATGCAGTTAATGTTTCAGCCATCAGTGTTGCAACCTGCAACTCATTAGGAGAGATGCTACACTAGAGTCAAATTCAAATCTTCCTGATATGCAATGTTATCAATTTTGTTCCACCTCTGTATTCAGACAGCTTATGTTTTGAGGTCAAATACAGATGGTACAAGAAAGAGTGCTCAAATGTTTCATTAATCAAGTTGCTTACAGCAGCCATGACTTGATTCCAAGAAAATACTCAGCAGATTAAGAGTTAAGAAGCTTTGTTTTCTCATTACCCTCTTCAAGAATGATGACGACGAGTTATAAGCTTTCAGCTTACAGTCGAATCCACCAGCTTGTTCTATTCACACTATGTTTGTTTGTACATTTGGAAATAAATATTGTTTAAACTAAGAATGATCTGAGTAATACTAATTATAGGCCCACCATGCTTCATTGTTTAGGAAGTAAACCTAATTATTGTAGGTTTCAGTAACTCATCATGATAATATTTTATATGTTGTGTTCTGTTCATATTATTATGCTCATGCTCTTTGAAAAAGATGAGTGGACTTATACTGGTATACACTAGGGTGTTAGACTCCAAAATGCCATAACTTTGACTTCTGGTGGTATTCCAATATAAACACATATATATATTTGACTTCAGCCTCCTCCTTTTGTTCAGTTGGCATTTGTGTTTCTTCTTTGGTAAGTTGCAAAAGAAATTAAAACGTTTGACAAAATGTTATTTTTAACCCTTTACCCAATGCAGACGATATCAAAATTATTATTTTAAATATCATTTTTTCAAATTTTTAAAAAAATTTCAACAAAACCATATCATGTGACCCCTCGTTGGAATGAGCTCAATGAGCTCGTTCCAACGAGGGGTCACATGATATGGCTTTGTAGAAATATTTTGAAAAATAATATTTTTTCAACTGCTGAATTTCCATATTACCCGGGTGGATGTGGGAGATTTGTTAGGTAAAGGGTTAATACACCTACCCAAGTTACACATTATACTGCCCTCCCGGAAATAAAATATTATACCTCATTATTTTTATGTGTGCCTCCCCCTCACCCCCACCCCTCTCATATATACATGAATATCAAAAATTTATTGTACATGTCTGGTGGGTATTAGTCAATGGTACCTTGGGACATCAGGCTATGGCTGCTGTTGCTTTTGGCACCTGGTCCAAATGGTCTGGTCTTTTCTCCCTTTTTTTTTGCCTTTTTTGACTTTTCATGCTCCCTAGGGATTTTTTCTCTTAGGGATCCTTCAAAATCTGCACATTTCCAAGGGGGTAATTATATAAGAGATTTTGGCACTTGTGTTACTTTGGTAAGTATATTAAGAAATAAAATTTGGTGTAGAATTTAAATTTTCATATTCTAGTCATTTTAGGTGAAGTGTTAGCCCTTAACCCAATGCACACAATGTCAAAATTTTTACAAACATTTCTAGCCAAATTTCAACAGAACCTTATCATGTGACCCCCCCCCCCCCCTCCTCATTTTAACAAACTTATTGAGCTAAATTCCAATGAGGGATCACATGATAGTGATTTAATGAAATTTTTTTTTTCCAGCAGTTGAATTTGTAAATTTCCTTTACAATGATCCAGTTACTGTATGCATTATATATCCATAGTGATATAAGTTAATGTCTGATAAAAATATATTATCACCAATATTTACATGTACATATTGATGTATCAGAGTTGCTCTTGTTATATATAAGGCCCAATCTAATATATAGCCTTATAAACAAGTACGATTCTCTTATACAACTGTTTGTACATGAACATAATGGTGAAGTCTCAGTCTCTCGCAAATGCCTTTCGAAAGCATGTAATGTCCTTTGAATAGTGACATAAATAAATCATAACCAATCATGCACTTGTATCTTGCAGTCACAAGATACAGATTTTATATCAGAAGCCCCTGATACATGATGCATTCAAGCAAATATGGACCCAATACATACACAGAATGACACGCATGTGAATGGATTAATCGATATGGCATGAGTGCCAGCGTGAAAGGATTGAATGAGAGGCCGCAGGCCTCAAGTTTTATCCTTCCGCGATGGCCCAAATGCCATATCGATTCATTCACAAGCATGTGTCATTCTGTGTTTATTACATGCCTTCATGTCTATAAAAACAATTATTAGAAGGACACCCAGTAATTCATTTGACAACTATAAACAAAAAGAGCACATTTTATTGCCAACCATATTTGTGAGGGGAACCACATGTTGGTATTTCGTCCCCTGAGTTCAATGTGCCTACTGTCTCATAGAACACATTGGAACTTTGGGGATTATTTTTAGCTAGCGATTCAAATTGTAATTGCAGTGCATGATTTGAAGAAAATTCCAGCAATATTTTGCTTCTATTTAAAAATAGTCTTGGAACTTTTGGGATTATTTTTAGCTAGCGATTCAAATTGTAATTGCAGTGCACGATTTGAAGAAACTTCCAGCGATATTTTGCTTCTATTTAAAAATAGTCTGTCAACGATTTCCGTTACGCACATATGTGCAGAACAGATTTTCATTTTCTGCATGGATTAGTGTTGCTGTAGATGGGGATTACATAGAACAGGCATGTAATAAATACTCATTGTAAGTTAAAAAAGAAAACTCATGCATATCAAACTGGAATTGAAACTTTTGCAAAAACCTGGTCAGATAGAGTTTGATTTTCCACACTGGGAAAAAAATTGCTGCTAAATGCCAATATTGAATTACTCAAGATCATAGTGGATATTTACCTCATGATTTGAGCAATATTTATTTGCATTAATGTGGGGTATGTTGCTGCTTAGCCTACCAATAATTCAATCACCTCATGGACTACTTGACATGCCAGCACCAATAATACTCAACATCTTCTATGCAAGCACGGTCTTTCGTGTGTAATTTCTATCATGTGTAGGAATATATGCAGTTCTGGTGTATTTTAGTGGGGTCTGTTTGGGAATGAGAGTGGGGTTGACAGAAAAGGGCTAAAGACCTTTTCTGACTTTGACAGATTTTGTGGCCACATGCCACAACATGCAGCTATAATGAAGTCTGGTGAATAAACACATTATCCTGGCAGTCATTTCTACTCAAGTCTTGGTTACCCATATATGTAGCCAAAACTTGACAACAAACTTCTGCAAATCCTCAAAACTGACATGTAAGGGAGTTTGTATTTTGTCCAAATTGTCCAGGCCCTTAAGAATTGAAATGATGAGTTTCTGTTACTACAGAGGAGCCCCTTAATTGGATCTTTTCAATCACACGCCTGTTCTTTGAAATCCTCATCACAGAAACACTAAACCATGCGGAAAACGGAAATCATTGATGGAATAGTTTTAAATAGAAGCGAAATTTCACTGGAATCGTCTACAAATCGTGCAATTTAATTACAATTTGAATCACTAGATAAAAATTGTTTCCCTTGCAAATTTGGTTGGCGATAGAATGTGTTGTTTTTGTTAAGAGTTTTCAAATGAATTGCTGAGTGTTCATCTATTAATTACTTTTACTGGCATGAAAGTGTGTAGTAAACACAGAATGACATGCGTGTCGTTCTGTGTATAACCGAATAACGCTGCTGTGAAGTAAGTCTTAGTAGCTGAACATGGCTCCGACTGCAGTCATGAGCTCAGTTGTAAGCTTTTATTCTAGGACTATCTAACCAACATCAGACAGGGATGTCAATATTCCATTAAAGGTTGGTCAGCATCCTGTTGTAAATTAGTCCCTCAAAATGTGTCCTGAATACTTGACAAACTTTCTAAAAAATACAAATTTTGATATGATTGATATAAGGTTAACAGAAAAGTCAGTTTTCCTAATTTGTCTATTCCTCATTTTGTACATGGTTTGTCAAAAAAACATATTTATTTGTTTATTTATTTATTAAGGTTTAACGACACGTTAATAGCCAACATCATATCGTGTTGGCGACAGTTTTACAGGTGGAGAGCCTGGGAAAATCACCGAGCAATGGCGAGCAGCTGCCAGCTCCCCAACATCATTACTCTGCACTGCAGCACAGGCAGGATTAGATTGGTTGAAGGCATGCGCACCATCTACATGCAGTATGCCTTAGTTTGTGGCATCATCGTGCCCCCATGTGGACAATCATGGTTAAGTGCCTTGCCCGAGGACACAATGCAGGAGTCCAAATCGATCGCTCAGATGGTCACCCATCCAAGGACTAACCAGGCTCGACGTTGCTTAATTTCAGTGATCTGACGAGAACCGGTTACTGCAACGCCACTGTGCCCCCACATCAAAAAAAAATAAATATGCATTCCGGCTGTTGAAAAAATGTTCGATATTTATGTACAAATAATGAGCCCATTTAATTGGATATCTCTTAACTGAATAACCCTGTTAATTGAATAGAAATTGAATAACCCTGTTAATTGAATAGAATTTCCCAACAGAAAACCATTTCCCATACCTCTAGTACAAATTTGACCTGTCAATTGAATATAGGTTATAGAGTAAACTCCTCTTAATTTAATACAAAATCTTGTACCCTGTCGAGAAATTACACTGCCTCTCCCCAGTTTTCCTTTGTTTATAGACCTCAGTATATCCAATACAGGCATTTAATCTATTATTTATTTATTGGTGTTTTAAGGTCACATATTTCTGCACAATGGCTAATCATGATCACGGCAGTTTTACGAGTGGAGGAATCTGGAGTACCCGGAGAGACCCACCAAGCAATGGTGAGCAACTGTCAGCTCCCCAACATACTAACTCCACACAAGCAGGGTTTGCATTGGTTGAAGACAGGTGCACTATTGTAGTGCAGTACGCCTTAGTGCCACATGCCACTGTGCCCCCATGTGGGCAATGGGGGTGAAGTGTCTTGCCCATGGACACAATGCAGTTGCTGCAGGTGGGATTCAACCCGAGGACCTCTCGGCTTGCAGCCTGCCCCTTTACCTACTGAGCCCCTTATTTAATCTATTATATCTTGTTTAACAGAGCTCATAGAGCCCTGTCAAACGAGATATAATAGAATAAATGCTAAGTTTATCTTTAGAATACAGGAAAGTGACACAATCCCTCTTAACTGAATTCTCCTGTTAAAAGAATAATTTTCATTTGCAAAGTGGCTATTCAACTGTACTTGATATCGACAGAGTGGAATATTTAAACCTAAGAATTTTAACAAAAGAAGTGCTTTAAAGAACAATTAAAATACTGAAATTAGTGTTTCAACACAAAAGGTATTAGTTAACAACATGGATTCCAAAACAATTTTTCCCAATTCTTTATCAATCATCCACATGGGTGGGATACCATCTCATCCACATGTTTTCCTATTGTGTAAGCATCAGCTGTTTATCAAGACAGAACATTGGTGATGGAGGTACCATTTTGTGAACAAATGAAAAAATAATGCCATTACAGGGAGAATTCTAATGTGAATCACTTGCCTTTTTTCAGCTGCGCCTTTTGGCAAAAGATGGAGGTGGGCCAGTGGAGAGAGATAACACAGCAGTTATTACAGTTGAGTTCAACAGAAATCTACATGCTCCAACTTTTTCTGGGTTAATATCAAACACAATAACAGTGACTGTGAAAGATAACATCCTACCTTACACGCTGATCACAATAATGAATGCAACTGATACAGATCCAACAGTAAGTGGTGCTAATATTTTGCATTTATTTAGTTTGTAGAGGGTTAAGCCCTGGGAAGCTGTACAGTTTCCTTTTAATGCACAACATCCTGTAAACTGAAGGGTTGGCATTTATTCCTTGTCAAGTGTTGGCCTGACAATTCTGATCAAGTGAATGTTACTCATGAAACAGTTGGCAGGCATCAGATTTACATTGGGTTACCGACTTGGGTATTTACAAAGAATACTCAGCTGTGTGTGCATGGGTGATCAATGTCTTGTACTACCCTACACAGTTTGCCCAACTGTGTTCCAAGGAGTGATCTTGCAAATAGTGCTAGACTGCATTATCAGTCTCGGACACTGGGTAGGTACCCATTTGTTTGGCTGCACACAGGCAATAACAATAATTTAATATGAACGAGATACACCAGAGAGTATTATCCCAACACTGATCAATGGATGCTTCCAAATACTTTTTCCACTACTCAATTCTCGCAATACCCCTTGGAAGGGAAATGGATCAGTGGCAGTCCCATAAGGGGAGATATAATAACAGTATTAAGAACTCCTTGGAACAGTGAAAGACCATAGTATACAGGCAGAAAACAGGAAACACTTGAACTAAACCATGATATACCTGCATTTGCACACATGTTCAAATTTGTTATATATTGTTTTGTGAGAGAAAGATGTTGCATACACCCCACTCTTCATCAATCCCAGTCTACTTTTAATGTGAATAAAATATGTTTAAAACAAAACTATATCTTGATTACAAAATCTTGAATGTAAAGATATAATTTTATTTAATGCTTTATCCAATGTACACAATATCAAAATTGGTTATTTTAATTATTAGTTTATCTGAGTTAAGCTTGAGGGAATCTTTTATTATGTTTACACTGCATTAACTCCTTGCATGCTGCTGGCAGATATTTCCGCCCAGGACTGGATTTCTCTTCTTACTGAAATCTGTATAATTTGGGCACATTTAATCCAATTTTCCCCTGTAAATTGCCTAGATTTTATTCACCATTGATTTTTGAGTTAAATTTAGTTGCATTTTTCATCAAATCTAGTCATGGCTGCTTTAGAGCAGCCATGACTAGATTTGATGAAAAATACTCAGCAGTTTAGAGTTAAAGACCCTGATTCATCCCCCCCCCCCCCCCCAAAAAAAAAAAAAAAAAAAAACCTGTGTTAATTGAGTGATAAAGACAGGGTGATCGATCCAAAAATTGTTACTATAAATAACACACTGGAGAATCCCATGCAAAGACTATTAACTACAGCTCTGCTACGTAATTAATTGATAGACAAACTGTAAGCAATACTGGTGAAGGCAAGTGATTGGGATGATTGAATGTGTGATTTTCATGATTATTGGGGAAGTGTTAATCCCTTGTTAATGTGAAGACCTTCTTCATGTTGCCTACTTTATCAATATTGCCACTTAATTTCTAATTAAGCCATTTTACACTTTGGACTCCAAGGTGGATCAATTAACATCAGCATCATCATCCACTCTTGACTTCAGAATGTGTAGATGTGTGAAAACCAACTACTGATTATGGAAAACTTGAAAATACCAAGTCAGCTCAGGAAAGCCTTGACTGCTCTGGACATTTCTTATCCTATCAGCTAGATTATCCAGATGGTAGACAGGAATGTCCAGCTGGCACTGGAATTCGAGACAGAGAAGGCAGAGAATATCTTGCTGCCTTCTTCAGGGAGAGGTAATACCCATGTGAAGAGGAACCCCTTTCACCCTGGTCCTCACCCGAAGAAGTCTGGAGGACCTGGAAAGAATGAGAATAAAAAGAAGAAGAGTCCATCCACCAGATGGAGGGATACCCGACGCCTGGAGGCTTTCTTGGAGACGAAGAAGGAGAAGAGCGAGGTAGAGAAATAGCGAGGTAAGGAAAGAGCCAGAGATGGCCACCATTTCCCCTCCCACTCCCATAGACAAACCCAATCAGTTGCCGGCTCTCCAGTCGGTATCAATGAATGAGGACAGTCCTGTGGAGACTGAGGAGGAAATGGAAGCTGCCCTGTCGCCGCTGACCCCCATTCACCTCTCTCTTCAGTACCCGGAAGTCAGGCCCAGGAAGCAGCAACCAAATCATCACAACCAAAGCTAGAAACACTTTATCGACCGGATAAATAGGATGGTCATAAAAAATTTCGGAGAACTGAAACTAAACTCTGAGGGGATAGTCGATGACTTCTTAGAATTCAACAAAATCAGAGAAAAAGGATACGATGATGAAACCAAACACCACTTCAGATCAATGAATCACAGCTGACTAGAGGCATTCAAGATCCGCCACCCTCTCTTTCATGAATGGTATAACAGCAGCAGAAACAGCAGCCAACTCACCTCAGCCTCCTCCCACAAAAAGCACAAGAAGAAGCACAAGCGATGCTAAAAGCCACAACTCCTCCTCCTTTGCCACTGCCAGACATTACTTTACCACACAGCTAAAGAGGGTCGAAAGGAGCTTGCCCCACATCATCCCTGTGTGCCTCTGGCGCACTAAAACCATTGGATTTCCTTTTAACATGCTGGATTCTACAATGGAAATAACACTGAAAATACAGAAAGCCCTGTCTCTCACCCACTTACTTGGACTCTCCAAGTAAGAGGTGAGGTTGTCCAACTGACTGTGTAATTTGTCAGAAAAGACCATCAACCACTTCCTTCGGGGAAAGGTAGCACTTTTCATGAGAGGAGCGCCTCTCACACTGGTCCTTTCCTGAAGAAGAAAGGAAACAGGATGAAGTAAAATGAGAAGAGCCAATCAAGACCAAGTGCTGAGATGCCCAGTGACTGGAAAATTTTTGGAAAAGTAAGAAGTAAGAGAAGGGGAAGACCTAGGAAGCCACTACCATCTCTCCACCTCCAAATCCTGTAACTCCCATCCACACCCCAGTTACCTCTCCTGAACAGGACAAACTGGAGGATGGAGATGTTATCAGGGCAGCGGATATGGAAATGGAAACTGGTTTCTGGCTCTCTTAAGCCTCCACCTTCAAGCTCTCCCCTCCCTCTGGATCAAGATCAAGGACCTCCAGTTATCCAGGCAGTCCTGGACAGCTTGAGGAATAATGTCAGAGAATCCATCAGAGAGGCAACAGAAAGTAACAACCAAGCGAAGGCACTTCTGGCAGCACACAACACCCAGAGAACTCCTGAGGCAGCTAGGACTAGACCCTTCCATCCAGGTCAGTCCTCCAATCAGAAATTCAACAGCCCAACAACCACAACAGTCTCAGCATCACAGTCACCTCGACCCAAGAAGAAAAACAAATGACACAAGTACCTCTAACTCTCTAACACTCTCATTATACATCCAAACAGGGTCAAAAGGGGCTTGCCCCACACCATCCCTGTGTGTCTCCAGCGCAAAACCATTTGATCATCATCACTTCTAATTAAGAAGAGAATTGGTATGAAGTAAACATTATCACTGCATTGTGTTACTCACAAAGATAAAAGAAGTAAAAGCAGAGTCTTATGACTTGGAAAATTAAAAAATAGAAATTTTGGAATATTGTACATGTACTAATATTTATGGACTGATGAGTTAGAAACAGCCAAACTTGGAACCTTTGTAAATTTTTTTTAGATTTTGACAGGGTGAGGGGGAAAATGTCCAGGTCTAGCTATCTTCCCCTCCCCCCACATTGTAAAAAAATTGTCAATGTTGAAAAAAAGACGATCTACGTTTATTTTAATGAGATAGTATTAAATCTTATCTACTGAATTACATTTAACCAATCTCACAATCTTTGACAGGGTGAGGGGGGGATATGTCGAGGCTTGGATATCTTCCCCCTCCCCTTGTCAAAATATTTATCAACCGTAAAAACAAATTTTGGAATGCATACTAATATTTGTACACTAATGAATTAGAAACCGCCTATCTTTGAACCTTTGTAACTTTTTTTTAAGGTTTTTTACAGGGTGAGGAGGCAGATGAGCTATTTCTAAAATTTATTCAAAATATTTCTCTCCCTAACTTATTCCACATTTTGTTATGTGTTCCTGAGTAATTTTATACAAGGATTTAGCTGTTTAATATCAAATGTTATCAAATATTGTGAAATAATAGTAAAATAAACAAAATTAGATGAATACATTTAAAAATTTAGGTGGAGGGAAGATATCCTGGGTAGGGGGAGAGAGATATCCTAGGATATCTTACCCAGGGAGAGGGGAAGGATGTCCAGGGGAAGATATCCTGCTACACTAGTAATCAGATTTAAACCACTCATAGAATAAGGGTTTTAACCTCTTGGCAGAGCCTCGTGGTTAGAACCCTTATCCTAATTGTGGTTTAAATCTGATTACTGGCCCCAGTACCTATTTATTCTATATATTTTTCCTATAATGCAGCTACAAATTGGATCAATTTAGTCTTGCTTAACAGGGGTCATGGAGCTCTGTCAAACAAGAATGAATTGGTTAAATTCGAGGTTACATTATGGGATTAACTTGCAGCTTGAAACTTCAGTATTTTGAATCCAGTATACAAAAATTTAACTCCTAATCTGCTGAGTATTTTCAGGATATTTTGTAAGGCTGCCATAACTAGATTTGATGAAAAATTCATCAAAATTTAACTTTAAAAATCATTGGTGAAAAATCCTCTTTATTTATAGGTGAACAATATTAATTAAATGTGCCCAAATTATACTTATTATCATGGCAAGAGAAATCCTGTCCTCAGCAGCATGCAAGGAGTTAAACAAGAGTGCATGCAAGAGTTCCATCAATAGAATATCACGTACTTATCACTGTAGATACAGAATTATTTTGCGTGGGCTCCCTGGTCTGTAACATAAATTATGACTAAAATTGAAACAAGGTTGTTTCACTCAGTTATTTATTTATTTATTTATGGGTGTTTAAAGTCCCATACTTCTGCACATTGACTAATCGTGACCATGACAGTTTTATGGATGGAGGAAGTTGGAGTACCCGGCAAGAACCACGGAGCATCAATGAGTAACTGTCAGCTCCTCAACATTCTAACTGTGTTCAAGCTCCGCTCAAGCAGGGTTACAGCGGTTGAAGACATGTGCACCATTGACGTGCAGTATGCCTTAGTACACAGCATCATTGTGCCCCCATGGAGGCAACCAGGATAAAGTGTCTTGCCAAAGGACACAATGTGGGTTGTACCAGATGGGGATTGAACTCGGGACCTCTAGCATACAAATCCAGCAGTCTACCACTGAGCCACCGTGCACCCATTCCAATGAGTTGTCATAAGCTATGTCTTTGAGGCAAGAAATGAAATAATTTAGCTATTCAAGAAGTTTTGGGCAACTGTCAGTTTTTGTCACGATAGGCACAAGATTAAAATTATTCAGGATTTTGAGTAAACTGAATTTTTACTGAATGTCATAATTGATTTGTAAGTCTCTTTCAATGTACTTTCTAACAGTGTTTATTATGCCTCACGTCACAGCCATGATTGGTTAATTTGACACCTTCTAAAAGTCATAGACTCATAGTACTGGAGTTTTGGGGCTATTGGAACATTCTTCTCTGGAGACATGAGAACAAAGAAAATGTAAGGTCATCTTCCATTGATGAGCATTGATTTCACATTCACTGATTGGAATTTCTCAACACCAAATGCTGGCACTTTGTCTGTTTAACTTTTTTTCGTCGCTGTTGGACACAAACTTACTAACAAATATGTTATCTTCAAGGGGTGTGTTTTCAATTTTAACTGCAAACAATGAATTCAAAAGAATCAGAAATATTAAAAGCTCATGTGATGTTCACCACTTTAGTGAATCATGAATGTGATTTCAATTATATTTCCACAAATTTAGTATTAGTACTCCTCAACAAAACTTTCATGTCCACACTCATGAGATAATTTCTGATGCTGACAAAAATTGAATAGATTTTCTTTTTATTATATGCGACATATTTTTGCACAATATTCAGTCCAATTTGACACCAAATTGCATATGTTTCAAAACAGTAACAAAGAACAGCTAATCGTTCCTTCAAGGCAGCGTGATGCGGCTTAGCATGATGTCATTTAGGAAGCTACTGAGGGATATTCCTTGATATCCATCGAGTCGATGGATATCGAGAAATATCTTTTAGATAATTTGTGATAATTCACAAGCTAGCATATAATATATTGTTATATCTCAGTTGCTAGCTCCCTGACTTTTAATAATTCTTGATATTCACACACGCAAATTAATTAATTGCTGTTTGCCCTCTGCTCATAGAAAGTGAAACTATAAATTTGTTTTAAATAAGTGAACAGTGTACTACCATCAATAATTCACATTTATCAATGCTACTATTTTGTTGACCTGGGAAGATGGTTTTGTTGAGTTTTGGCTAGCCATATTTGTGCTTTATTATAGAGTGCAGGTGACACAACTTAAAGTCTTCACATGTGCTTCATATTATCTATGTAGTTATGGATGTGCCCTGTTACAATTTATGGAAATGTGCCTGTACAATGACAACCAAGAATAATTTAGCACCTTGCCAGTTAATGCATACATGCAGTACAGTTGCTGTGCACTGGTCATAATCCAGTGTGGGCAGTGATGTCCTCATGTGTGTTTAACAGGTGATAAAAGTCACCATCAGCAAAATTTTAATTAATGAAGCATGCGGTTATACCTGATGCTTCATTATTTAATTTTTTAATGATAATTCCTATAATTAGTGTATGTAATCTAATAATATTGGGATGCATGTACCTACCCCCCTGAAAAATGTGTGTTTTTGGAACAACATCTGTAATGTGTTTTTTTATTAAATTAACTGAAACTTATGCTGTTTGTCATTATTTTATATAAATTAATTTATATTATACTAGATATTATGCAGTTTCCAACGAACATGCATTAAGTATCGTATGCTCTTTCTTTGATGTAAAAGTTTGTTTGTACAGTAATTTCAATTGGCCCACTAGCCTCCTCTCAACTATAGGGCTCTTGGATGTAAGAGAATCCCGGAGCAAAAATAATTGAATTAAGGGTTAACGTATGGTGAAAAATATTAGTGCTCTATGTGTACAGCTTTTCAATAAACCCATATAAATAAGTCTGTTAATGGATCAAGCTCTAAGAGCTTGATCCAGTAACAGACATATTTCTATGACTTTATTTGTAAAATGGAATACATTGAGCACTAATATTTTTCACCATACATTGTAAAGTATCAAAATATTGGATTATGGTATGATGGAAATATTAGTGCTTACCCCATTCGACATTTCAATAAAACTTTTACTCCAAAATTGCAGTTCCAATATATCACAATTAACACTATATAAACCTAGTGTCAATTTTAAAGTGTTTGACAGTTATATTGCGATTTATTTGGAAGCCGGTCATTTTCCCATGGTCCAATTCCCCACGGCAAAAAGTGACCATTTCCCCACTGCACGTTTTGCAAATGTGACCAGTTCCCCACGGCCCGGTTTCTCTCATTGGTGATAGCTTATGTTGTTGCATACACACTCCATCGGTAACAGTACATAAGTGAGCAATGTTTGAAAAGTGATACTGCACTGATTAGAGAAAGAGAGACATGAACATGCAAAAGAGACTTAAGAATTTATGCATGCAGGTTGGAAAGTGTGAGAAAGAGGTTCCTGAGTTTATGGACACTTCATTCGTTTAAAATGCTTCTGATTTTCCTTCCTCCAGGAGCTCATTCCATTGAGTAGTCATAAGATGTGGGAAGTGTTAATAAATAATTAATATATTCCGGGTTGGTAAAGGTAGATGTTTGTATTTTATTTTATGTTATATTTTCATGTTATTTGTGGGCCACATCTTATTTTGTCTTAATAAAATAAAAAACATATCATAATTTAAGTATTCTTCCTTTTTTATATTAACAAACAGAACTTCATATAACATTATTTTTATGCATTGGTTATAGCAATACAGGTCCAAGTGTCGTGGGGAATTTTACTGTTGTGAATTTATCGCCATGGGGAATTGAACCATTGTTAATTTAGCGCTGTGGGAAAATGGTCACTTTTCTAATTAAGAGGCCGCAGGGAAATGGTCCCGTGGGGAAATGACCTACAATTGGTTTATTTAGATTACATAATTATAATCCTATAGAGTTTCCAAAATTATGAAATGAAGCTAATATAGTGTGAATCATAATCTGAGAAGCAGGCAGGCAGGCAGGCAGGCAGGCATATAATTATCAATATTATTGTATCTAAAACTAAACTTTTTGTCAATAAAATCCTTTAATAAATATCTGCATTCTGTGTTGTTTTTGTTTCCCATTGTTTCCAACACCATTTTTATTTAAAAATTTGACTTCAAAATCAAGTGAGCCGCAGCCACTCTCAACCTGGACAACGTCCATTTTCCTCAAAAATGAGGCTCAAAATGTCTGGGGCCAAAACATCCGAGCCAAACTATCTGACCCAAAATGTCTGTGGGTTAAAATGTCTGTGCACCATATGCACACACAGAGAGAGTCTTTTTGGCTCACTTTTTGTTTTTCCCAATAATAAAAAATAAAATCCTACCCTCCATCCCAGTTCAAGAAAGAAAATTCCGATGATAATCTAAGTATTGATTTTTTATGTCATTATTCCTGTATATTTTAAAGAAACTTTTTTTAATGATGTCTAGTCGTATAATTTATTGTTCTTATTAGAACTAGACTATAACAGTTATCTATCTTGATCTTCCTCAACAAATGGTGTTTAACATTCAACAGCAGGAGCCAGCAAATCGAGAACCTCTTATAAAATATTCCACATAGATCTAGCAGTTAAGCAAAAACTGATGGAATGCTTTCCCTAAATTGTTTTTTTTATTATCTTTTCCAGCCACCCAACAACCAGTTCTCATTTTCTACTGAGGGTGATCCCAGGAATACAGCCGAAACATTTCTAACAGTTGATGCAGAAACAGGAGAAGTTCGCCTGATAAAAACACTAGAAGGAACAACATTTCAAAGTTTGAATGTGAGTAGTCACACACATTCGCTCTCCAATAGTTAACCCAGTTTGTCTCACTTATCAAAGCACTGTAATTAAGAGATAACTATGTTAGATGCATTTACTGGACACATTCAAAACAATACAACTTGATATGTTACTTGCATAAAGGCACCTTGAAAAATGTATCATGTTATCCCATGTTTTTTTTCTTCACAAAAGTTTTTCAGTGATGATTAACTCTTAACCCACCGAGTATTTTAAGACATTTTATTATCAAATATAGTCATGGCTGCTATGAAGCAGCCATGACTAAATTTGATTAAAAATTAATCTGAATTTAGCACAAGAAATCATTGGTGAAAAAATCCACTCAATTTGCATGGAGAAAATGTGATTAAATGTACCCAAATTATACTTACTTCAGTGACAAGAAAAATGCTGTGCTGACCAGAATTATCCACCAGCATCATGCAAAGAGATAAAATTATAAATTTGCACCTTTTGTTACACTTCATCTGCCAGACCATGTCCTGAAACCAACCAACCTGGTGACATGTGACTTGGGTAGAGAAATCGCCTGAGATCAGCAACCTTCATAAAGATGCCAATAATATTATTTCCTGTATAAACTCTCTTGGACTCAGTAGTGTGGAACCCTGTTAATTGAATAGCCACTTTGGCAATGAAAATTATTCATTTAACAGAAATATTCAATTAACAGAGATTGTGTCACTTTTCCATAGTCTAGAGATAAACTTAGCATTTATTTTATAATATCTTGTTTGACAGAGCTCCATGAGCTCTGTCAATCAAGATATCATGGATGAAATGCCTGTATTGGATGTACTGAGGCCAAATAGGTCTATAAACAAAGAAAAACTGGGGAGAGTCAGGGTAATTTCTTGACAGGTCTGCACAGGTTACCAGATATTTTATTCAATTAACAGGAGTTTATTCTTCAACCTATATTCAATTAACATGTCAAATTTGTACTGGAGGTATGGTAAATGGTTTTGTGTGGGAGAATTATATTCAATTAACAGGGTTATTCAGTTAAGAGATATCCAATTCAGTGGAAATATTAGTGCTCACCCCATTCGACATTTCAATAAAACTTTTACTCCAAAATTGCAGTTCCAATATATCACAATTGACACTATATAAACATGAACATTTAACCCCTTGTCTAATGAATTATTCATATTCCCCACATACTATACAAATACAAATACTAACAAAAACCATAACATGTGGTCTCTGATTGGAATGAGTGTATCGAACTCATTCCATTGAGATGTCACATGATATACTTTTAATAAAAATTTTGAATAAAATAATTGAAATAAATAATTTTGATTCTGTGAAAATGGGTAAAGGATAAACCTTTTATATCATGCTTGAGAGTTGGCAAGGAGCTTAACATATCATATTTGCACATTTGGCTACTTATCACTTGTCCACAGACAGAAATATATTGATTTAAAAATGTTCATATCTATAGAAATCAATGTAGATCTAGAGGATTCCTCCTAATTGGATATTTCTTCATTGAATCACTCATTTAATAGCTTATAACTTCCAAATACCAAACCATTTATCATATCGTCTCCACAAATTTGCCTTGATATGTGTATATAGGTTACAGAGTACACTTTTAATAATTAAATAGAAAGCATTGTAATCTGTGAATAAATACTTAATTCCTCACGTTTAAAGATCTATTTTGCCTCAGTTATTCAGAACAAGTATTTTGTCTTTTATGTTTTGTTTGACAGGACTGCATGAGATTTAACAGAAAAAATGCTCTGTTTTCTTAATTACAGAAAAATTACCAAATTCCTGTTACTTAAATACTCCTGTTAACTGAATATTTTTCACTGGCAAAGTGACTATTCAGTTAACAATCACTGTATAAAGTACCTACTGGATAACATTATGTGTACACTCTATTTAAAACCCCATTTTGTCACACCCGATGAACACATTGTCATCGCAGGTTGAGAACCCTTTTTCCATGGCTAATTATAGAATGAACTGAATATTTTTTACTGGCAAAGTGAATATTCAGTTAACAATCACTGTATAAAGTACCTACTGGATAACATTATGTGTACACTCTATTTAAAACCCCATTTTGTCACACCCGATGAACACATTGTCATCGTAGGTTGAGAACCCTTTTTCCATGGCTAATTATAGAATGCCAGAAAAAACGCACATCAAAGGTGGCTAATTTCAAGACCATACTGAATTATGTTTACCGGGTAATAAAAAATACTCATCAGCAAAATTTTAATTAATGAAGCACTGGGTTGTACCCGGTGCTTCATTAATTAAATTTTTCAGTTTAAACAATATTTATTCAAAGAATATGCTATATGTTACAAAACTGCAAAAAAACAACAACAAAAAAGTAAGAGCACAAGACACCATAGCTAACAATATGGCATTTATTTGACACTAAACAATTTGCTAATTGAAGGAGGGATTTGACAGGAAGCTTGGTGCTTAATTAAATTTTTTATTACTATTTCCTATAATTAGTGTTTGCAATAAAAATAATATTACTGCGTCCATGGAAATACTGCTCACCCCATGGAAAGTGACAAGTCCATGGCAGCCATGCTGTAATTGTTAGAAGTATAAAAATCATTAAGTAAAGAGTTTCTTATTCTCATTCGCACCTTGAACTTTGAGGTGCTAACTACTGAACAATGGAGCTCCCACTTGTTAAACAAGAAACACCTGTCAGAGTGAAGGCTACCCGTGCTACCACCTGGAGTATCCAGGTGCTCAAGGGTAAAATTCACCTGACAGTGGATTTTGATAAAGAAGCTGAACCGCCATCCTTGGAGAGGTGAAGCACCTTTCACGAGGGGATTTCCCCCCGCACTGGTCACCCTCCAAGTGACACAGACTTGCTGGATGATGCCAAGAAGATGGAAGCAAAGGAGAAAAGGAGAAGAAAGAAGGGACCTTCCATCAGACTGACGGTGTTCATGGAGAAGAAAAGGATGGAAAAGGAAGAGAGGGAGGCAAACCATGGTGTTGAAAGCTCAATGCCTGCTACGCCTGGCCGTTCCACGTCCACCCCGGTTCCCTCCACTCCTGTGGAGGGTCCAGAGGATGCTGGTTTGCCAGGCAACACTCCAATCTCCAGCCCAGGTTTGTTTATGGAGCAGGAAGTTGAGCTGGACAGCACATATGTTGCTACACCCGCTCTTGCTCTTCCAGCCTTTTCCGACCAGGACACCATCCAGGAAGCTCACACCACGGAGTCTGTGGAAAGTATCCTTGGGGAAAAGGTCAGGGATGACGATCATCTAGCCTTTCTCCAACAAATATTGAATAACCACGGACTCACGGAAAGTACGATCAGAGGAGCATTACAGAGTGTCAGAAACGTCTATCTGTACACTTCTCCAGAGAGCTCTCCATCACCGGCAGCTGCAAGGGCTAGACCATACCAACCTAGTCAGCCCTCCATCACCTCTCCTTCTACACCACCAAAGGAGATATCACCATCACAGCCACCTCCTCCAAAAAAGAACAGAAGGAAACATAGACTGCCCTGAGTACCCCTTCAACTTTCCTCCTTTACCACGGCCAGACAAGTCAAATCATATACAGTTAATGAGGATCGAAAGGGGCTTGCCCCCCAAACCATCCCTGCGCGCCTTCGGTGCGCAAAACCATTCTATTCTTTCTTATTCTCATCCATCATCCATCCATCCATCCATCCATCATTCTTTCACACCTTGGATGCTGAGGTGCTAACAACTAGACAATGGAGCTCCCAATTGTAATACAAGAGACACTGGTCAAAGTGAAGGCTACCCTTGCTACCACCTGGAGTATCCAGGTGCTCAAGGGTAAAATTCACCTGACAGTGGATTTTGAGAAAGAAACCAAACCGTCGTCCTTGGAGAGGTGTAGCACCTTTTGTGAGGGGATTTCCCCCTGCACTGGTCACCTTCCAAGTGACATGGACTTGCTGGATGATGCTAAGAAGACAGAAGCTGCTGACGTGAAGAAGAAAAGAAATAGAAGAAAGGGACCTTCAACCAGACGACGTGATGCCTGCCGATTGACGGTGTTCATGGAGAAGAAAAGGAGGGAAAAGGAAGAGAGGGAGGCTAACCATGCCGTTGAAAGCTCAATGCCTGCTACCCCTGGTCGTTCATTTTCACTTTCCTTCTTTGCCATGGCCAGACCAATCTAAACCACTTACAGTTAAAGAGGGTCAGTCGAAAGGGGCTTGCCCCACAGTGTCCCTGCGGGCCTTTGGCATGCAAAAACCATTTTGATTCAGTTTCTTATTCTTGCCTGAAAATACCATCACAGCACCCTCGGGGAAGAGGTAGCACCTTTGCTGAGGTGACCCCCTCTCGCTCTGGTCCTCACCCAAGGGTTCAGACCAACGACCATCAAAAAGACGAGCCACAACTCCCTGGATGAGCTAATCTTCGACATCTGCCGAAAATTCCGACGCTTTTCCTCCTTCAACATGCCTTGACATGTAGCTACAAAAGTTCTTATAGAGTTGAAGAGTGTCAAAAGAGGCTTGCCCCACAGCATCTCTACATGCCTCGGCACGTGAAACCATTTTATCTTTGGTTTCTTATTCATAAAGCATTTTTGTTCAAATCACTTGTCACATACAGTGAATCCACACTGATATTAGGATTATCATTGACAACTTCACTTGTGTTGTTGGAGTAATTACCATAGCTACCCTATAAGTAGTTCTAGCACCTAGTGTGTTCTATTTTTAGACACCCTGTTATACAATTACTCAGTACAGAGGTGAGCTTAATTTTAAGTGGACTGTACATGTAATGAGTTGACACTTGGTCGCCCCCTGCCTGGGGATCACTCATTGGTCAGGAAGACCAACCGAGAAGCCACACGTCCACCGCGAGCAGAGCACGAGCAATATAAGACCCATATCTATCCACTTATGGGATGCATGTCACATCCCCAAGTGCAGAATCTTTTGGCGGCCACCCCTTCAGTTTGGCATCAGTCCTCTTCATTACTTGCTGTCCAGATGAAAAAACAAAGGACCCAAAATGCATTTGATGAAGCATTTGATAGTTTACTTTTGTAAACCAATAGCTAAAGATGTGGCCAAAGGGCCATATGATATGTTTTTAACTCTTTACCTAACGTAATGGCCAAAACTGGACATTGCTATTCTAAAAAATGCCCCAGCTCATCCGAACGAATGTGTCAGGATGAGTGGCATTCTTTGCAATGAAGCCTGTGTAGGCTGTAGTAATAAGCATCCCATCTCAGGTGGGGTGTGTTTTTCCCTCCCATTGCTTGTTACTATGGCCACTGACTTCAATTACTTTGGGAACTGATGACTTGCCATTATTACCTGTGACTTTTATACCCTCGCTCAGCAGCTCACTCAGCACAATTTTCGTATTACTTTGAAACGAGGTCAGTCATGACAGGACTCTGTCAGTACATGCTTATTAAGGAGAACAAACAGGCGAAATTGGAAAAGGAATTGCCATTGAATTTTCATTATTTTTTCATTTTTCGTCTCCAAAACATAGGGTATGACCCCTCATCGGAACATTGAGCTTGTTCCAATAAGAAGTCATAACCTATGTTTTTGAGACAAAAAATTTTAAAAATTAGTTATTCAAGAATTCTTTTTGCAAGTGTTGTCTGCTTTTCATATAGGTAAAGGGTTAAAGCAAAGAAAAGTATTAAAATTTGGATTTTGTCAAGAGTACTGTCCAGTTAAAGACATGTTTATGAAAACGAATTCAACAGTATATATTTATTAATTTTAGTTCAAATATCCACTTTTTTTTATTCAATTGTCCACTCAATTTATAATCCACCATAGCTAAGCAGAAAAATACATCTTAAAAATAGGTCACAACTTTCTCACAGAAATTCACGTTGCTTCTGTGATAAGCCAAAACATTAGAACTGAAAATTGATGCACAACAGTTGTATTTTCAGATAGTCAGTAACATGGACTTGTATTCCTTTGAATGAGCCATAGTAGTTTAGGTGTCTATTCCAGGAAAGTTCTGAATGGTATTTGCATAGGTGAAAACAAAATTATGAATTACTAACGATGAGAACAAATCTTGTATCTTCTCTATTCTTATGCTGTGTAATATTGTATAATATTGAGTTTTGTACAAGTATTCCATTTTCTATACAGCAAATGTAATATGTTCCAATAAATATTGTTTAAGCCAAATCTTGACACCAAAGGTTGGAACATCCTCTCACTGAACAAGGTGCCATGCATATAAAAAATGTATCTTAAAAAAAGAAAACCTAAACTGTGTGTGTCATGAAAAATGAAAATTACACTTTTCCAGAAGGGAATTATATGTTGTATACACATTGGCTAAATTGCAACCACACTTGTTTGTGATGGAGGGGGAGGGGGGTGGGTGGTTTGCAGCAGAGGAGGGGTAGAAGATTGAAGAAAACAGTGAGGTGCGGATGTTCAAACCAATGATTTTTAACATTTTATACAAGTCATCAGAATTTTTTTTAGCTTATGAACCACTGGCTGCAACCTGTTGAGCTAAAAATTTCTAGTTCTTCTTGTTATTCTTTTCATTCAAATTCCATGAAAATCACCATTAAGTTTCCTGAAAAAATTTGTTTCCGAGGTTAACATGTCTGGCCAGAACTTTTCTTTGACTGGATATTAAATTTTTATAGGGATAAAAACCTAACTCTTGTCTTTAATTTTTGTATGTACGTGGATGTGATAACATCATTGTACATGTTATATTTTTCTTTTTCCTTTTTCAGTTACCAGTTATAGTTGCAGACAAAGGATTTTCTTCAAAATTCAGTACAGGGACAGTAATAGTGAACGTTATGAGAGATGACGGAACCCTTGTTTTTAATGGTCAAACTTATCAAATTGCAGAGACTGTGGCCACGAATACAGAAGTTGGGAGAGCTATCGCAGTGCCAGGGGTTTGTACTTTTTTCAGATTCAAATTTATTACTTGGGGGGCTTGTTAACAAATCCTCTTTCCTTTAAATGATTCATTGCTAAAGTTACTTTTGATGCTTTCTAAAAATCTTGTTGATGATACTATTTTGCACTTCGGGACTGAAAATTCAGCTAATTATGTCATGTGACAGAGGTAGCTGAAGTCGATCAAAATTGGTCGAGTTGTGTTAACAACCAAGACTTAAGGTTTTGTGACATTTGGTGTGTGTTGGGGCGACCGGGCGTCCTCGTTCTGTTATCCCAATAACTTCAACAAACTTTCACTGTTTTGACTAATATTTGCCATACAGGTCTTTTTCAATAATATCTCGAACATGTTCGAAAAATGGCCTGGCCAAATTTTTCATTACAGAGTTTTCGCTCTTACTTCATCAATTTTTACAAATTTTGAGCTTGTTAGCATGATAACTTGAACAAACGCTCTTCGATTTGACTAATATTTGCCATGCAGGTCCTTTGCAATAATATCTCAAGCGAGTTAAAAAACTGGCTCAGCCCAATTTTCCCTTACAGAGTTATTGACCTTAATTTGTCATTTTTTATGAATTTTTAGCTCATTAGCACAAAAACTTGAACAAACGTTATCTGGTTTGACTAATATTTGCTCTACAGGTCTTATGTAATAATATCTCAAGAGAGTTAAAAAACTGGCCTGGTCAGATTCTTCGTTACAGATTTATGGGCTTTAATTAGTCAATTTTTATGAATCTTTAGATCATTAGCGTTATAACTTGAACAAACATTCTCCAGTTTGACTAATTTTTGCCATACAAGTACCTTGTACAAATATCTCAGACATGTTCGAAAACTGGCCCAGTCCACATTCTCAATACAAATTAATGGGCCTTAATTAGTCCATTTTTACAAATTTTGAGCTAGTCAATTTTTACGAGTTTTGAGCTCAATGCGATGGCATTTCTGATTTTCAATAGAGAGTGCATAAAGAAAATAGCCACAACTTGATGCCTGCATCCCCGATGCACACCTCTTGTATTGGATATGCACAGAAAGCCTTAATTAGTCCATTTTTACAAATTTTGAGCTAGTCAATTTTTATGAGTTTTGAGCTCAATGCGATGGCATTTCTGATTTTCAATAGAGAGTACATAAAGAAAATAGCCACAACTTGATGCCTGCATCCCTGATGCACACCTCTTGTATTGGATATGTACAAAAATGTCCAAATATCATTCTCGTAATTTGCTCATTTGGGCCTTAAAATTCATCCCAAATCACAAGTTTTGATTCTTGAGAACTCCTTCGATGAGAATAAATTTTTAGTTCTTAACTCTTTACCTAACACAGCTTTTTTAAAAAATAAATTAAATTTCATATTTCTTTGAAAAAAATCATCACAATTTTTCAATAAAACCTTACAAATATGGATATCATTCGAACTGGCACAACATGTCGATTCTGGTGATATCCATATTTATCTCACAATCGGGGCGTTTTTGCACTTTTACGCAACTAAAGTTTAATGTATCTGGGTCCTTGTTCTGAATCCATATCAAGGGCCCCTGATACAAGCGTGGGATTCTGCTGTTGCCTGAACAACGAGGACTCTCATTTTGGTTTTTCAATATTCTATTTGTGTTTGAAGACTCACATTTGCAAGCAGAGTTGCAGCTGTATTCACTGTAAATTGTGCAAAACGCCTTCTATAACCAATTAACGGAATCCTTTTAAATATAATAAACTTTACACCAAGAGAAACATTTAATTCATCAGTTATTACTGCATTTAACAATCAAATTCACGTTGACAAAATACACGTTAGATCAATTTCGCAAAAGCACCATGAATCCCAGCGACAGGGAATTTCTCAGAAGCGTGACATCATTCTATTTTTAAATTAGCGTTCTTTCACCAACTGCGAAAAAGAAATACTTCCTATTAAAATATTCTTTTAAGACATTTTGTGGTTAAGTATTGTGAGATAAATTTATCATCACCACAGTGTGTGTCCCCAGGAATTCGGATCAAGTTTCGTTGAAGGAACGGAATCGCATTTCGACTCGCCCTTGTCGAAATACTGTTCCGTTCCTCCAACTCAACTTGATCTGAATCCCTGAACACACACACTGTGGTGATAATATATATTTATTTGGTTTTATCCAGACATTAGTAAGATATTTTAGGCTGTGGTAGACTTATTTTGGTCAATTTCCTGGTCATTTTTGTCCGCTATGTTAGGTAAAGGGTTAAATTTGAGGGTACTGTTATACTCTTGTGAGTGTAACCAGCACACATTCCACAGTGAAACACAAACCTCATATTTATATATTTACTAGAGTTTAGTCCTTATGATCCAAGTTTGTTTTGGTCAGTTTCTTGTCTCACATAAACATGCACATGTAAAACACCTGTCCCAACATATAGACTTTTGGCTGTCTTTTTGATAGAAGTCACAGTACCTTGGCAGTGGTTTTTAGTGAAGTCTTGATTGTCTGTATTGGCAGTCAAGACTTTATTAGCACTTATTGCCAAGACCAAGTGAGCAAAACATAAATAGAGTTCTGCAGGTCTTTAAGGGCACTTTCTGAATCTATGATAAGAAGCAAACGAATATTTTGTGAGAATCGAAGTTGATTCTCATCGTTTTCCTTGTAAGGGTGATCATGGCATTGAACCTAAAACTGAAAGATCCACAGTTTGATCCCTGCCAGTGGTAACTCTGTTGTGTCCTTGGGCAAGGCACTTCATCCTGATTGCCTGAATGGGACACGGTGGCAGTGTGTACTAAGGCGTACTGCACGTCAATGGTGCACCTGTATTCAACCAATACTAACCCTGCTTGTGTGGAGTTAGTATGTTGGGGAGTTCGCTAGTTGCTCACTGTTGCACGCAGGTTCTCTCCAGGTACTCTGATTTCCTCCACCCGTAAAACTGTCCAACATGAGGTGACCCTGGCTATCGAAAGTGTTATTAAATCCCAATAAAAAAAATTAATTTCCTTGCGGGAATCCTTTGCATGAATCGATTTTGATCTCTCACATATATGTTAATCCTGCATTTTCCTTCTGGATAATCATTTTGAATCCTTCTGAGTGATCAAACTCGCAAGAAGGTTTATCTAATATTTTTAAGATGCACAGGTCAGTATTACTATATTCAGGGCCAAACCTGAAAATAAGCAGACTGTCATCTACCGAATGAGGCCTCCAGAGGGTGAATTTGGTGATGCTACCCTGCATTGCAGGGTAGCATGACTACATTTACCCTCTGTGAACTTCAATCTGAATCAAGGTCTCAAGCCTAAACAGCAAGAGGTACCCAGAGGGTAAATTGGCTAACTGTATAGGATAGCATCAGCAAAATCACCCACTGAGCACCTCATTTTGCAAATAACAGATTGTTTTTTTCAGGCTTGTTCAGAGCGATATCTCACTAAAATTACAAATCTGAGATGGACAACATTTGCTGAAACATAAGATTCGAGTGAATAAATAAAGTTAAGAGAAAACAAACTTTGTCTATCCTTTACAGGTGACAAAGACAAATAGATGAATGGAGACAAAGGGGGAAACTTGATACTTTTTGCCCTGGACTGGCTTTGGATTTATCGATGAGACATTGTGGTTACCTTGGAAGAGCTTCAGCTGGTACCTGGGTCTTTTTTTCGCAGAATTTTAATTATGAGAAAGATGCCTGGGAAACAAGATTCTTCTTTTAATAGCCTTAAAAATGTTATATTTCTTATATATCAGGATAAAGTTACATATAGTTTGTTTGGAAACAATGGAGATGTGCCAAATTACTTCGAGCTTGACGGAAATACTGGAAAAATTACTATAAAGAAGAGTTTGAAGACAGATAACCTTGAACGATCTCAATATGATGTAAGTAATCTAAAAAAATCAAATTGATCATTGCAGATCTTACTCTCTTGAAGATTCAGACATCAGAGATTGGGGGATAAAAATTGTATTTGAATGATGATGAAATACTAAGATAGAACACAATGAGGTGGTGTTCGATGGAAAGGATTATATGACCAGAACTGAGTTTTGGGGTATTTCACGTTTGCTGGAGGTGCAAATGAAATATAGTAAAAACTCAAACAAGGATCATTGATTTCTGTTCCCTGTACTCTACCTAGTATTTATACAGTAGATCCCACTTAATTGGAACAGTTGAATAACCCTGTTATTTGAATATAATTTCCAAACACAAAATCTTTTACCATACCTTCAGTACAAATTTGACCTATTAACTGCAGATGGGATAGAGAGTAAACTCCTGCTAATTGAATAAAAAAATTTCATATATAACAAGAAATTACCCAGACAATCATCAAATTATCCTTCTTCATATACCTGTTTGGTCTCAGTTCATCCAATCCAGGCATTTAGTCTTTTATATCTTGTTTGGCAGAGCTCCTTGAGCTCTGTCAAACAAGATATAATAGAATAAATGCTGTTTATCTCTAGAACACAGAAATGTGACCAAATCCTTGTTAATTGAATACTCCTGTCAACGAAATAATTTTCACTTGCAAAGTGATTATTTAATTAACAAGGTTACACTGTACCATGATTAACTCTTAACCCACTGTGTATTTTCTAAATATTGTTTAGCAAATCTAATCATGACTAGATTTGATGAAAAATTCATCTAAATTTATCTCCAGGAATCATTGGTTAGAAACTTCTGACAATTTACAGACGTAAAATTTGATTAACTGGTTAAGTGCTAAATTATTTTTTAAAGCTGATTTGAAACATGGGTATTTTTTGTCAAAGATACCTTGCTACCAGCAAGAGTAGTCTTAGTTTAGCAAGATTTTGTTCATGAATAATTGTTTTGTTACAATTTATTGGAGTCTGCCAATAGGCACTCTCCAGTAAATTGCAACCAAACAGTTTTGTATAAAAAAAATTATCCTACTACTGGGCAAACAACAAGCTAATGCATACGATGTAAAGGCACTAAAGTGTCTTCCAGCACTTTTCAATAGAGCCATGACAGTGGCTTCTAGCTCAAATATGCTCAAATTATACATGTTTCAGTGGCAAGAGAAATCCTGTCCTGGGCAGGAATATCTACTATCAGCCTCAAAGGGGTTAAATTTCATTTCTTTGGCTCAAAAGAACAATTCATTAGCTCTTGAAAACCCCAATGAGATTATCAAAAATACTCATTGATGCATAATGACCAAGCAATTAAATTCAATTCATTTTTTTTGGTCTTTTCCCATATAATGGCGTAAGACGATATTTAAACATACACAAATACAAATAACAAATATTATTAAATTACAAATATAATAATCAGATGCATTCCTAATAGTCATCAAGAACAAATTTCAGACTTTGCCATAAATATGATAGAAAGATCAATCCAAGAAGTCAAAAGATGTTCTTTGCCAGATATTAGGATTGTTGACCAACAGAAATGAGCTTCACAACATTATATGTTCTTCTATGTACTCAGGATAGGAATAAGGAATGCCATAGTCTTTCTCCAAAATGAAAAACTCTCTGGGTGATGACAGGTAGATAGGCAATCTGGCTCTGGCATCTCCAAACAGTAGACCTTCCAGATTAAACCCCTATAATAACCACTTTGCAATACCTTTGTAAATTCAAAAAGGGACAAACATTTGTACATATAATTATTTTTGTATTGTATTATACTGGATGACTTTGTATACTGTGAAATAAAATATCTATCTTTATCTATCCTCTTACATACTGTAATCTGGATTCCATGCATAGTTTTTAGCTCATCTTGATAAAGTCAAGCTGAGATAATCTCATTGCTCTCTCAGTCCATCTCATTACCATTGTCCATCGTCTGTCAACACCATGTTTCGGTCTTCCCCTCCAAAACCACTGGGCCAATACAAGTGAATGTTTATATGAGTGATGGTCCTGAAGGGGCATTGCATTTTTGTTCAACTGAACATGCCCAGCCCCATAGGCAGGGGGTGGGGGAAAATGCTCCAAAATATTTTTAAAATCTTCTTCTCATGAACCAGTGTATACAATGACTTGATATTTGTTCCTTTTGAGGTGTAAAATCAAGTTTGTTCAAATAAAGTTTGTGAAGCAATATATGGCTTTGTAATGAGAGTGGTAAGATTTTTGGCCCCACCCAAAATTCATTTCTATTTTCTGAACCAATGGTCTGATTTGAACCAAATTTGATTTGTGGTATTATTGGGTCATAAGTACTTGACTCGTGCAAAAAGAAGAAAAATTCCCGCATCCCCATATTTTCATCTTGATATTTGGTATGCAGCATTCATAGGGGGGTGGGGGGGGGTGGGGGGTCAGATACAAGTTTGTTAAAATAAGGCTCATTGGTTCATATTTGGGCTTAATACAGGAGCCAAACTTTTTTTGACTTAGGGCAATATGGGGAATATTCTTTAAAAATATTCTTCTTCTGAACCACCAGTCAGAATCTTTTAATGTTTGGTATACATCATTTGGTATACAACCAAGTCCCTAGGTTAATATTTGGGCTTCCTATGTATTTAATTCAATATGGGGGATAATTTTTAAAAACCTTCTTCTTCAGATCCACCAGTCAGATTCTTTTGTTATTTGGTATACAACATCTCTAGGGAAGTCAGATTCAAATTTGTTCAAATCGGGTTCATAGGTATATATTGGGCTTGCTATGGTAGCCCAAACATTAACTTACTGCAATATGATAAAATTTCTTTAAAAATCTTTTTCAGATCCACCAGTCAGAATGCTTCCATATTTGGAATACAACATCTCTAGATTCAAGTTTGTTCAATTCAAGTGCCTGGGTTAATATTTGGTCTCGATATGGGAACCTGAAATTTAACTTAGTACAATATGAGGGAATTTTAAAGAAAATCTTCTTCTTCAGATTCACCTGTCAGAATCCTTTCATATTTGGTTTACAACATCTCTAGGGGAGTCAGATTCAGGTTTGTTCAAATTGGTTCCCTGAGTTAATATTTGGGCTCCCTTTGGTAGCCCGAATTTTAACTTAGGGCAATATGAAGAAATTTCTTTAAAAATCTTCTTCAGATCCACCAGTCGGAATGCTTTCATATTTGGAATACAACATTTGTAGGTGTGTGTGGTGGGGGTGGGGAGGGGGGGAGGGAGGTGGGGGTTCAGATTCAAGTTTGTTCAAATTGGGTCCATAGGTTAATATTTGGGCTCGCTATGGTAGTCCAAATTTTAACTTAGTGCAAATATGAAGAAATTTCTTTAAAATTTTTCTTCTTTAGATCCACCAGTCAGAATGTTTTCATATTTGGTATATAACATCTCCAGGGAGGTCAGATTCAACTTTGTTCAAATTGAGAGCCTGGGTTAATATTTGGGCTCCCTATTGGAGCAGGAATTGGCCATGTAGCTGAAGAATTAGAAATTTTGTATTCAGTACCCTCTAGAGGTGTGTAACTAAAATTAATCCACATAGGTTGTATCAAGGAGCTTCATGAGGGAGCTCCAGGGGTGATGTGTACTAAGGCGTACTGCATGTCGATGGTGCACTTGTCTTCAACCAGTGCAAACCCTGTTTGTGTGGAGTTAGTATGTTGGGGAGCCTGACAGTTGCTCGCAGATGCCCAGTGGTTCTCTCTGGGTACTACAGCTTCCTCCACCCTTAAAACTGGCCGACATAATGTGACCCTGGCTGTCAGAAGTGTTGTTATACCTCAATAAATAAATTAGGCAATGTTGAATACACACAACAGTCATGACATAAAAATCAATGCAGTAAAACATACTTAACTGGATATCTCTGAATTACATAATCCAGCTAAATGCCCATAAATTCCAAACACCAAACCATTTACCACATTTCCAGTATGTTTTTGACATGTTAATTGTACATAAATTAGAGCAAACTTCTGTTACTTTAATAAGATATCATGTTATCTATCAAAGAGTTACTCTGATAGTGCTGAATTCCTCACTTTTGTGGACAAATTCAATCTCAGCACACAAAATATGGGGATTCAATCCATTACAGTGGAACCCCATTAATTGAATGGCCACTTTGCCAATAAAACTTATTTATTTAACAGGAGTATTCAATTAACAGGGACTCTGTCACTTTCCTGTATTCTGGAGATAAACCTAGCATTTATTCTGTTATATCTTGTTTGACAGAGCTCTGTGAGCTCTGTCAAACAAGATATAATAGATTAAATGCCTGCATTGGATGTACTGAAGCCAAATAGGTCTATAAACAAAGGAAAACGGGGGATAATCAGGGTAATTTCCTGACAGGTTACAAGATTTTTTATTCGATTAACAGGAGTTTACTCTGTAACCATATTCAATTAACACATCAAATTTGTACTGGCAGTATGGTAAATGGTTTTGTGTTGGGAATTTATATTCAATTAATAGGGTTATTGAGTTAAGAGATAGCCAATTAAGTGGGCTCCACTGTATTTAACCCATTTTTAATTTAGGCTATGTCTTTTGTCTGTCTTTGTATACCATGCCTGTCTCTCTGCTTATATTTCTGTCTACATCTGTTTCCTTTTTTTTATACCTTGAGGGCTCATTGAGTTCTTTCGAATGCAACCTAATGGGTTAAATTCCTTGTGGCATTATGGGAACAATTTACTCCTTGATATGTTGGTATTTTTACATCAGTGTGCAGAGGTATCATAACATGTGCCCTCAACCCAATCAAACCCAAAAAACCTAAAATATACTTGAAAAACTCGCAACGAATATCATTTATTAATGAAGACATGAAAATGGGTTTAACTGTTATCACAAATTGTATAAAGATTGTTCGACCAAAATAATCTGAAAGACTCGGCTTTGTTTTATGAAAGGGAGATATATTGGAGAATCAATGCATTTAACATTTGATTCAATTAAAAAATGTGAAGATCTAGACATATTAAGTTTGTTAAATCTGGTGGATTTTGAGAAAGCTTTCAACTCCTTAGCATGGTTCTTTATAGAGAAAACTTTAGGATTCATTCATTTTGGCCCTTTTTTCATAAATGGTTTCAGAAATCTTACAAGATTATTTATAGTTACATGAATAATGGTAACTGTTTGGAGAAGTTTCTTCAGCAAATCTCCATGTCCATTAACGTGGTGTCAGACAAGGTGATCCCCTCTCTCTCCTTATCTCTCTATACTTACTGCAGAAATTTTGGGTGATGCATTAAAAGTGAACTTTGTTATTAAAGGAATAAATATAAATGATTCTGAATACCTTGATAACTATTATGCAGATGATTCTTCATTTTTTCATAAGCTATAAATACTACTTTAGAAATTGTAAACTCATTTTTAGATGCTCTTGTTTCAAAGTAAATTTTTATAAAAGCCATGTTCTATGGATTGGATTGTAACTGGGTTGTGATGCAAAAAGTCCTTCTAAAGAAAAACTGTATTAGATTCATGGTAACACTTTTACAACATCAGGTATTGCATATATTTATGCAATGAAAACTACATACAGAGCAATTACTTTAACAAAATAAAAAGCAGTGAGAAACTTATGAATGATAGGTCTTTTAGAAATCTCACTTTGCTCGGAAAATTTGTTGTTATAAAAGTGCTGTTCCTACCAATATTTATTCACTGCTTATCAGTACTCCCAGATACTGACAGGGCAGTTTTCACAAAGATTCCTATTTATTTTTATAACTTTTAGTGGTGCAGTACAAAAGATAAAATCAATCGATAAATTATTATCCACTTGTCTAAATATGGTGGCGAGTTATGGGGGTGGGGGGTGGGGGGTGAGGGGAAGGGGGGGATGTAATGGAATCATCTTGTCCATCCATCCGAACAGCTGTCTGTGCATCCATCCATCCATCCATAGACATATTTTGTCTGGAGATTTTCTCAGACATTTATGGACCAATCTGCACGAACCTTGGTATGAATCTTCACCATCATGGGAATCTGTGCACCTGTGATTATTATTCCGGTCAGATTATTTTTTTCAGAATTATGCCCTTTTTGACTTGAAATAGCCATAGCAGCCGCATAGGCCTGAATTTTGTCCAGAGATTTTATCAGATGTTAATGGGTTGATTTTTTTGAAACTTGATTTGAATGTTCACCACTATGGGAACCTGTGCACCTGCAATTATAGTTTTGATTGGACCTTTTTTGCTAGAGTTATGCCCCTTTTCTCTTAGAATAATCGTGGTCACAGAGAGAATGGATGGGCTCATCTGTGACAGTCACACCCCTAGTTTTTCATCATATAAGAAGCTAAAGTTGCTTGTTAAAATGGTCATGGCTTAAAAAACTTCTAGATCAAAATGTAATGGCCCCATGGAAAACACTTGCTTTAGAAGACTTTGAAGAATTAGGAAGCTTCAAAATATGATACTCAACCCCCTGCACTCTGATGTCAAAATACAGAATATTTGGAGCAAAAAATTTTTCTGCAATGCACCTAGAAATTTAACCAATTCAATCTTGTTTGACAGAGCTCAGTGAGCTCTGTCAAGCAAGACTGAATTGGTTAAGTTCCTTGTTGCATTAAAGGAAATATTGACGGCTTGATATTTCTGTATTTGACATCAGAGTGTAGAGGGTTAAACAAAAAAGGGTTAAGAACAGTAGGGAAACACACTGTTCTTGATGCTTGGACACAGTTGAACAATAAAGTTGTAACAGTCCTATAAGAAATTTGTTTCACAAACAATCTTTTATAACAATCATAACAAAGTTATTTATAAAACAATTTTGTTTACAAAAATTGGTGCATTGCAGGTATTTACTTCAAAAATAATTTTTTAATTGAAAGCAAAAGGTTTCTAACATATATTGGATTCTAAATAAAATACAATCTTTAAACTACAATTACTGTCTACCAAAGAGTGATAAACTTTGTACCAAGAACATGGAAGGATATAATAAAACAACAAACACTGTAAACTTGTAAAACCCTTTTTTACCCAGCCTTTCTTGAGATGTTAGCTAAACCACCAACACAAAATAGACCAACAGTTTAAACATTAATTTTAAACTTGACTTCAGGAGAGTGATATATAAAAAATCATTCCACATTACAGATGACACCTATCTGCTAACTTTTTTGGGTAGAAAATTTTAAAGTGGGTCTTATACACAAACATGCTTCTACGTAAATAAAATTTATCAGAAACAGAACTCTACATGTTTTGGAATGAGACAAAAGAGACAGTGGCACATCTCTTTTCTGACTGCTCCCTTGCAAAAACAATTTACAAGAAAGTCATGCATGTATTAAAACTGGAGCTTGGAAAAAAATACAAAGGACTTAATTTGTTATATATTATTTGTTGAAACATAATGTTCCATAAAGACTACAATCCCAGTCCTCTGATTGGACAAGTGCTTACTAAGTTTTTTCTATGTGTATGGTTCCAATTCCATATGTTACCGTGTGATGTCACCATGCAAAATATTTGAAAAGATTTTGCCCATTTTGCAATTCTGTCAACGAAGTAAAACTTGTAAACCACTTCATTGGTGAACATTTTTTACATGTGCCGCAGATGATCTTCTGAATGAAGTGTTGTTTAAGTTACAAATCGGTTAACAGTTTGAACTTAGTTGGACTGTCCTTGACTTTTATCTGATTTATTGTTTATTTTTGAAATGATGGTATGGGATACATGATAGGTTTATTTACTAAGCTTGTTATTGTAAAAAGTTGGCCTGTTCATTTCATTTTCCTTGATGCTTTGGTTCAACATCAGCCCCGAGCCACAAACCTTGTTACCGTCAATTCATCACAATAACTTATAATGTTGTGTGATGACTTAATTTTATAATTACATTAGAGCCCATTTATTGGATATTTCTGGGAGTGTGGTGGCTCAGTGGTTAGAGCATTGAACTTTAAACTGAGAGATTCATGGTTCGATTTTGACCAGTGATGGTGTCTTCCCACTAGACCAATTCCCTTCAGACCAACTCCCACTAGGCCAATTCCCAAAAGACCAATTCCCTTTAGACCAACTATTTATTGTTATTGATTAACCCTTTACATTACAGGAAATGCAGACAACACTTGCAAATAAAATTCTTGAATAAATATTTTCTTTTTCAGTTTTTGTCTCAAAACATAGGTTATGACCCCTCATTGGAACGAGGTCAATGAGCTCGTTCCAAAGAGGGGTCATAACCTATGTTTTTGTGACAAAAAATGAGAAAATAATGAAAATGAATTGGCAATTTTTGTGAATAGCACTGGCCATTATGTTGGTTAAAGGGTTAAGGGTAATTAGGAAAGCATATATTTAATATGTACATTGCAGCTTCTTTTTTGGAAAGGAGAGAAATTCCCCTTAGACATCTCAGTTGGTCTAAGGGGAATTGGTCTTTTGGGAATTGACCTATTAGGTGTTGGTCTAATGAGAATTGGTCTAGTGGGAATGAACCCTAGTGATAATTGTGTTGTGTTCTTGGACAAGATACTTAATCTTGATTGCCCATAAAAGAGCACAGTGGTGCTATGTACTGAAGCATACTGCATGTCTATGATTTGCTTACCTTCATGCAATGCTTCTCCTGCTTGTGCTGTGTTAGTACATTGGGGAGTCAGTTGCTCTCAACCGCTTGGTCAGTCCCAAAAGATACTCTGGCTTCCCCCACCTGTAAAACTATCTGACACCCTGACTCTGGCTGTCAAAAGTGTCATTAAACTCCATTAAATAAGTAAATTGATAGTTCTACATTGAATTACCATGTAGCATACCTTTAGTCCAAGTTTTATCTGTTCTTTGCATATGGGTCGTAGGTAAACTCTTGTAAAGAGTAATAAAAAATGTTGTGATGTATTGATGAATTACTCTAGTAGCCACTGAGCCACTGAATTCCCCACATTTACAGACCTATTTGATCTCCAGACTAACAATGTAAGGAACTAATCCAGTATATTTTGTTTGATAAAGCTGAATGAGCTGGTAACCCTTCCTCGATGCATTGGATGCATCCTTTCATGTAATTTATCTTCTGAGTGGCTGAAAACAAATTTTTAAATGTCAACAAAACTGTATGATGCGTTTTCTCATTGGAACAAGATCATTGGTTTTGTTGAAATTTTGTGAAAAAAATTGAAGAAAAAAGAATTAAAGTTGCATTTATTTTTCCAGGTAGTTTGTGCTAGGTTAAGAAGTCAACAAATAATAACAGAATAAAAGCACAGTTTATCATAAGAGTATAGGAAATGACCAAATGTTAATCAATTACTCCTCTTATTTAACCCTTTACCCAACGCAGCCAATATAAAAATTTATTATTTTAAATGTAATTTTTTAAAATGTTTCAAAAAATTTCAACAAAACCATATCATGTGACCCCTCGTTGGAACGAGTTCGATGAGCTCGTTCCAACGAGGGTCATGATATGGTTTTGTTGATATTTTTTGAAAAATAATATTTTTTCAACTGCTGAATTTGCACATTACGCGGGTGGTTGCGGCCGATTCGTTGGGTAAAGGGTTAACTCTTAACCCATTGAATATTTTTTAAAATATTTTTCATCCAATCTAGTCATGACTGCTGTGAAACAGTCATGACTAGATTTGATGAAAAATTCATTACAGTTTGACTCAAGAAATCCCTGGTCAAAAAGTCAGTACAATTTGTGGATGAAAATTTGGTTATGTGTGCTCAAACTTAACTTATTTTTTAGATGAGTGATTTCCAGTCCTGGGCAGGAATATCTGCCAGCAGCTTGCAAGTAGTGTAACCTTATACCCAAATAATCAGCCATTCCTGCCTGTGTAATATGCAAATTCAGCAGCTGAAAAAATGTTATTAAAAAAAAAATGTCAACAAAACCATATCATGTCAATGAGCTCATTCCAATGAGGTGCCACATGATATGGTTTTGTTGAAATTTTTTGAAAAGTTTAAAAAAATGATATTTAAAATAATAAATTTTGATATTATCTGCGTTGGGTAAAGGGTTAGGAGTTTTTGTTACCGCTAAAGTGTCTATTCAGTTGACAGAATCTCACTGTATTTAGTTTAATAAAATTTCTTTGTTTTTCAGCTTGTCATCAAAGCTTCTCGGCCATTTAATGTGAATCTTCAAGAAAAGACAGCTTCATTCAAATTTTTAGTTGCTAGGAATCCTAATGCACCAGAATTTACCCAGGCCGTTTATACAGTATTTTTCTCTGACCAAACATTGCCTGGTACTACTCTTGTTACTATTAATGCAACTGACAAGGACAATGATTTAATAACATACTCAATGAAATCAGGAGACCTTGAGTACTTTTATATAATTCCAAGAGCTGGCCAAGTAATTCTGAATAAAAAACTGTCTGAGACTACAGCTTCATCTGTTCAGGTAAGTTTGAACCAAATTTGGCATGTAGAAAAAGTGGGTCTTAAGTAATTGATTGCTGGCCCCCAGCCCTCCACCCCAGGGGCTAGAAATAGAAAAAAATAAAACTCCCATATTTCCCAAACCACATAAAACAGAGAACTGTTAGTTTGTATGAAGCATCCTTAGGACCAATAGAATGGAAATGTAAAGAAAAATTCCCATCGGTTGTGTCAGGCTGTTCTGTACAGTGGCATCGAAAAAATGCTAAGCATATTTGCAAAAATTGAAAAAAAAATTTCTTCAGAACCCGTGATCAGAATCTTTTGATAATTGGTATACAGCATCCATAGGGGGATCAGATACAAGTGTGTTCAAATTAAATCCCCTTGGTGGTTAATATTTGGGATCAATACAAGAACCTGAATAATTAACTTAGGACAGTATGGAAAATAAGCATAACAATCTTCTTCTTCAGATGCAACAGTCTGATTCTTTTGGTATACAACATCTCCAGGGGGGTCAGTTTCAAGGTTATTCAAATTGAGACCCTGGGTTAACATTTGGGCTGCCTGTGGGAAGATCCTCGGAATCTCCCAGGGGGAAGATGTACAGGGGGGGGGGGGGAGTTATTGTGGCACATCTGTGTAATTACAAAAATATCAGTTTATCGTTATTATTTATTTACCCACAATTCAGTTTTCAAGATTTCTTTGAGTTTTAACTGTAGCTCCGAATGAATAATATTATCCCTTTACCCATTGAATCAGCCTCATCCACCAGTGTAATATACAAATTCAGCAGTTGAGAAAATAATTTTCAAAAAACTTCAATAAGACCATGTCATGTCACCCCTCATTGGAACAAGCTCATTGACCTCATTCCCGTGAGGGGTCATATGATATTCTTTTGTAGAAATTTTGAAAAACTAATATTTAAAATAATAAGTTTTCGTATCGTCTGCATTGGATAAAAGTTTTTCAAACTGTATCATCAAAGCATGCTGATTTGTTCTGACTGTGATGGCTTAAGTCCTGATTGTGGTACTTATGTTCTGATATGTGAACTGTCTTTGATACACCGGTAAACAGCAGTATTTTTTTTATCGATATCAGTATTCTGTTTAGAATATTGTGCAGCCTTAGACTGGCTAAAGTTTGGCCCAGTAAGAGAAAATTTTGAAAATATAGACATGAAACAAGCCATTTCTTCTCATTTTAGCATTCCAGATAGTACTCTTTCCAATATTTCACCGGATCCCACACATTAGATATCTCTTGACTGAATAACCCTATTAATTGAATATAATTTCCCAACACAGAACCATTTAGCATACCTCCAGTAGAAATTTGATCTGTTATTTGAATATAGGTTATAGAGTAAATTCCTGTTAATTTAATACAAATCTTGTAACCCGTCAAGAAGTTACCCTGACTCTCTCCAGTTTTCCTTTGAGACCTATTTGGCTTCAGTACATCCAATGCAGGCATTTAATCTATTATATCTTGTTTGACAGAGCTAATGGAGTTCTGTCAAACAAGATATAATAGAATAAATGCTAAGTTTATCTCTAGAATACAGGAAAGTGACACAATCCATGTTAATTGAATTCTCCTGTTAATTGAATATTTCTTATTGACAAAATGGCTATTCAATTAACAGGAGTCCCACTGTATTTTGATATTGAGGGCTTGTGGTGGCGGGGGGGGGGGGGGGGATATTTATATCAGTAAATTTATTTAAATGAATGCATAATTTTTGGCTCTATATCATATTTTGGGGACATTTTCCATTGCTAATTTGGGGGATTTAAAGGCCTGTTAATGAGCCTCTATCAAGCTGTTGCTGGAAATTTTCCTTAACAAACAGAATGGTACTAATAATTGGCTGAAACTATTGACTACATCTGGAAAATAAATAAAGAATTTTCAGTGAGAATTGCTCCAATATTTTCTATGTAAGAATAGGGCTGCACGGTATATCGATAAACCGATACATACCAGTATTCAAACCAATATCAATTGAATACCGGTGTAATTACAAAAAATATTGGTTTATCGTCATTATTTATTTACCCACTACCCACAATTTAATTTTCAAGATGTCTCGAGTTTTTTTAACTGTAGCCCCGAATAATATTACCCCTTTATCCAAGGAATCGTCTGCTTGTGGTCTCGGAAAATACAAATTCAACAGTTGAAAAAATGATTTTAAAAAATTTCAACAGAACTATATCATGCGACCCCTCATTGGAACGAGCTCAACGAGCTCATTCCAATGAAGGGTCACATGATATAGGTCTGTTGAAATTTTTTAACAGAATTATATCATGATATAGTTTTGTTGAAATCTTTGGGGAAAATCTGATAAACTAATTTTGAAAATATTAAATTTTGATATCGTCTGTGTTGGGTAAAGGTTTTTCGAACTATATCAGCAAGGCTTGCTAATTCGTTCCGACTGTGATGCCTTGAGTCTTCATTGTGGTACTTGTGTTCATATATCTGAACAGTTTTCGATATACTGGTATACTGCGGTATTTTTTTGAATACCAATACTGGTATTCAGTTTTGAATATCGTGCAGCCCTATGTTAGAATATTCACAGAAATTGATTTAAGGATGGGGAGGCAGAATATAGAAATAACAATTTAAGAAATACAACAACACAAAATAGAATGTAGTTATATTTTTTCTCCTTTATTGATAAAACTATTCATCATTTGGCCTTTTGAGGGTGACTTGGTCAGCTTCACAAGACAGTTGAGACTTGTAAAATTATCATGATGTGATGAAAGGCTGTTATTCATAGACATGACAGTGATTTGCTGAAGACAATGTCCTAGAAGAAATTTGTGGATTATTACCTGGTTGGAAAGTTCACTGTCCGTGAAGATTAGTATTGTAGACCAGGTAACCAAATGAATTGGGAAGGAGATGCCGAAAACATATGGTGTTTTCTGCCTCATCATTTTTTTGAGGGTGGCTTGATCTACTTCACAATGTAGTTGAGACTTGTGAAATCATCACAATGTGATGAAGGGTTGTCAGTTGTGGCTGTGATAGAGATTTGCTCAAGAAAATGCCCTTGAAGATATTCGTGATTTTATTACCTGGTTGCCAAGTCCACCTTGGGTGAAGATTAGTATATTTCAGACCTGGTAACCAACTGAAATAGGGAGAAGAGGCTGAGAACATATTTGTGAGCGTGTGTGTGTGTGTGTGTGTGTGTGAGAGAGAGAGCGAGTGAGAGAGGGGAGGGGGAGGGCAGTATGTGGCAAGAAATCTTTTGGGGGAGTGGTGATATCATGACATATAGGCCAAACTGGCCGGGTGTGTTTGATATTTTTCTTTTTGTTTGTTATCTAAATTATTGTATGTTTCCTGAAGCACATGTCATGTCAATAAAGAAAAACTTACTTATGGTGTTCTCTGCCTCACCACCACTGCCAAGAAGATTATGAAGCAAATAGTAAACAAGAAGGAAAGCCAAGTATGAGTGAGAAAACAATATAATGGATGGAAAATGTGAATACTAAATAAGGTAGAGAGAGTGGAGTGCAGAGGGAATAGTGGGTGGCAAAAGGAAAACAGCAGTAGCCGATCAAGCATCTGTTCAAATATTTGAGAAAGACAGAAATAAGGTTTTTGCTGGACATATTAATAGGTTGAGTGCGAGAAGCCACTGTCAGGGCTTTCAACAAAATGAGGGTACCAAAGCCAAAGCCAACATTTTCCTCACTCATGTTCCTTTTTCAGTCAAACGCAAATAATATTTTGTTTATATATAATTGTTTTATTAAAAATTATTGGAGTGTGCTTGTCGGCACTCTGAAATAATTTGTAATAAAACAAATACTGATACATATTGAGACAAGCAAAAATAATCTAGCCTTCAACCAGTTAACAATGAAAATTTCAATCCTTCAGTCTGTATTTGGTAAAGACTGATGACTTTTTCATGGAAATTAATTGGCTGTTATACCCAGCGTAAGGTTGGAATGTCACTTCCAAATCACAAAATTCCTTAATTGCTAATACCAGTCAACCAGCTGACCTATATGGTATCCAAAATAGTAACTGCTTAGGACACACATCAGATCTTTGGAATGTCACTTGCAAAGTGCAGAACCAATTTCCCCAAAATGGTAATGGCTTGGGTTGTGTAGTTACCAATTGTAACTGTCTAAAATCTGAGTTGGCTTGGAGGCTGAAGACATCAAATATCAGAACTAAGGAATTTTCTTGAAGTGAAGTTGTACTAAAAATTTTCTTCTGAAGCAAAACAGGTCCTCTATGGTATTAACCATAGACCTCGAGATATTTGAAAACATATGGATATTGAAGATGTGAAACTTGTTGTTTCAGCTCAAACTTATCATTAATACCTGTACAACTGGTGTATTAATGTTTCAATATATAACTACAATTTAAAAAAAAAACCCACAGTATGGAAACTTTTCTGTTCAACAATAAAATTGTAATATGAGAAGAAGCAAAAAAAGACCAGCAATCTTTAAACTCATGGGCCACTAGTGGAGGGTGCACAATATTCTAAACTGAATACCGGTATCAGTATTCAAAAAGATATTGCGGTATACCGGTATATCAAAAGACTGTTTAGATATCTGAACAATCGGAACTTGTGCCATCACAGTGGAACAAATTAGCATGCCTTGATGAAGCAGTTCAAATAACCCTTTACCCAATGTAGACAATATCAAATTTTTTTATTTTAAATATTAGTTTATTGATTCTTTCCAAAAATTTCAACAAAACAATATTATGTGGGTGGATGCGCTGATTCCTTGAGTAAAGGGGTAATATTATTCATTCGGGATTACAGTTAAAAATAAAGACATCTTGAAAATTAAATTGTGGGTTAATAAATAATGACGATAAACCAATATTTTTGTAATTACACCGGTATTCAATCAATACTGGTGTGAATTCCGGTTTGTATTGGTTTATTGATATACCATGCAGCCCTTCACTGGTGAGAGGTTGCTGAAAGATTACTTCTACTTTCTCTGCTGTTTCAGAAATAAAAAAGTAAAATCTGCTGTATGAAAATATTGACCACCAGTGTTTAACCAGTATTTATGAAATATGTTTTACACAGTGCATTTTAGTTTGATTACTCAGGTAAAAAATACCCTTCCTGTCATATATGGTATGTAATTTCCAAAAATTACATTGATGGAAATTAAAATAATAGAAGTGTGGCAATTGTCCATATTTTTAATAATTCAGAGGGGCAATTATTATAGTTGACCACATATTTTTATTTTTTTGTTGGGGGGGGGTTCAATTATTGATGGGGGTGGGGAATTGTCTGGATTGCTAGTTAATAGGCTGCAGCATGAACAAAATGCTGGGAAATATTTTAAGTTCCAACATTACATGGTCTGGGTCTGTAGATATCAATAATTCCTAATACTGACATGTTCTCAAATAACTTTCTTCCTGACTTCAGCTGGCTGTAAAAACCAACTGAATCAGCACACTCAAAAATATAAAACCATTGGACAAATTCCCCTTTAAAATATGTTTGTCCACAGTATCAAAGCACAATGCTATCACCTGACTTCCTTCTCGGCTTTCATTGGTTGTTTTGTGCAATAAGTCACCTGAAAGCTGAAGAGTGCTTGAGTTTCAAAAAGGACATTTTGAGATCAACAGCCTTTGATGCACAAGGAAAGTATGATACACAAGTTACCTAAGTTACCTCACCCATCAATGGGTTAGATGTATGAATTTTGTTGTGTGATAAAAAGCAGGAGATATTAACCCCATTGCACATTGATCTCAAAATAGAAAAGGTTCAAGTAGCAATTTTTTTCTCATAATGCAACTGAGAATTTAACCAATTCAATTGCTTTATGGGAAAAACTTGCTGCTGGAAATTTTGATATTCCAACATCAGCATCCAGAGGGTGATAGGTTTATTCAAAATCATCACTGATTGATTTTTTTTTTCAGATGGACGTAACTGCCAGTGATGGAAGAATTCCAGAGAAAACACATTCAGCAAGGGTTATTGTTAATATTTTGCGAGATGATAACATGCCTGTTTTTCAGAATGCACCCTACAGTACAAACATAGTTTATAATCAACAAACTAATCAAGTGTTCTTCAGAAACTGTCTTGCTACAGATGCTGATTTGGAGGTTTGCATTTTTATTCTTTTTTTCTCTTACTTTATATGTCGCTTGTTAAACAAAATTACTAGTACATGTAATAACGACTCATCACTAGAGTACACCAATTTTATTTGAACAGATGAGGTTTGGGCCAAAATTGTTCATATAGCAAGATACTTCACCTCTACAGCATTTTTGTTTATTCATATTCTGAAAACTCCTACAAAATAGATCTCAGGCCATTGTTTTCAGTGTGCGGACATTTCTCTATTGAATATTTACCCATGCAGACATTACCCCATGCAGTTTTGGCTGGACATTTCACCATCAGACATTTTCCCATGCTGCTTCATCAAAAACCGGACATTTCTCAATGCATTTTTTGTCACTACATTATTTTTTACCCTATTCTGTACCTCTGTTGTTCTCATGCTTTATTTTAACCCTTTGATACTTTTGTATGTATTATGATGTATGGAATCAAACAGCATGTGGATACTTTGTAGTCATTTGTTTTTAGCTCACCTGACTTTCAGTCAGGGGAGCTGTAGTGATCACTTACCATCCGTCATCCGAGAACATCTTGTTTGCGTCTTCTTCTCCCAAACCACTGAACCAATTTAATTGATATTTGAGATAGTAGTAGATAGTTTCTGTAAAAATTTTCTTCTTCAGATTCAGCAGTCAGAATGTTTTGATATTTGGCATGTAGCATCCTTGGCGGGGTGAGATTCAATTTGTTCAAGCCAAGTCCCTGGGTTTATAATTGGGCTCACTGTGGAAGCGCGTATTATAACTTAGTTCGGGGGCGCGGTGGCATCGCGGTAACCGGTTCTCATCAGATCACCGAAGTTAAGCAACATTGAGCGCGGTTAGTAGATGGATGGGTGACCATTTCAGCGACTGATTCATGCTCCCGCGTTGTGTCCTTGGGCAAGGCACTTAACCCCGATTGCCTACATGGGGGCACGGTGACGCTGTGTACTAAGGCGTACTGCATGTCTTCAACCAATCTAACCCTGCCTGTGACGCGGTGCAGAGTTCAGAGTTACGATGTTGGAGAGCTGACAGCTGCTCATCGTTGCTTGGTGGTTCTCTCCGGGTACTCCGGCTTCCTCCACCTGTAAAACTGTCACCGACATGATATGACCCTGACTGTTAATGTGTCGTTAAACCCTAATAAAAAAAAAAAAAAAAAAATAACTTAGTTCAAAATGAGGCATTTTCTTTAAAAATCTTCTTCTTCAGATCCAGCAGTCTGAATGTTTTGATATTTGGTATGCAGCATCCTTAGGGGGTAAGATTCAAGTTTGTTCAAGCCAAGTCCCTGGTTTGATATTTGGGCTCCCTATGGGAGCCCGAATTATAACTTAGTTCAATATGAGGAATATTCTTCAAAAATCTTCTTCTTCACATCCACCAGTCAGAATCTTTTGATATTTGGTATTCAGCATCCCACTGGAGGTGACATTCAAGTTTGTTCAAGCCAAGTCCCTGGGTTCATATTTGGGCTCCCTGTGGGAGCCCGAATTATTACTTAGTTCAATATGAGGAATATCCTTTAAACATCTTTTTTTTTTAGATCCACTGGTCAAAATCTTTGAAAATTTGGTATAAGCTTTTCTTAGGAGGGGCAGATGCAACTTGTTGAAATCAATTCCCAACACGCTACCATGTCAGATGGTGCCCTCAGACCCCCCTGGGGCCTCTTGTGTTATTTTTCGATTTTTTAAAGTTTTAACCCCAATTCCTATTTTCTCCCAAACAGTGCTCACTGACAACCGTTGAGCCAATATAATCCTGCTGTCAAGACTTCTTAACTGGTTGAGTGCTAGAAGCCACTATCAGGGCTTTTAAAAAATGAGGATACCAGAGCAAAAGCCAACATTTCCTTACTTATATTTTCATATTCAGTCAAACACAAATAATATTTTGTTTATATAACTTTGTTTTATTACAAATTATTGGAGAGTGCCTGAGGGCACTCTTCAATAATTTGTAATAAAACAAACAAATTTTGAATAACAAATTCAGACCACCAAAAATAATCTAGTCCTCAACCAGATAATCACTTGTGAAAAATGTCTTGTTATTTGTACTTTCTGACGTTTGACGTCACTTTTTGAAAAACATTGAAGAAACCGAATTCCCAGTGATGTTTCAATGTGAGGATAATTAAAGTCTCAAAGGGTTAAGCTGACTTCAGTTTTTTTTAAAACTGTTGTTTGAATAAAGTAACCTGTTCTCTGTTCTGTTATTGAGAACTCTTCTTTTTTCGTGCCAACTTTGATTATGTGGTTAGAACATAATATGCATATTTCAATGGATCTTCTGCATTTTCATCAAGTATGGAGTTGATAGAAAGTAATTGTGTTGGTCTTTACCTTTGCCTTGAAGGTTATATCTCTTTGAACACAAATGTCCCAGTCTCTGGACTCTTATAGAAGTATTTCAGCAAGACAAAGCCCTAGCAACTACCACAATCTTGCAATACAGAATTGGAGAGCAACCAGGCAACGAGTCGAACACAACTATAGGAATCTAAGTGTCAGTTGTGGACTTAGAGTTCATGATTAATCCTTCAAACTTTACAATGCCTGAGCAAGTTTTATGTCTGGCACAGATAACTTGCCCCGTGAAAAGGTTTCCCCATTCCACAACCACACCCATCAAGAATGGTAAAAACATTTATCTATTGACTAAAGTGAATTTTTTGATTTGATTGGTTGATAGATACGTGGTATGAGACCATATTCATTGAAACCCACGATACGTCCGCCCAGCCACTAACAAATTTCCCATACTATGTTTTTGAGACAAAAAGGAAAAAAAGAAATTCAATAATTTTTTTATACTAGTCATATCGCATATTTTCACAAAAACTCTTTTGCACAAAAATTCCACAGAAACCTGTATGGCTCAACAATGGAAGATAAAAGATCTCATGCTGTGTGTGTTCACACATGAAATAGATTGTACTTCTAAAACGGAAAGTCAATAGATAAATTTGTTACCCCGTGTCTGATCACGTGGTACGGGTTTTTACCTACCTGAAGCCAGCCATATCCCATTTGGCCTTTTCTGTGGGGTAACTAATAATGTCAGTTTCTTCTTTTTATTTCAGGGGCAAATTGTGTACAATATAGAAGGATATCTGTCTGCCGTTGGATATTTCACTGTTGATCCATCCACTTGCTTTATTAGTTTATCAAATTCAGTTGAATTTGATTCTGTCATGACATATACTGTGAGTTAAGTTTTTTTTCATCTTTGTATATAAAAGCAAATGTTTGTCTCTCCCACTAAGTCTGTTTATAGGTTATAGACTGCTGTGTATCGATCGATAGTAACAAAATCTGGCACCTCCGCTATGAGGTAGCTGTTTGGACAATACTACCATCATCAATTACTATTTATTAATGCTATTACTGATTTAACCCTTCTTGAACCTGGTGATTTTATACATTTTTGCTACACTCTGATAGGCTACATCCTCTGGCTTTGCACTTTGTTCTAGGCAATTCTTGGCTGCCTATAAAGACAACCAAGACTTGCCTAGAAACAACTGCCAAGTACTTGGAATATAACTTTCACATTTACCCATAGACTGCATGATGGGACACCTGTTGTATTGCAGTAAAAGTTATCAGAGTCAAAATTTGGCCTTGATGTGTCAACACAATGAAGTTTGTGCAATGCATACAGAGATGTACACAATGAAAGGCTATTCTTGGTTATCCCATGATCCACTGAAAATAAATAATATAAAATAAAATCTTCCCCCTTGCTTCAATTTAAAATACAAAATCTGATGATAATGTAGGTATTTATTTTTAAGGCCTAATGTGCACTGTTAGGGGAGCATAAATTGTAACAGCAGATGTTCAAAGAAGTGAATTTGTAGAGTGAATGTTTTTTGCATCATACAAGTGTATTTTATTCATATTGTAACATTTCCTGGTTAACTTATGCATCAGTACCATTATAACATGAGGAAAATAATTTGTTGCACAATGGCAGGTAACAGTTACTCTACATCCAGGTCTGCATGAGTTCTGAGCTCAGACCAGGCAAACCAGGAGCACAGTGGCTCTGTGGTTTTGGCATTATGCTTAAAACCGAAAGGTCCGGGGTTTGAACCCTGTTAGGGGCAACTGCATTGTGTCCCTGGGCAAATCACATAATCCTGATTCCCCACATGTTGCACTATGTACTAAGGCTATGCACTGCACATCAATGGTGCACTTGCTTTCAACCAATACTGACCTTGATTGTGTGGAGAATTGGCACTCTCCCGTAAATTGTAGCAAAGCAAAGATATGTGAACAAATTTTGATGACCCAAAATAATTCAGCAGTCTACCAGTTAACCAGAATGGGAATCTGTACTCTCAGGATTTTTTTAGATTGAGATTGGTCGGTCTCATTTTGACAGAGTTATTTCCCTTTTTGTTGAAGAGTATTTTTGCAACTTTCATAGTTTTGTCCATGCTTCTTCGCTCTATTTTTTTTGTAAATTCTCAGTCCCATTGGGACAGACACTTTCAGTTAATACTGCTGATAGTTTAGGAGTGTGAGAATTAGAGTATCCAAGTTACAAATAAGGTTCTTTATCTACTTTATACGTAAAAACAGTAACGTTTTATCTTTAATCGTTATCGAAAACTCGCCGTCAATAAAAAATCTTTTATCGTTACTGCAGTAAGAATAAAAGTCACGTGATATCGCAAGAATACAACGTTCACGCCCATCTCATTTGCATGACGTACTATTTCATTCAACACTTTGAATAACTAATTATCACTGCCGCGGATCGAAACAAATAAAACGGGGCGTATTTATCGAAATGTATTGAATAAAAAAGAAGGCCATTAATTAAACTTACTGAATTGTAAAAATAAAATTTGACGGAAAAGAGTAAAAATTAGTAACTTACATGGCCCTACAAGCTGGATTTTCCGGGAAAAAAACAAACACTAGTGCAAGAAAAACAACTTGTACGAGACTGCTGCATTCTGGAATTGCACCGTCAATGGTCCAGCAGCTTTCGGGTCACAAAAACATTACAAGCGTAAACAATTACGGCGTAGCGTCTGATCGAATGCAGCATGAAATGTCAAATATTTTAGCCAGTGTTGACCAAATGTAAATATTCCTGTCATGAAGACTATGTCTTGTAGGGAAAATCCAAAAGTTCAAGGACATCAAATTCCTGGCACGCCGGCAAGCTGTGGGCACATTTCCTCACAGACACATTTCTGTAAATCCAACAATTCTTCCTTGAATCATGAATCAAATTTCCCTCAACATATATTCAACATTACGGGAAATTGTACAATCCAGTATATAAACAATCCTCCGAGTCAAGAACATTCACATAAACGACGAAGAATTATGGTAATCGAAAGTGACAGCGATTGAAATTCAGTGAACGAAAAAACTAATTTGTTTACGCATTTATTAAAAGTCACGTTACGCATTAAGAAAATAGATCTCATTTTATCTCCCTTTTGCACATTTTTTTTTCAGCGAAAAATCACTAGTGATATCATTTCTCAATCAGCCATGCTCTATTCCATCGTATTTTCCAAGAAGTCCAGTTGGCAAAGCTTAATTCTGTGTTTTTATTTTTTAGGCCGTTTCAATGTCGTTTTGTCAACTTTTGCGAATCAGCTGATTTTTGCAAGTGGACTCGCTGTTAACCCGGGAGTGGGGGAGGTGGGGGTGTAGATAAAAGGGTTATATACACATGGTGTTTGTAAAAAATCTTTTATCGTGACTCGAGCGTTTTCGGGGGCTACATAGCTACTCGTCGCTGCGCGACTCGTAGCTATATATGCCCCCGAAAACGCTCTCGTCGCGATAAAAGATTTTTTACAAACACCATGTGTATATAACCCATATTTATAGGTGTGCAAGAGTGATAGTGCACATCCAAAATGAACCACTGGAATGCAGGTTTCTTCAGTTGAGCTGTACTATGTCCATGCATCTTGACTGGAGTGATTGAGGTGAAGTATTTGGATTTGGGGAAACAATGCAAATGATGCAAGTGAGATTTGAATTTGTGGCATGTTGATCACATGGCTAGCATGCTAAATGAGCCACTTTGCCCTCTCTGTGCTTTGCCTTCAAAATTGCATTCTTTTGTTAGCAGTAGGTTTTTGGCCTGTAGGTTTTTGTAAGTAATCAACTATTCTTGTACTGCTTAGGGATTACCATAGATATAGAAGCTCTAAAATTAACTCTCCACTCAGCATATGAAAACACCAGTACATGAACTAAAATCTCTATTTCACGTCATGTTTCAAATTAACTTTTGAAACGTAAATTACAACTTTTTATTGAAATGTGTTCCTAGATTGCATTTCATAGAGAATACTTGAGGTAAACTATGAATGTGTATTCTGATCATGTTAGTAATAAGACAGAACACAATGAGGGCAGAGTTTGGGGGACTGGAATCAGAGACCCAAGTTGGCATTTTTTCTGTATTTTATATGTGATATACATGAAAAACTCCAACAAGGATTGTTGATTCCTGTCCCCCATACACTCCCCTATTTGTGTTCTGTATTTTTATCTAACAACCATACAGATTTTGGCCTGAAAACCACAAGAAACGGTATGTATCATATAATGTGTTCCGATTCCGTATCATATAGACAGACGCATTCTGATTCCATATCATATAGACGACTCGTTTCCAGTAATGTGACGGGCTATCATAACAGGCGCATGAATAAATTCTATGTGTGTTTCAGTGATTTGACTCAGCAGGTCATGTACAAAACAAAATCCCTTACAGTTAGCAACAGAACTATTAAAGCCATTGACTCCTCACACCCCCCACCCCAACACCCCCCACCCCCCACCCCACCCCCACCCCCTACCCCCACCCTCCTCCAATAAATAGTAACTGCTCAATTCAATATTACATCAAACCGATTCCTGAGGATGTGCCCATGTCGCACACTCAAGCGGATCATCATAGGAAGCGACACTGAGAGTGAATAATTTGATAACTCATCTTTGAAAAAAAAATTGCGGTGACCAGAACAGTATAGTTCCATAAAATATGGGTTTTTTCTCACCCAACTTTATTTCCCAAAACTATTAATAATTTAAGATTTAATCTGTTTATGTAACTGAATTGTTAGATAAATTAACTATCATGATAATGTGCATGTCCTGTGATTTGCATCAGATTCTTGGTGGTGTCCAAAAATGGGATTTCAACTCGTCAGCAAAGTCAGATCGTTGAGATCCCATTCTGAGCACCACCTCAAAACCTTGAACTGGAAGGTGACTAGGAATTGTGCATAATTACAAGAATTTTGGTCTGTGTTTTATTTAGAAATGTGGACATATTTATCGTAATACTGTAACCAGAGTTAGTTGGGTGTTTTAGAAAAAAAAAGAAGAAACCCAATCAGTTACTGGTTTAGGGGCAGCCCCAGCATATTATCCATAATGGTTATAAACAAGGAAAAAATCCACCAATATGTGCTTTTGAAAGCTGGGAGTCATCCATCAGCCTATAAGGGAGAGTGGATGCTGAGTCTTGGCCATCTGGTCTGCCTTCAGGGGGGGGGGGGGGGGGGGAGGACAGATGACAGGGTGATGGAAAAACACACACACACACACACAAAAAAAACATACTCACAAACTCCCAAAAGCTCTTAAAAAGGCTGTTGCATCTTTATTCATATGTTTATTTATTTAAAATGTACACTGGTCTTTGCCTGGCAAGCTTGTTTCATTCCTTGCATGGTGTTTGGCATCTCTGTGTATGCTAACAAAAAGCTTGTTCCAATTCCTTCTGCTCTTTATCTGGTTCAAGAAAAATTGAGAGAGTTCAGTCAGAAAAGTTATCGGTAGAGAGAGATAGAAATCTGGTATTGTATATTTTGACTGTTGTGTGATTGTTGTTATTCATGGGACGAGGGTGGGTTTCTTTGTAGGCAACTCCTCACACGCAGAGTTGCAAGGCAGTCCTCACAGGCTCAATCCTAAAGTTCTTAATCAGTAGAGAGGCAATCCTCACTGATTCCACTCCTCCATATCTTTATTAGAGAGAGACAGAAATCTGCTATTTTATATTGTGACATTTGTGTGATTGTTGCTTTTGATGGGTGAAAAGGGGATTTTATTGTCGCCCACTCCCCACAGACAGAGTTGCAAGGCAGTCCTCACAGATTCAATCCTAAAGTTCTCAGTGAGTAGTGAGGCAATTCTCACTGACTCCACGCAATTAAATTCTATTGTATAATGTTAATTTTCTGTGGCTTATTTTGTTTTTCTGTTCAGGGTTCGGTGCTCATTCAACTCTTCCATTAATTCACAATCTTGGAGTCTGTTGAGGGTTTTGCTTTGTAGGTCTTTTAATTGCATTTCATTAGTTTCTATTTTTGCTACCGTGAAGAAGAATAGTTTCACGCTGAGGGCATGCATGGACGGTTTGGGGCAAGCCCCTTTCAACCCTTCTTTGATGTCTTGGATTGTATTTTTTTTATCGCTCATGAAGTTCCTTTATCAAGAAGAATTTCATTCATGTCATATTAGGCTAAAAAAAAATAATGTTTTGATTCTCAGGCCCTCCCTCGTTGGATTTGAACCTCCTCATTAGACATTTTTATTATGTCATGTTTTTTAAGGAATTTGTGAAAACTTGGAATGGTCATTTTTTCACATTACTGGACATATAATTATTTAACTGTGTTTGCAGTAAATTGGTTTTTCTTGTTGCAGTTTATGGGAGAGTGCCTCTGGGCACTCTCCCATAAACTGTAACAAGGAAAATTCTGATATACTGTATCATGATTAAATTATTTATTTATTTATTTGCTGGTGTTTAAGGTCATATATTTCTGCACAATGGATAATATAATGACCGCAACACCGATATAAACTCAAGTTTAACCAATGAACAATCATGTAGAGCCATGTTTCCCATTTTAAGGACTCCTACCCCAAACATTGGTTACTGGGGCCTATTCTAATGGATCATGTTTCTTGACAGATCAATACCATTAAAAAGAACAATAAAATACAAATCCTTTTAGCTGTTGTTACGGCAGTTAGTTATAAAAGGTATACTTTTATTACACTAAAATACAACCTTTTCTCTTTTTCAAGTGGAAAGACAGCAAAAAGGTTTCCTGAGAATACTCAACCCTTTTACACGAAAAAAAAAAAAAAAATAAAAAAAAAAAAGAAATAAATAAAATCCTCCCTCCCTCACTGATTTGAAAATAAAATTGCCTGAGAATCAGTTCATTTTTTTTATTTGGCCTTATCCATCAGGTGCATATTGACCAATCAGATGCATACTTGCATGACATTTTGACATGTAAGCTGGATGCCACATGTGATGTATCTACAACATTTCTCAATGTCTGTGTTATATCAGGTTATGTTGATTATACACAAGAATCATTCTATACAGAGTTTAGAAAGAAAAGTTTGATTTTTTAGTTTTTACTCAAATATCATGTTTATTCTATTTTAAGTTGAAACTGACAGCATGGGATTCGAAACGACCATTGAGCAAGGCCACAACAAACATGACTATTACCATTAACAGGAATCCAAACAGACCATTTTGGCAACCAGCTACTTATGAGGAAAGTGTGAGTGAAGCAGAAGGTCCTGGAAAAAACATCCTTCAACTGACTGCAAGAGACCCTGATTTGGTAATTTATTAAATCATTAACTGCTTGGAATTTTTTGTTCTAAGTTTTGATTGATTATTATTTTCTTATTTAATTATTTACCGAACACAAGTATAAGACACTTGTAAAAAATATTCTTGAATAATTAAATACTTTCATTTTTTCTCAAAAACTGAAATACCCCCTCATTGGGAGATTGTCAGCATGGTCATTCCAATGAGGAATCATTAGCAATTTTTTTTGTGAAAACAATTAAATAATAATAACAATTAGATAATTAGAGGACACCTATGTTTTTTGAGTGGATACCATAATTATTTCATGTGTGACTAGTAGGTGAAATACAAACTTTCACGATAAAAATTTATATGTCACCTACTAGTCATGAATGAAATAATCATGGTAACCACTCAAAAAAACATTGGTATGATTTTTATTATATGCATTGCCTATTTTAAAAAAATCTATACATTTTAGTCCCAAATTGATGAAAGGTAATTGCTTTGGAAGAGACAAAAATGTCAGTTTGAAAGGCATCAGTGGATAGTCAACAAACCATTTTCTGTAATGAAATAAGTCGTATGTGAAACAAAATGTAGTTCCCTACGCTTTTCACTAAAAGCTACACAAAAATGGTAATGGATATTAATTTAATACTACAAATAACAACAACTTTATACCATAAAATAGTAAACATCTACTTTTTTGACATTTTTTGCAAGTTTATTTCATGTTCATTTAGTGATTGTACAAACAGTGGAAAATATGATTTTTATGTTTTTGCTATATCCTTACATTTTTAGCAGAAGCATATAATATTGATTTTTATGAATAGTACACTTTGTTTTGTTTTTTTAACCTTTTACATAACGAATCGCCTGCATCCAACTACAACCATCCGGATTAGTTGAAACAGTTGAAAGAAAGAAATTTTTCAAAATATTTCAAATAATCCATATCATGTGACCCTCGTTGGAATGAGCTCATCCCAATGAGGGGTCACATGATATGGCTTTGTTAAAATTAAAAAAAAAAAATTAAAAAATAGAAATTAAAATAATAAATTTTGATATTGTCTGCATTGGGCAAAGGGTTAATCACATTAGGTAAAGGATTAACCTATTTTTCTTTCCTACCCTTCAAGGGGTAGACTACAGCCTTTCTTTAGTACATGTTTTATCAGGTGTGCATTCATAAGTGCCTGCTTATGACTGACAGACTGGAGCAACAATGTATATGCCTCCAACCTTTAAGTTTGCAATCCTTTCAAAACCAAGACTGATTGTCAAGTTTTTTAATAGTTAAAGGCTTATTAATCTGCAACCACTGCTACAGTCTCTCCATCACAGCCACCTCCAAAAAAGAAAAGCAAAAGACACAAATGCCACTGAACACCCTGACACTTTCCTCCCTTTCCACGTCCAAACATGGCACAAAATTTTAAAAGCAAATGGGGCTTGTCCCAAATCATCCCTGCGTGCCTTTGGCATGCAAAAATCATTGGATTATCATCAATCATCTAATTTTTCAGTAGGTACCAGAATTCTATCAGTTGTCATTAAAAGCAAATGTCAATCCAAGTAAATAAAAATTCTCACTCGCTTTCATCCTGACATGAAAACTTATATTTCTTTGCAGTCACTGATGAGATAACTCTTTAACAGTTGAGTCCACTTGATTCTATTTCATTTAATTGAATAAACCTGCTAATTGTATGTAACTTACAAACACCAAACCATTTACCATACCCTTAATACAAATTTAATCTGTTAATTGCATATAGGTCATAGGGAGGGCAAACCCCTGATTATGGAATAAAAAATATTGCAGTCTGTCAAAGAACTACTCTGACATCTACTGAATCTCCACGTATGTAGACATTTTTGGACTAGTACATTCAGTATTGCCATTTAGTCTATTATGCCTTGTTTGACTGATCTCAATGAGCTCTTGTCAAACAAGATATAATAGAATTAATGCTCATTTATAACTTGAAGATAGAAATTAACTGTATTTCTGTTAATTGTATACTGCGGTTTTTATCTATCAAAGTGGCTGTTCAATAAACAGGGTTCCACTGCAGTAAAGTATCCTTTGCTTGTGTATTGAGAGTTTGATGATTCTGTTGATGGTCTTCTGCTTTATTATTTTTCAGACAGCTATTAAGTACACGATTGATCAGCACTCTCCCTCAGATGCTCTTGACTTTTTCTACTGGAATGGAGGACAACTTGTTGTGAAAAGTGATCTCCGTCTAGCATCAGAAGACAAATACACAGTAAGTATTTTTGACATCCGTTGCTTCTTTTTTGTCAGTAACAATTGGTTCCACTCAAAAGGTTACTGTAACAAAAGACTCATTACACCAAAAATATAACATTTTTTGAAAGGCTGCAGATACTTCCACAAACACTTTTTATGATAAATCAGAAAATGTTTTTCTTTCTAAATTTCACTGATCGAGTTCTGCTTTATTTTTCAAAGGTAATTTATGACATAAGTATTTTTGTTCAATGACAAACTGCTACCAGCTTGGGTGCTTAGTTTAGGTTCGTGCCTTTTTGGAAGCAGAACTACTGAGGGCTAGATTATTTTTGGTGGTCTAAATTTGTTATTCAAAACTTGCTTATTACAAATTATTGGAGAGTGCCCACAGGCACTCTCCAAAAATTTGTAATAAAACAAAGTTTGAATAAAAAATATTATTTGCAGTTGACTAAATATGAAATATAAGTAAGGAAAATGTTGGCTTTTGCTGTGGTACCCTCATTTATTTAAAAGACTTGATGGTGGTTTTTAGCACTCAATCAGTTAATGATCTGGAATTTAGACTTGAACTTGTCACAAAAAAGGTTTAAGGGATTACTGCAAAGCTTCGAAATTTTCTTTTCTTTAACTCTTTGCATGGTGTTGGTAGATTTTCCTGCCAGGACAGAATTTCTCTTGCCACTGAAATAAGAATAATTTGGTATATTTAATCTATTTTTTCATCTGTAAATTTGAGTTAAATTTTGATGAAATTTTCATCAAAGCTAGTCATGGCTGCTTTACAGCTGCCATGACTAGATTTGATGGAAAATATCCTGAAATTCTCAGCAGGTTAAGGGTTAAAAACACCTTGATTCGAATTCATTTGCTTTAAGCCATGCTGACAAGTGCACAATCAACTTGTAGTATGCCCAAGTACATAGCACCATGATGCCTCAACATAGGCAATCAGGATTAAGTTCCTTGCCCAAGGACACAATGCAGTGAACCCGGCAATCAGGATTAAGTTCCTTGCCCAAGGACACAAGTCAGTGAACCCGGCAATCAGGATTAAGTTCCTTGCCCAAGGACACAATGCAGTGAACCCCTGGTGGGGATCGAACTGTGGATCTTTCAGTTTGAAGTCCAATGCTTTAACTAATTGAATGCTAGAATCCACTATCAGGGCTTTCAAAAAAATGAAGGTACCAGAGCAAAAGTGAACATTTTCCTCACTCATGTTGCAGTCAAATGCAAATAATATTTTGTTTATTTTAATTTGTTTTGATACAAATTATCAGGGAGTGCCTGTTACAAAACAAATTTTGGTGAACAACTCCTGACCACCAAAAATAAACTAGCCCACACAGGCTTGGATGTCTGAAAAATCCAGGGTGGTAATAGATCGCTCACCTGGAACCTACTTAGGCGAGCAAATTGCTCTCCTGAAATCTTTTTCACTTTTTTGCTTCACAAAGATCTTCTAAAGACTTAGTTAACCCCCTGCACACTGATGTCAAAATATCTAAATTTTAGACAGAAAACATTTCCCATAATGCAACTAGAAATTTAACCAATTCAATCTCGTTTGACAGAGCTCATTGAGCTCTGTCAAACGAGATTGAATTGGGTAAATTTCTAGGTGCATTATGGGAAAAACAGCTTCCTGAAATTTTGGTATTTTGACATCAGAGTGAAGGCTGTTAATACCAGGTTGGGTAATTTCTTCTTCGAGTGCATTCAAGCCAATCAATTTTAAATGAATTAATAAAATGTTAATGAATGAACCTGTATTCGTTTTTTACTATCCCCTCCACCCCAGTGTGGTCAGATCGATCAAGAAGGTCAGGGGGACTGGTACCTGTAGTGGCCGACACACACATGTACCCAGCATATTCTGTACACATGTTCCATGGTCAGTCACCATCGAAAATGGCTGAAAGTAGGTGTGCAAAAAAATGCTTATGCCGGATTAAATTGCGTGAGCAGTTAAGGCAAGCTAAAAATCGCTTGAGTCAGAATTCCATGACTGCCCTCAATCAGATAATCACTGAGTCATTGCGAGATGTTAAAAATTCTAGCACTTTTCTCCTTTTGAACTCTTTTTCTGCTTTTTCTATCATCAGGTCACCAGTACAGTAAACTTAATGATAGAAATAAAGTTCAAGGAGATTCCACTTTCAAAACTGCTTTGATTCTGTTCTGGAATATCCCACATTTTGTTTGACTTTTCCATACAGATGACAAGCCTGAAAATAAGCAGACTGTCATCTGCAGAATGGGGTCCCCAGAGGGTGAATTTGGTGATGCTACCCTGCACAGCAGGGTACCATCATTAAATTTACCCTCTGTGAACTCAATCTGAATTGAGGGTCTCAAGCCTAAACAGAAAGAGGTACCCAGGGGATAAATTGGCCCACTGTATGGGACAGCATCAACATATTCACCCTGTGAGGACCCCATTCTGCAAATGACTGATTACTTATTTCCAGACCTGACAGATGTGTCACCAGTGATCACAATACTTGAGTGACAATATGTACAGTTGTAAAAACAAAGGTGCAATATCCACAGCTTGAAAATCTGTGTGATTCAAACCAATTCAAAATCATATGCCTGAATCGATTTAGAATTCTATTTGATCACAAATTTGAGATTTGCAGGCTCAGACTACCGGTACGTTCTGTTTTCAGCTTTTTATGCCCTGACCCTCTTGGGGACTTATGTTTTCACCATGTCCATCTGTCCATTCATCCATCATGTGTGAATTATCTTTTGGTTTCCGTCCAAGAACCTCTTATTTGATCAAATCATACATTTTGTTACTTGTGGATGACTAAACAATGCTTCCTTTCAATTTTGGTCCAGCTAGCCAATTCTGTCCAATAAGTAATAAATACTGACTCAAATCATTTTTATTTTTAAATTATGCATTGTTGGTGTCTAGAGGAAGCGTTTCAATGTTGGACCAGTCAGCTGAACCAAGCTAATTCCTTATGGCTTTCATGGTGGCCATCTTGAATTTGGTTTCCATCCAATAACTAATGAATACTGACTCAAATCAATTTCATTTTCAGTTATGCATTATTGGTGTCTAAAGAAAGCTTCCTTTTCATTGTGATAAGCCAGCCAATTCAATATGGCCACTATGGTGACCATATTGAATTTGGTTTCCATCCAGTAACTATGAATGCTGACTGGAATCAATTTTATTTTCTGATTGTGCATTATTGGTGTCTTGAGAAAGCTTCCTTTCAATTTTGGACCTGTCAGCTGAACCAAGATGGATGCCAGTGGCCAATTCATTATTTCTTCTATGGCAGCCATCTTGAATATATATAACTGATGAATGCTGACTCAAATCAATTTTTTTTTCTGTGATTCATTGTTGGTGTCTAGATGAAGCTTCCATTTGATTTTAGTTAGGCCCCCAAGAGACTTACCTACCCTTTTATTCCATGCCTGTTCTATGAAATCACCATCGACATTAACACTAAACTATGAGGAAAATGAAAATCCATTCTGAACATATGTGCTGAACGGAAACCGTTGATGGACTATTTTTAAATAGAAGCAAAATTCCACTGCAATTTCCTACTTCGTGCAATGCAATTTGAATCCCTAGTGACAGGTGAAAACGTCCCCTGAGTTCCAATGTGTTCTATGTGCCAGTAGACACATAGAACACATTGGAACTCATGGGATGGAATAGTAACACAGGTTCCCCTCGCAAATTTGTTTGGCCTTCTAATAATTGTTTTTATAGACATGAAAGCATGTGATAAACACAGAATGACACGCATGTGAATAGGTTAATCGATATGGCACTTGCGCCATCGCAGAATGATAAAACTCGAGGCCTGTGGCCTCTCATTCAACCCTTCCATGCTGGCACTCATGCCATATCAATTAACTCATTCACACACATGTGTCATTCTGTGTATTTATGTCACTGTCAGGGGCAAATGCCACACTTCACATTACTGTTGTTTTGTAAGTTATAAGGCTGAACACAACTAGGATGGATTATGGGAGATCAGAATCAACAACCCGAGTTTGAATTTTCTCTCTATTTCATGGGTACTGTATTTTTATCATGATTAAAATATAGGAACCTATCCCAACAACCCAAAATAATCTAGATCTATTCCAATTAAAACTTTCAAGCATGGGTAAAAGTAATGGCATTGTTTCATTTTAGTTCCAAGCAACAGCAACTGACAGTGGAAAACCAAAAATGACAACACAGAGCAGAGCTTTCATCACAGTTAATATAATAAAAAACAAGTTTACCCCATCCATCAAACTGAAACCAGCTAACTATTTTGTGGAAGAAACAAAAGCTGTTACTTCAGTAATAGGAAAAATGGAGGCAGATGATAATGATCCTGGTGTAAGTATAAATAATTTTTTTTTTATTGCATGCTACTTTTCAGAAAAAACCCGATGGAAAAAATTCTTCTTGGAAATATCCCCTTTGAAAAAAAAACAACAAAAATTGAATGGGAAAGAAAGAAACCCTAATTATTTTTACATAATTTTTATTTACTGAAAATTCCAATTCCAAGTTAATTTTTTGTTATTTCATTACTACATGTCCTTTTTTAGTTCACCGGACTGAAAGTCAGTGTGAGCTATTGCCATCACTTGGCGTCCGTCGTCTGTCTTCCGTTGTCTGTCTTCCATCGTCTGTTGTCCATTTTACGTTAACTTTTACAAAACAATCTTCTCCTCACGAACCAATGGCCCAAATTGAAACATATATGGGCCACATCAATTTGGGGGTATTGTGTTTTAGTTTTGTTCAAATGGGGTCGGCACCTTTTTTGGGCGTGGTCTGATGCTCAAATATGTTGAAATTCTTTAAAAATCTTCTTCTCATGAACCACAAGTGGGAATGCTTTGATATTTGGTATGGAACTTCCTCTGGTGTTCAAGATTAAAAGTTGTTCAAAGAAAGTTGATAGGTACATATTTGGGCTCTCCAGGGGATGGGCTCACTGTTGAGGTCCCTTGAAAATTTCTATTTCAAGAACCAATGGAACTATTTGAACCAAATTTTATATGTGGCATTAGTTGACCCTAAGTACTTCATTCATGCCCCCAAAATTTTTCGTGGTTCCCCATGGGAACTCTTGGAGCTAAAAGTAGAACAAAAATGAAAAGTCCAATGTTTCCCAAACTGCATGGACTTGAGATTTTGTATTTGGTATGAAGCTTTCTTCTGAGCAGTTGAAACAACTGGACAAAAAAAATTGCTGGTGAATCTGTCATATGGTCTGTTTTTGGTGTTATGATGACTCAGCATTTTTTTACACTGAAGTCAATGGGAAAAAAATTACATGTTTACCTTTTTAAAAATATCTTCTCACAAACCAATGGCCCAAATTGAAACATATATGGGCCACATCATCTTGGGGGTATTCTGTTTTAGTTTTGTTCAAATGGGGTCTCTGCCCTTTTGGGGCTTGGGCTTATGCCCAAATATCATGAAATTCATTAAAAATATTCTTCTCATGAACCACAAGTGGGAATGCTTTGATATTTGGTATGAAACTTCCTCTGGTGTTCAAGATTAAAAGTTGTTCAAAGAAAGTTGATAGGTACATATTTGGGCTCTCCAGGGGTGGGCTCACTTTTGAGGTCCCCTAAAAATTTCTATTTCAAGAACCAATGGAGCGATTTGAACCAAATTTTATATGTGGCATTAGTTGACCCTAAGTACATCATTCATGCCCCCAAAATTTTTCGCAGTTCCCTGTGGGAACACCTGGTGCTAAAGATAGAAAAAAAATGAAATGTCCAATATTTCCCAAACTGCCTGGACTAGAGATTTTGTATTTGGTATGAAGCTTTTTTCTGAGTAGTTGAAAAAATTGGACAAAAAAATTGCCGGCCAATCTGTCATATGGTTTATTCAGATTATATTTTCTCTATGCCCATAAACCTTACAGTTTAGGACAACTTGGTCCAGGTGAGTGTTTTAGGTTCTCTTGAGCCTCGAGTATAATGATCTCTGTCAAATGATTTTTTGCAGACCTATTATCTGAAACTTAGTTTATGATGTGAAAACTCTGAAAATCAGTTTTCCTTACTTTTTTTATGCCGCACATTGAAATAATTGGCTGATTTATGGTGTGTGACTTTGGGTACCTACAAATCAAATTTGAATTTGGTCTCGGTCAAGTGATTTTTTGCAGTGCTATTGATTTTGACCTAGTTTATGATGTGAAAACTCAAAGAATAAGTTTTACTGAATTTTTTTCACTATATTTAGAGATTGATTACTTGACTGGACTGGTTACATGAAATAATTCATGAGAGGTGAGGGACGTTTTACAAACACAAGTGCGCACAAGTGTTTTACAATATAGTCCTTCCCCTCGAATGAATTATTTCACATAACCAGTCCAGTCAAGCAATTACTCTGTTTATTACTTTTCATTATTAAAGATAATTATATTATTTAACCCTTTACCTAACGTAACAGCCAAAAATGGCCAGCGCCATTCTCAAAACTCGCCAATTAATTTTCATTATATTTTAATTTTTTGTCTCGAAAACATAGGTTATGACCCTCATTGAGTCATAACCTATGTTTTTGAGACAAAAAATGAAAATAATAGTGATTCAAGATTTTTTTTTTAAAGTGTTGTCTGCTTTTCATGTTAGGTAAAGGGTTAAAAAAAAGCAAAACAAAACAATGAAGTCCCCATTACGCCCATGGCAAAGTGTCTTGTGATACATGGCACAATTGGTGATTGCATAATTCACTTGTGAAGTTATCGTTTATAATCAAACCCGGAAATCCCAGTAAATCACACTTTGGAAAGTAATAAGTTCAGATAATTAGCTGACTTCTGGCTTTGTCATTGTAACCTACAGTCCTGTAAAGCCAGTGCTTAATCATGCTACCTTATGGGGGCATACCAGTCATAGTGACACATCTAGTTTCCTATAGTTTTTCACCTGTAGGTTTTTGGTTGTATCTCAAGAGAATATCTTTCTCTGTTCTTCACACTTTAAAACATTTTTATTCAGTTGGTCATCGTGCAGTACAAGTCAAAATAAGGTGTAGAATAACCATTATAAACTATGCATCTTTCTTTAACTACACAAAAACATAGGTTTTGACCCCCTCATTGGAACAAGCTCAATGACCTCGTTCTAAAGAGGGGTCATAACCTATGTGTTTGAGACAAAAAATGAGAAAATAATAGTGTTGAAATGATTAGTGATTTTCAGGAATCGACTAGTCGCCAGCAGTAATCGATTACTAATCGACTTGTCAAAGCCCCCATGTTATTGTTATCAAACACGTGTACCGCCGTTCTTCCCTGGTTAAAACTAACAGTAATACTTGCAATGAAACAATGGCAAGTGAAGCTCTCAAAGTCCTCAAAACCTCTTTCAGTTTCGAGAGAGAATTAATGTTGGTAGCTTCTGTTTAAAATCATTTTTTCTCGATATAGTCACTGATATTTTAATAAAATAAATCATTATTCAGGTTTTTTTTATATTATTCGTTCCATCCCATTGAATGTTAACAAAAGGAAGTGCTCTTTACGCATGCGTGATGTACATCCCCTGTCGAAAATTAAGCACAGTTAACGCCCACAGCAGTCATCAGTCTGTCAACAATTGTACACCGAACACTCCCACACAACTTCTCGTATTATGACTTAACCTCTTATCTGTCCATAATTATGCATACATCGAACACGCCTACTAATTTCCATATTGTCTGCTTTGAAAATCATCACCTGACCTGATTGGGTTTCCTCTTAACACAGTTGCAGTTCGAGGAAAAGCTAGTTTCACTTTCAATTTCCTGGAAACTCGCAGATTTCCAGGAATTTGTCCGCATGTATTTACAAAATGAAAATAAAAAGCACATGGATTTTGTAATTGGTTCTTTAGTGATAACAAATTGTTCCAAATATGAACTGGTATGTGTTCTTCCATAATTTCTCTTTGATGTTTCTGTAAGACATTTCGAACTTACCAGTACCTGGTGAACAAATTGATGTCCGTAGGTGGCTTAATTTCATGTCAACTTTGGGTCCTAATTTTCCTGCAGGCTGCTCCCTCGAGAATAAGCTCACCCATATATTTTTCCCTGTTTACTTCACGCACCCCTGGTCTTATTCAATCTCTGGTCAGTTGGCCAACTAGGGTTGTTATTCATGCAGTCGGAAACATCAAACGCATTATTTCCGTGGGTTGTTTTTTGATTTCGGGAGTTTACTTGTGACGTTCGCAACAATGTTGGGTGAATTTAAGGGGATGGTGTATGGTTGGGGCAGATGTTCCGACTAATCAACTAGCAGATTTAGGGATCGACTAATTTAATAATCGCGTCGACATCGATTAGTCGGCTAATTGTTTCAACACTAGAAAATAATAAAAATTAATTGGCGATTTTTGTGAATAGTGCCGGCCGGCTTTGGCCATTATTTTGGGTAAAGGGTTAAAGTCAGTATTAATTGTGTGTATGGACAGACTGGCTGCCATAGCTAACTGCTTTCTGCAGAATAGTGTCAATGCCAAATTATCTGAATACATTTCAACAAATGGTGCTATCATCGCTTCATAGTCTAAAAAGGCACCTGATGAAAACATCAGAAGTGACTCGACACCTTTCATTACAGTCAAACTGCTGGGCAAAAATCACTGTTCACATTCTACTTTGAATTTGTCTTATAACTGAATAAATGTGTCAGTTCATAGATGTACTGAAACATTTTCTGGCTGATCTCGTTGGCCTGTTATACAATACATTATACTTGTTATACTGAATATCAAAAAACAACATAAGCATTATAGGTGTAACATATCCCCATCGGCCAGCTGGATTAAATTTGTTATCAATGACCTTAATTAATTGCATGCTCTATTTACAAGTGTACAAAATTGTATGCGTAACTTTATCCCTCTGGGCCAACTGGATTAAGTAACATTATCAGCGACATTAATTCATTGACATGACATAATAAAACTCGACTGGCAATAGTTAATTTAATGTGGTACCGGTGTGACAGGAATGATAGTCCGTAGGAACGTTAGTCCCTCTGGACTATTATTCCGCAGAATTATAGTCCTAGGTCTAACATTTCTAGGAATAGTAGTCCGGCGGACTACTATTCCTAGAAATAGTAGTCCGGCGGACTACTATTCCTAGAAATGTTAGACCTAGGACTATTATTCCGCGGAATAATAGTCCAGAGGGATTAATTTTCCTACAGACTATCATTCCTGTAACACCGGTACATCCGAACTTCATAAATTTAAAATGACCAATTCCCACAAGGCCAATTCCCAAAAGACCAATTCCCCTTAGACCAATTCCCCTTAGACCAACTGATGTATTCTACTTTTAAAATAATTCTATATCAATAGTTTGATATATTTATAAACATTTATAAATGTATTTAATGTTATTGATATTCAAGCCTGAAAATAAGCAGCCTGTCATTTGCAGAATGAAGTCCCCAGAGAGTGAATTTGTTGATGCGATCCCATAGAGTGGGCCAGTTTATCCTCTGGGTACCTCTTTCTGTTTATGTTTGAGACCTTGATTCAGGTTGAGGTTCACAGAGGGTAAATTTAGTGATGCTACCCTGCTGTGCAGGGTAGCATCACCAAATTCACCCTCTGGGTACCTCATTTTTCAGATGATCATCTGCTTATTTTCTTGCTTGTTAATATTTTATAGCAGTTGGACAGATTTTTCATAACATTTGTTATAGTAATCACACACCTTCAAAGGCTGTGATTCTTTTTATTATTTTTTTATCAAATAAAGTGCTTATCAATAAATAAATGTTTTCTTAATTACCCTTAATCAACCCTTAATCAATAACAGTATGTAGTTGGTCTAAGGGGAATTGGTCTTTTGGGAATTAGCCTAAAAGGAATTGGTCTAAAGGGAATTGGTCTAGTGGGAAGACACCACTTTGATGTCAGGGTGCAATGAATTGACTGTATAGTGCTAATGGCCTTTCGAATTAAATTCATTTGGTTCTCTCTGATTTTTTGCATGTTGCTGTCATCTGTTTGTGAATATTTCTTTTCACAAATTTATTATTTGCCTAATGGGTTGAAACAGAATAATTAGACTCATAAACTGATGGTGTTTATGGGTATAACATTACAAATAAACCAAAAGTGGGGCCAGCATGCAGAGATGCTTTCAGCATGAAGACAAATTGTGTGTTCCAGAAAAACTTTTTTGATTTTGATTTTTATTAATTTGTTACTAAATATTAAAAAAAATTGAAAAAAATGTTTATCTGAGGTACTTGGGAGTTGAGAAGTGCAAAAACTATTGCCTTTTTCACAGAAATTCCAAAAGATAATAATACAGTATGCTTTTTAATTATTTGAAATACTGTTTAAATTTAAAAACACAACTTACCATTTTATGAATACTCACGGAAATATCATTAACAACTTTCCTTGTAAATTTCAGGATTTTGGAAAATTAACATGGACACTAAATGGATTTGGTCGAATTCGTGAGTTTTTCTCTTTGAGCTCATCAGGTGAATGGACAGTTATTCAGGATTTAAAGAACACTGATATCAATGTATTCCAGGTATGACATTTGCTGGTTATTTGAATAATGAGCAAGGGACTATATGGGGTGATGGGGGTATCACAAAAATTGTGAGGGTGGGGGGAAGGGGCTGGGGCTGGGGGTGAAAACCTAACTGTAATGGCTAATGTTCTGACTGATAATTGCGGGTGGGGGTGGTAGAAACCAAATTTATCCCGTCTATGATGGGTGATGTCCTGACTGATAATTGGGGGTTGTAGTGTAAACATCACGACTATGATGGCTGTTGTCTCAGCTGATAAAATATTACAACTGCCTCATCATGAACATGCCTAGATGAAGTCATTGGAATTTTAATTTGTCAGCTTCATAAGTTAAAATAAAAAACATGGAAGAGTTCTTGGAAAATTATATGTGAATAAATGAAATACATATATAATAATTGCAATGCATTCCGTTCCCCCCCCCCCCCCCAACTTGTTATTCATTTAACACATACCAAACTCCAGACTGGTCATGCTTGGCAAGGAAAACAATGAGAATCAACTTTGATTCGGACATAATGTTCATTCAGTTTAATTTCATAGATTCTGAAAGTTTCCTTAATCTCTAGAGTGCTGGAAGCCCACATTTGGGCTTTATTCTGAAGTGCCAGAACTGAACTGCAACTGAAAGGCTGCAAATTCAGTGGCTGTGCTTCATATTATCTTTGAAACTTGTAACAAGGCAAAGACATGTGAACAAATTTTGGTGGCCAAAATATAATTTAGCACTCTACCAGTTAAATGCCTGGAGAATTTTACTTATTTTTTGGTCCTTCATAATAAGGTAACACTTTGAATTAACAGCAGTGTCTAGTGAAGTCCTAACTGTCTATGGAGGCAGACAAGACACAAGAAACCACTGCTAAAGTACTGTAAATTCCATCTGCAAGACCACCAAAAGACTGTATATTGGAACAGGTGTTCTGCACGTGCAAATAAGACAAGAAACTCACCAAAAGTTGGAACTAGGCCCTTAACTCTGTACATGCTGCTGGCAGATATTCTTGCCAAATCCCGAATTTCTCTTGTCACTGAAATAAGTATAATTTGGGCACAATAATCAAATTCTCAAATTGTAAATAGAATTGACTTTCCGGCTAATGATTTTTTTACTTAAATATGAATAGATTTTATAAAAAAATATACTGACATAGAAAAGAAATGCAAGTACAGTTTTGGTAAAATAATTTTTTTTTTATCTGTAGACCGAATGTAGTAAAATGTGACACATAGCTCCCTAAAGTGTTCTGTTTAAAGAGTTTTTGGTTAAAATTTGGTCAACCATGACTATGTGCTATGCTGCATGCTTTCAACAGATTTTCTGACAAAGCGTGTATCCAGGGCACTTCCACATGCTATGGACTTGAAACCATACCAAATCGAAGTTTTGAACAGTACACATCGATTGCTTCATTTCAACTTGATTGAAAAGCAAAATGCCACAAATGTCAGAAGTTGATAGGGGTAAGGCTATTGCTCTAATTATGCAGGGCCAATCCAAATGTCTCGCCATCCAGTAATTTGGGATTCATGAGTCAATGATAGCTCATTTAGTTGGGCATCTCAGAGCCACAGGTAGATTAACTGACCTTCTCAGGAGTGGATGTCTGCACATTATGTCGCCACATCAAGATTGAGGCATATGTCTCTCACACCTCCATAACCAATTTCAGAGAGTGACGGAAACACTGAGTTAGATTGTAGGCACTCCTGGTTGCCAAGTGTGTCCAAGAACATTTAGGAATCAGTTGTGGGAGTTCAATTTAAGGCCATGACATCCCAACTTTGGTCTGCAAACTTACACCTAGGTGACGTCATCATCAATTGTAATGGCTGCAGGTACATGCACCAAATCGGTTTCACTTGGCCCACTGGAGACGGGTGTTATTCACTGATGAGTCTCGATTCACACTTTATAGGTCAAATGGACGACAGTGTTGCTATCAATGTCAAGGTGAGCGATATTCTGACATGTACATTAGAAGCTTGTCAACATCTCAAAGAACATTGCTCCGCTCACGCAGGAGTGGAATAACATCGCAGAGAGGACCATAAACAACTTGCTGGGTTCCCTGGTATGGAGAATTAGAGCAGCGACTGAAGCTTGTGGTTGGCACATCCGCTATTGAATTTAATCAGGAAATGGCATTGGGTACCCATATTTGAACCTTACCCATGCAAATGCAGTCTATGTTAAGACAACAAAACTCATCAAAATTTAATCAGTAATGAAGAAATAACATCAAAATCGAAACAATTAAATAATCGTCCATAATACATTTGAAATATTTACCACAGAAAAAAACTTACATTTCATTTTTTCGCTAGTATATTTTGAAAATACTCGGCAGATGAAGAGTTAAGGATTATTAGGGTATAAGTGTACTCTCAAATTCTAAAGAATGTCTCTTGAACTAAACAGGATTTTCCAGTCAATTTATCATGAAGCTGGCTAAGAACAGCATTGCTCATGTTATTGTATACATACCATTGCAATCCAAAACAAATTGAGCAACCCATTTTTCTTTTTTCAGGGTATTGTTACAGTTAAAGATGGAGGATCAAAAGAGGACAGTGGATACATAACAATAAACGTTTTACGAAACTTACATGATCCTATTTTCAAACCAGTGGCATACACTGCAACAATTTCTGAGACAGATGGTTATGGTACTAGAGTTACTCAAGTAACAGCCACTGATGAAGATTTCCAGGTATGTAGTGATTCAATTTTTCAACCAAATACCTGGCAGGATTTGCTGTCAAGGCCGAGCTAGTTGAACAGTTTTATTTTATTGTTCATGTTTGCATATAACTTTTGAGAGATGTGATAAAAATTCAGACCATGACTTCTTGTCATAAATATATGTCAGCATGATCACTTATATTAATTGTACATCTTGTTCACTCGCCAGACAAAAATTATGTAATAACACTTTATCTTACAATATAGAGAATAGTTCACTGCTCAGATTCAAGTATGATTTTAATCCTCGAGTGTGGGGAATGGAGGATTATTTCAGGAGGTATTAGGCAATTGAAATAATCTGCATGGCCCACAAGATTTAATTATTTAATTTTCCAAATTGATGAGGAAAGAAAGCATTTATATATGGTACCAGAGCAAGCACAATCATTTTCCTTGCTCATGTTTCATATTCAATCAAACCCAAAAAATATTTTGTTTATAGAAGTTTGTTCTGATACAAATTACTGGAGAATGCCTGTAGGCATTCTCCAATAATTTGTAATAGAAACAAATTTTGAATAACAATTTAAGACCACCAAAAATAATCTAGCCCTCAATCAGTTAACAGTGAATGACAAGACAATAATTGGGTTCTTTGTATTATTACCTTTCAGGCACCACATAACACTGTGAGATACAGGCTACTTTCCACAGGAGCTGTTGCAAGGTATTTCACTGTAAATTCAGCTGATGGAACTGTTTCTGTTAATGTTGCTGCAAAAGAAGATTTGGCTGACACTTCTCAGTACACTGTAAGTACTTATAATTGACATTTAATGTATAACTATCCCCTCAACAGATTTCAGTAGTTTTGTTTGATAAATAGAGGATGTTGAATGAAGAGTTTTGGTTATGACCAAAACCCAAATTTCATATTCTGTTTATCATATGACACCATAGTTACCAAAAACACATCTTTTAGATAGAAAAGAAGAGTTAAGGAATGGAATTTTACCTTGAATGTCAGGCTTTTGACTGCGACACATCACAGCTGCATGCAGTCATACATCTAACAATGACAAAATATAGTTCCACAGTTTGGTGTTATAAATACTAATTTTCAAGTATTTATACATTTCATATAAATTGAGATTCTACTGAATGTTAACAAATAAAATAAGGTATTGTGGCTTTGTTAATTTTTTGTTAATGTTTTGAAATTGTTCTCCCGAATCAAATGGTTTTGTACGCCGAAGGCGCGCAGGGACGATTTGGGGAGCAAGCCCCTTTCGACTCTCATTAGCTGTAGAATTTGAAAGTGTCAAACTGTGGTAATTTTCAAATTCTACAGAAATTTACACATGGATTAATTTGACACAGATCTTTTAAATGACAATCAGTCAGAAAGCATTCTTTTTAAAATGACCAATCAAATCAATGGAAGGTGTTATGAAGCACTAATTAATATTTATTGAAATATGAAAAAGTAATAAGCCAAGGAAATGGAGAAGTCATATAGTAAATACAGATTATTACAATAGTCAGTTGATCTGGGGTTGTCATATTTCGTCAAGTTGAAGAGACTACCTCAGTCAGATGAAACATGAAGCCATAAGCATTGTATTTCTGGGTTCCCACAGAAATGAAAAGTCCTGGAATTTTAGCCACTTCCTGGAAAGTGCCTGCATTTTTTTCTATTCTTAAAAAGTACTTGATTTTCTTCTGCCACCCTGGAAAATTACTTGAATTCAGTTCACCTACAACCTCTGTGGAAAATAAATTTCATGATAACCCACAGAACAAACATGAAATATCACAAAACTGGTCAGCATGAAATATCACAAAATTGGTCAGGAACCACATCTCTTTGATTTCCACATTGTGTGCCACAATGCCCCACCTGCAATGCTTTAGCATTACAGATGGCACCCTTTTGCATGATATATGCCAAGGTTGCTGGATTTTCCAGAGATCAACTAAGTCCTCAAGGTTGAAATTCTTTGTATTTTTCATGGTGTTATAAGTTCAAATGAAAATTATAATAGTCCTTGAAAATGGTGGTCAGAGTCCTTGAAAAGTGCTTAACCCTTTACCCAACATAATGGCCAAAACTGGACATTGTTATTCTAAAAAAAATTGTAAATTAATTTTCATTAGTTTTTCATTTTTTGTCTCAAAAACATAAGCTATGACCCCTCTCATTGGAATGATTTGGATGAGCTCGTTCCAACGAGGGGTCATAACCTATGTTTTTGAGACAAAAAATGAACAAAATGAGTTATTTTGCAAGTGTCGTCTGCTTTTCATGTTAGGTAAAGGGTTAAATGCTGCTTGAATTTGATTCTCTGATATATCAGTGGGAACCCTGATATTTGATCTGGCTGATGTGGTTTCATTAATGAGATGGAATATGATGATCCAGATTGATTGACAGTTGTAATAATTTGTTTATCATTTTTATACTCGCCCAAAAAAGAAAGTGTGCATTGCAGAAATTGATCAAACTCCAAAAAAATAATGTCGTAGGTGTAAAGAGTGTTAACCTGTTCATGAATAAGTTATATTGTACACAAAAACAGCTTTCCCCGTTAAAATTGCATTAACGTTAAATGACGTGCTGCACATTTGAAAAGGCATGTTTTGCACGTGGAGAGTGAAAATTCATGCAGCAGTGTGAATCCTTGGGTATTTAAACACTAAAGTAAGGCCTTCCTATCGTTCACATTCAAACTTGCGCTGCTGTTAAAACAACTCCACATTAGCATGCCAAGATTGACAATGAATCGACGTCTCCTTGCCCTGGGTATGATTAGAGCTGGCAGAACACACAGAGAGTTTGCCCAGCATTTGAACTGCCACTGTAACACTGTAGGCAGGCTAGTCCATCGACATGCACAACATGATGAACGGCAACGACGACAGCCAGGAACATCCCTAACCCGAGACGGATACATCCTCAAACATTAATCAACCGCCTGAGAGAATACGGCTTACGTCCTCGAAGACCTGCAATTCGTCCGATTTTGATGTTATGTCATCGTCGTGCTCGACTGCAGTGGTGTAGAGTAGGGTTAGGGTTAGGGTTAGCCTAACCTAACCCTAACCCTACCCTAACCCTAAACTAACCCTAACCTAACCTAACCCTAACCTAACCCTAACCCTAACCCTAACTCTACCTAACCTAACCCTAACCCTACCTAACCCTAACCTAACCCTACCCTAACCCACTTCCTGCTAAATTGTTCGCTTCCATGAGGCGTAGATGCACGGCAGTAGTCGATGCAGACAGAGGTCATACTAGATATTGAGTGTGTGACTTTTGTGTTGGACCCTTAGTGTCTTTGACTCTCCTTGGCACCAAGAGTATTCGTCGTAGCTTAATGAAATTTCTCGTGTCGATCACAAATTCATTCATCTGTGATTGAATAAAATTTCCATGAAAGAAAATGATATATATCTTTTTTAAGTGTTATTTTTTATCATGCACACTTTCTTTTTTGGGAGAGTATATATCGATGAGCACATTCCAATGAGGGGTTCACATGACATGTTTTTGGTGACATTTTTAAAAAAAATTGGAAAAATAAGACTACAAAAAATGTGTTTTGATTCTCAGGGAATCCATCATTGAATTTTAACCCCCTCATTGGACGCTTTTATTGCCTTTCATGGTCTTCCAGTATTGGTACAAAATCAGGGAGACCAAAACTTTTTACATTTTCTGATTGATGTACATTTATTTAGCTGTGTCTCTAATATGTTTGCCTTTTTACAGTTTATGAGAGCATGCCTATAAGCACTCTTCCATAAATCGTAATGAGATAAAATCCTCATAGATTAAATTCTTTTACTTCAATGATAATATGAAGAGCATCAAAAGATTGTGAAGCCTTTGAACTGCAGCACCTACAGTTTGTTTTCAGAGGAATGTCTTATTTTTCAAATTAAAAATGAATTTATTTATTGTCTGCATTGGGTAAAGGTTTAACCTTTTACCCAACAAATCGGCCACATTCGCCCGCGTAATATGCAAATTTAGCAGCTGAAAAAATACTTTTTTTCAAAACATTTCAACAAAACCATATCATGTTGGAGCTCGTTCCAATGAGCGGTCACTTGATATGGTTTTGTTGAAATCTTTTGAAAAATTTAAAAAAATGATATTTAAAATAATAAATTTTGATATCGTCTGCATTGGGTAAAGGGTTAAGAAGGTTACTGTTAGGCGGGTTTCAGCATATTTATAATTGCGAACAAAGCATCAGTTTCCTTGTAACTGAAGTACTAATCCAATATGATACAATTTTTTGTAGTTGATAATAGAGGCATACAACCCAAGCCCCATTGAAAAAACATCAAATCCTGATGCAACTGTTACTATCACTGTCAGGCGAAACCTAAGAAGACCAGTATGGAGAGATATGCCCTATTCTGCCTCAATAAGATACACAGCACCTTTCAACACAGAAGTGAAAACAATCAGAGCTGTTGACGAGGATGTTTCTGTAAGTTCTATTTTGCTCAAAATAAAAACTACATCTTGTTTTTAGTTCACAATCTATACAGAATTATATTTGCCTAAGAATTATAACATGTACTTCAAAAAACTGATGCAGTTCTTGCCTAAGAATTATAACATGTACTTCAAAAAACTGATGCAGTTCTTGCTCTCAGGCTATATAATCCTGGAGATATGTATTGAGTGTCACCTTCCCCTTCTGATGGAAATTCTCTGTCTCATCATGAAGGTGGGGAGAGGGAAGATATCATGGCCTGCATATCTTCCCCAACCACCAGCCTGGGCCTCTTAGCCTTGTAAATTCTTTGCAATGTGCCATCTAGATAAGAATGTTTTGAGAAAAGAAAAATTTTATGACTCAGGGCTTGAAAAATGCATGAATGCTCATTTTGTTCGTGAAAACATGCATGCAAGGTCAGACTGACATAACCTTTTTTCTGTTCAAGCAAAAAATCACACAAAGACACAGAGTGATATCTGATTACTGACCAGGGGTCTTCAGACGTGTTAAAATTCATGATTTGGAAGGGAGGCTCCCAATTTTTGATGCCATATTCTGACCTCATGATTGGGGACAATTTCTCACAATTTTGAGAGTTGAGACCCCTGTTTTTTTTTATTTGACAAAGTTGAATCTCGAGCTTTCTGTTTAACAACTATAAATAAGTTGAGTGGGACATGGAAGATAAAACAGGTATTTCAAACAAATTGACTTACATTTGCCTGGACTGGCGGTAATTCAGATGTGTGAAAGAATAACTGAATAAATTGGAAAAAGAAATAATTCTGTAAAAAACTAACCTCTACAGTCGAAATTAGGAGCGATATTGGTGAAAACATTGGCATGAGTTACAAATAAAAGTGATTTGAATATCATGACTTACTTCAAAAAGAGTTAACAAAGTCACAAGAAATATGATTTGTGCTGTATATCTTCTATTTCACTGGCATTTGAAGTGCGAATTATACACACACTTTTGTATATTGGAAGGGATGTCTAATTACCAAAATAAACACAACATTTGTATATTATTCCTTAAAACCATGGTAGGAGCTTAGCTTTTTTTGTAAATTTTTGCATCTTGACAAAGCCCCGAATCCAGCAGAACAAGGCAGCTCCCACCAGTGATGAAGTCATGACCTGAAATCAGGGGAAGGGTGAGGGGCATACTAGTGAAGGGAGGGGGTGGATTCTCAGTATTGAGTGTGCTGTACTTGTATTAAGGAAAGGAAATAAAAAAAATTATTTTCAAATTTAGGGGTGGGTGGAGCCAACAGGTGGTCTTGTTTGTGTGTGGTTGTGGGGGTGATATGATGCTGGGCTCCCTAGAAACCTCATGAATCCTCCACTGAATCCCACTGAATTGAATTAATTTTCAGTGTTTGACAGATCTGTAGTCAAATGTTTGTCCAAAGTGTATTTCCTTATCACAGTGACCCATTCTTTAACTGAAACTGTGCTCATGTTCCAGTTCTTTCCCCTCATTTTTCTGACATACAATTGACAGGAGGGCTAGGTATAGGTATATACTGTAAAATGGATTAATACTCCACCATCCCAACCCAACCCCTTTCCCACCCCCAGGCTCAAGCCCTGGGGTAAGGGAGAGGCAGTATATAGCTATCTTACATGTGTATTACATGATTTCAAAAAAGGTTATACAAAACAAAATGGGTTAAGCAAATTTATTTTGCTTAACCTTTTTTCAGGTTATGCGGTTGAGCCAATTTTGTGTTTTTTGAGCCCTGTGACTCAGATACTGAGAAGGGGTGGGGGTAGGGTGGGGCAGGAGGAGTGTGGGTGTTAGGGAAGATACCTAGTTCACCATATTTCATCCTCCTCTTCCCACACCCTTAATCCTTTACCTAATATACAAATTTAGCAGTTGATAAATAAATAATTTTTTTTTAAATTTTAACAAAACTATATCATGTGACCCCTTCAGTAGAACACATTGGGTCACATGATATGGTTTTTATGTTGAGAGTTTTTTTTTTAAATTTAAAAAAAATATATATTTGAGGTTAAACAAATTTAAATAATTGATTCCCAGGCATTTTCAGCTGTGACTAGCAGCTCTATAAGTGGCAATGTCGGTCTGTCTGTCGGTCTGTCTGTCGGTCTGTCTGTCGGTCTGTCGGTCTGTCTGTGACCAACGAGTTTCATGTCAGTCTGACTGTGACCAACGAGTTTCAAAACTCAATAACTTTTGAAATACGTGATGGAATAACTTTATATTTGGCATGTAAGTGTATCTTATTGATGTCTAGCCACTGTTCAATGCATGTGTTGTTCCAAATATTTTTCTTGGAGTTATGTTCCTTGATGAACTTAGAATTTTGTGAGATTGCACCACCCGTTGCAGCTACGGCGTCAATGTTGCGATTTTTTTAAACGAATGAGGGAGGGTGGTTTTTATTTTTATTTTTCATTCCTGATGGAAAGGTCAACGATGCATAGAATTCAGTGGTGAGAGCCTAAAATTGATTACTGGAGCTTCTATATTGATATTTTTTTTTTTTGTAACAGTTGATCATACAACACAAAATCAATATAGAACAACTAAAATGGAGATAAAAATGATTTTTGTTTAAGTGGTTGAGTGCTAGAAGCCACAAACAGGCCTTTCAAATACAAAAGGCAACATTTTCCTATCTCATGTTTCGTTTTCAGTCAAACGTATATAATAGTTTGTTTATACAGATTTGTTCTATTACAAGTTTTTGGAGAGTGTCTCTTGGCACTCTCCAATAATTTGTAATAAAACAATTTTTGATGAACAAATTCAGACTACCAAAACTAACCTAGCCCTCAATCAGTTAAATAAATATTTATTTTGTACATACATATGAGAATCGTGTTGCATTCTGTGAAGAAAATAACAATTCTGTATCAATGTATATGCCATATTGCATCGCAAATCGGGATGTGATTCCACTAAAATCACACTCTATAATAGTTTTATACAATTTGAATTTTGCCTCCGAAATAAATATGATGAATGCGAGCTGAAAAAACAAATGCATCGTTGCTTGAGAATCAAAGGATTAATTTTCTTTAGCCTAAAATAATGAATTTTGATACCATTTGCATTGGGTAAAGAGTTAACTCTTTTGGGCCTGGATGGACAAATAAACCACTTCCCTACCTGTGAATCTGGTGGTTTGGCAGTGGTTTTTAGTCACATCTTGGCTACCTATACAGTGGATCCCCCTTAATTCAATATCTCTTAACTGAATAACCCAGTTAATTGAATATAATTTCCCAACACAAAGCCATTAACCATACCTCCAGTTCAAAAATGATAAGTTTTTCTCTAGAATACAGGAAAGTAACACAATCCCTGTTAAGTGAATTCTCCAGTTAATTTAATAATTTTCATTGGCAAAGTGGATATTCAGTTAACATGGTTCCACTGTATAGGCAACCAAAACTTGACTAGAAACCATTGCCAGGATATTGACATCATTCTCTGGAAGATGTCTTGAGGGCTGCATGCCTGGACATCTTTTCTATGGCCACAATATCTGTTAAACTATCTCCCCGAATGTAATCAATTTGCAGTATTTGTGCTATGAAACCAATCAATTATTTTACTGTGGTAAAACCATTGATCTGTGTACAACTGGATTGCTGAAATCCTCATTGGTCATATAGAAATGCATCTCCACCAATGAGTATATCTTGGTGTATGTAAAAAATTAATATGTTGATGATGTGCAATTTTTACCGTGTTGTTTGACTTAACACCAGCTTTGGATGGGGGAGGGGAGAGAGGGCAGTCTGAGAGATGTTGGTTTTGCTAATCATCCAGCAAAACAGTTGTATAGAGATCAGTGAAAAAAATGACGTTCAGAAAAAAATCCTCAAGGGTTAATAAGGAAAATTGTTAAAGAATATACAATGAGCAGACTGTGATCAGAAAATAATGCAATTAACTAGGATATTTTATCAACCTGTATCCTAGAAAAGTGAACTAGTGCATTCTTTAGTTTTGTCTAATTTAGTACTGAAAGGAATATTTGAAATCCATTCTTGGAAAGCGATATTTGAATATTATTTTGACAATCAACTATTCATGCCCCTGCACATGTCATTTCCTATTGAATCTTGTCTCCCTGAGGAAGCAAAGGTAATTAGGTAGACATGGCTTTATAGAAAGCTGATTTGGAAAATAATTTTGCAAAGACTACTGCTTACAGCAAAATTATTACACTCTTCTTGATCTTCTGGATTAACCCTGTACCCAACATAATGGCCAAAACCGGCCAGCACTATTCTAAAAAATCGCCAGTTAATTTTCCATTATATTTTCATTTTTTGTCTCAAAAACATAGGTTGTGACCCCTCGTTGGAACAAGCTCATTTAGCTCGTTCCAATGAGGGGTCATAACCTATGTTTTTGAAACAAAAAATAGTTATTCAAGAATTTTGTTTGCAAGTGTTGTCTGCTTTTCAGGTTAGGTAAAGGGTTAAAAGTGGAGAGAATTTTTGTGGATCAACCTTGTTTCTGCAGTGTTCAATGTATATTTGTTGAGGATTGGATGTTAAGGCTGCAAGTTAATTTGTTAGTGTGGTATATCCCATCAGGATGCACCACTGAAGGTTTGAACCAGAGGCGCAGCCTCAAGTTATATCCTTCCACAATCGCATGAGTTCCATATTAATCATGGCATTCTGAATTTATTACATGCCTCTATGACATAGAATCCATTTATTTAAAAATTTGGTCTTATTTGTAGAATTTGACAATTCTGACTTGAAATAAAAACAAAAACAAAACTCAGGTGTGATTGGCAAATACGTGACACTGACAGGTCAATATGTAAACAGAAAAATATAAATAAATAATGTGTCCAAATAGGTTATTTATTTGTATTTTTAAGAAATTAGCTGCCATTACCTGAGAACTATTTGCTTCAAAGTTAGAACTTGAGTATTATAAAATCACTCACCATTTATAGAATAAATTTAATTCTGTTGATTTTGGTGAATTTGAACAAAATTATTTTTCAATTGACATTCGATTTATCGGCTGTCACCACAGCTTCCAAATTGATCTAAGTCAAAATGTAACGTTTTGATTAGTCAGTTACAAAAATGACCAGAGTTTACTTCTTTTGATGGATCTCTGACATCAGGGGAAAAAATGGGCCATCAACAAAAATCTGTATGGAATACATGTTCCGTATGGATTTGAAATATGGAACTGGAGGGAAAGTTATAGGTGAATGCTAAATTAACTTGTGGCCTTACTGTCAAGTTCTGGACCAGACATTGCCCTGTATATATTTTTATTTATTCATAATGATACCACCTTTACACATGCAAAAAAATGATTATTTGTATAATACAGTGTTGCCCACTCAATTGTATATTTTTTACTTGAATAACCCTGTTAATTGTATATAACTTACAAATATCAAACCATTTACCAAACTTTTAGTACAAAATTTACCTGTTAATTGCACATAGGTTATAGATCAAACTCCTGTTAATTGAATTAAAAAATTAATTATGTTGGGAAATTGCCCTGACTGTCACCAAATTCCTCTTGTTTATAGAGCTATTTGGCCTCAGTACATCCAATGCAGGTATTTAATATAAATCTTGTTTTACAGGGCTCGGTGAATGAATATTCAAACCCAAAAGGCTTATATTTGTCTCTGAACGTGCATGTTTCTTTTGTTTATCTTTATTTTTCTGTTTTAGTCACCATTCAATGTGGTCAGATACAGCATAATTGAAGTATCCAATGAAGGATTGCAGTATTTTACAATAGACTCAATATCTGGTGTCATACGATTAAGACAAATTCTTCCACAAATCAGCAAAGTTGAACTTTATGAAGTAAGTATACATTTGGCGAAGACATGCATTCAGAAAAAAAGATTTACCATTTTGAAAGTTGATAATTACTTCTTGGAATCCTGGTATTTTTTTCATAAAAAATGCCTGCCATATCATGTGACACTCATTGGAACAAGCCCATCAAGCTCATTCCAGTGAGGGATCACATGGTGTGGTTTGGTTGAATTTTTTTTAAATGTGAAAAAAAACATAACAAATTTTGATATCATGTGCATTGAGTAAAAGATTAAGTATCCTGATATTTTAAAACCCAGAAGAGGGAATAGCACAGTTCTTTTTTTAGAAACATTAATTTTGTTTCCCTTATAAAATAAGGCCAGGTAGCCAGTGCCTGAAGGTGGGGAAATGAGCTAAAATCCCAAGAATGTTTGCTTGATGCTTGATAGGGATTACTACCTTGTATACACAAAGTTAAACATATTGACGCTTGAGTGCTAGAATGTCCTATGTCCCACAGGACACATAGGACATTCTAGCACTCAGGTGACGATACAGTACAAGTCAAAATAAGTTGTAGTATAACCACAATAAACTAAGAATACTGCTGCTCCTGCACTGATAAGATCAGAATCTGACATAATTTTCTGAAAAGCTCTCTGTGAGAGCTTTCCAGAAAATGATGCCAGCTTCTGGTCTTATCACTTTAGGAAGAGAAAGATACATAGTTTATAGTGGTTATCCTACAACTTATTTTGACTTGTACTGTATGCTGCTGAATGTTTATAAATGTTAAACCACAAGTTTGATGAAATGATTATATTTTTTTACAGATTACAGTTGAAGCATGTGATCAAGGTACACCATCACTGTGCACTCTAGACAATGAAATTGTTAAAGTAACTGTAGGCAGAAATCTCAATAATCCCAAATTCGGTCCTCAGAATTATACCAAGTCCATACTTGAGAGTGAAGACATTGGTTTCGAAGTAATCCGAGTTTCAGCCACAGATAGTGACAGAAATGTGAGTGTTTGATTTAATTTATTCTGTGATTGGTAACAGGTAAAAATTCTTAAGGTGTCAGAACTCTCTCTATCAGTATTAGCTGAGAGGTCATTGTTGTTGCAGAGACTTATCCCATTAACAATCTACCTAACATTAGTAAGAGGTAATACTTGTAAACAAATGTTTTGAATAGCTACAAATTTCCAGGATTCTGTTTCTCAAAATTAGATTAACCCCCAGCACTTTGGTAGTACAATATAATTTCTTATCAACCTACCTTAGAATTGTTTACTATAGGCTTACACTACAGTGGAAGACCCTAACTCGGATAAAATACTCTCTATTTTAATCTTTCCCAAAAGATGTGGGAAAGAAAAGTGGTGTAAAAAACACCACGAAAAAATGAGCCAAAACTGGGCCGAGCACCATCGGTGCACACCCAGTATGGGATGCTCTACAAATTCATGACTTCCGTTAACCAATGCGCAGTGCATTCATCATTCCTTTTTTGTCCGAGACACGTGAAGGGTTTGTCTCCGCCATTTGCATTACGAAACGGTGATAATTCAACTCGTCGATAATGGTTTTCCTGTGATTGGAATTATGGATCTGAAGATCGTATAATAACAGGACTGTGTTTTATATATTCTCGTTAATATTTTCAACCACATTCTCATTGAATTTTATTTATATATTCCGCTTTCGCGAATGTTTTTTCGACATTGTGTCAATGCGGTTCAGAAATAAAATTTTTCAGTTGATAAATTTTATTATTAGTATTGGAGTTAGGTGTCAATGAGGGACTGTATGGACAGGATTTATTCACTCTGTTGAGGGCTGAATTTCTGTTTTTTAGGTCCCTGTTGGCCGTCTGGGTTCTGTCGTGTACCCACTGGTTATCTTTTCTGCCACCTTCTCTCGTAGTTGGGGATGTTCTACTTTATGTATCTGTTGAGTTCACCTTTTTCTTCTACTGCTCTCACCTCTGTTATTTCCAGTTCGGTTTCTTTAGGGCAATTCCTTTTGCCCTCGCTTTTGGTGCGTTCTCGTGGCTATTCCTCCCTCACCCATGGGGGGGGGGGGGGATGCTGTCGTTTGGGGGCCTCCTGACACAACCATATCTGGTGTAAGTTATACCCCTTCTGTGGGGGATGTTCAGCTCCTCCCACACCTGTAGGGGGTGGGGAACACTGTCATTTTGGGGCCTCCCGACACGACCACGTCTGGTGAGAGTTACACCCCCTCTGTGGGGGATGTGCAGCTCTGCCCACATCTGTGGGGGGTGGGGAATGCTGTCGTTTCAGGGCCTCCCGACACGACCACGTCTGGTGAGAGTTATTCCCCATCCGTGGGGGATGTGCAGTTTTTTTTACCGTGGTGAATACTGTGGGAGATGTTGGATTTCTGGTGAAGAGATGCCTGGGACTATGCGCCCTCTCCAGTTGACATCTGAGGCTGTCACTAGGGTTGTGACTCCTCCTTTGAAGGCCGAGCTAGGTTGCTCTACCCCCTTTTCTGCCAGTTCCAACAGCTCCGTCTACGTCATCGGTCACCGATTTAGCCGGCCTCGGCTTATCCCTGCAGGGGTCTGCAGTGATGTCTGTAGTGTGGTTGTGGGGTATCAGCCTCAGCCTTCCCTGACTTCAACTCAGCGAAGTCAGAAGTGGCTGCCGACTGAACCCCCTGCTGTGTTCTCTCAGCCGTTGAGCACAGCAGTTTTATCCCTGCAGGGGTCTGCAGAGGTGTCTGGTAGTGTTGACGTGGGGTATCGGCTTCAGCCTTCCCTGACTTCAACTTGGCGAAGTCGGAAGTGGCTGACCACCGAACACCCTGCTGTGTCCTCTCGGTCGTTGAGCACAGCAGTTTTATCCCTGCAGGGGTCTGCAGCGGTGTCTGGTAGTGTAGACGTGGGGTATTGGCCTCAGCCTTCTCTGACTTCAACTCAACGAAGTCGGAAGTGGCTGCCAGCTGAACCCCCATGCTGTATCCTCTCAGCTATTGAGCACAGCATTTTTATCCCTGCAGGGGTCTGCAGGGATGTCTGGTAGTGTAGACGTGGGGTATTGGCCTCAGCCTTCCCTGACTCAACTTGGCGAAGTTGGAAGTGGCTGCCGGCCAAACCCTCTACTGTGGTCTCTCAGCTGTCGAGTACCTCAGTTTTTCTCATGGAATTCGGATGTTCATGGTGAGGTCACCATGAGCTCCTTGGTATTTCCGTCCACACACTCTGGTCCCATGGCCAGTTTTGTGTGACCAAAGCTTTTTGTGCAGCCTGGACCTTCTGTCCCGCAGAGGTCTGCGGCAACTCACCTGAGTTTCTGCTCTGTTGATCCTTGGGGTATGTGATACCCCACTACACATCTGCCCTCAGATGTTTTTGGCTGCAGCCCTTCACCCCACGTCAGGTGTATTTGAGGATCGTGATCCTTCTCTGGTAAATAGGTCAGGAGTGAAGTCACTTTGTCAGGTCATTCCCACGTCATTCCATTTCAACAGTCAGTGAGCTTAGGGAGGCCCTCTCCTTGCTCACTTAGGTTCTGTCCAAGAGCCTTTTCTGTTGCTTTCAGTGAGGCTACGAGTGGTTTCCAGGTGCCCCTGTGGCCCGGGATTGGAAACAGGTCGCTTTCTGATCCCCTGGTGTGCCCACACCATGGGAGGCGTCGGCTGGTTTTCCTATGATGGGCTATGTGTCTTCTGAGTCATGGGATGAGTCTGACATTCCTGACGTTGAGAGCCAACAGTCTTCTGACTTGGGGGCAGCTCTTGACTTTGTGTTTGGGTTTCTTCCAGGTCTCAAACCGTCAAACCAGCCGACAGTCAGGTCTCAAACTGTCAAACCAGCCGACAGTGTCAGCCCGGCTGCGATCATCGGTCGCATGCCTACAGCCTGTGGAGCAACATGTTTCTGGGCACCTTCAACCATGCCTGTCGGTACAGGTGGTTGAAGCATTTACCACTTTGGACTCTAAGCTGAGTTCCAAGGCTATGAAGACATCGTTCTTCATCAAGGTTGACACTTTTTGCCTCTTGTGCGTTATCGTTCCAATTTTTTCGCCAATCTGTCAGTCTGCCAGACTGTGACAGTCTTGGATTGGGACTCCAACTCCTCAGCCATATGGAGACTCTGGAGTCCAGGTTGGGCTTATTGGGAGGGATGCTGGAATGCGTTCTCTCTTCGATCACGTCATCTCTGCTTTGCTGCTTATCTGCTCCCAGATGAGTTTGACGACAAACAAGTTTTTGTTTTGTGTGTGCAGTTCAAGGTGCTCATGCATCTTCTCACACACATGCCTGTTACACGGCTAGCTTGGAATTTGTTCGTAGGTACGCTGTGCTGGACACAAGACATCCCCTTTTTGAGGGGCAGTGCGCTGCTCTTCGATCTGCTTCTTTCGGCGGGTCCACGACTATTCCATGGTTCTGTGGCGATGATCCGGGATGGCTCCCTTTGTTATTCCATTGATCTGCTGCTGCTTAGTCAGCTTGATCAGCCTTCTGTTGGAGGCAGGCACTGTCCAAAGCTTAACAAGTGCCCTTCTGCTTCCTCTGCAAAGCTAAGGGCTCATCCTCCTACTGCCACTTCTACTCACTCACAGGGTGGGGTAGGCATCGGCAGTAGTCACCTCAATTTCGTCCCAGGTTGAGGCACTCCACTAAGTAGAGAGTGCCTCTTCCAACATGAGTCCCTTTCAACGTTACACGTTGGGAACTTTTGACCACGGAGATAGGCGATCTCCTGTCAATTTGGACAATCAAGGTCCTCAAGAACTTTCTTTCAGTGGGATTTTGTTCCCGCATGTTCTTGGTGCTGATGAAAGATGGCTGACACAGATAGGTTATCGATCTGAGTATTCTGACGCAGTCTATCATTCCTCCTCAGTTCAGCATGAAGGCTTTTATATCAGTTCGCCGCTCCATTTCCCAGGATGTTTTCCAGTTCAAGGCCATTCCCTTTGGCCTCAGCCTAGATCCTTGGACCTTCACCTGTCTGATGTCGCATGTGTTAGTCTTACATCGGACACAGTCCAAGGTGTCTTCTTCAGCTTGTCTAGTTGATCCTCCAGAGGCAATCCAATGCTGCTTTTCTGGAGTCTGATGTCATCACACTGTTGAGCCTATTCACGTCACTAGGGTTCAGAGTCAACAGAGAAAAGTCGGACCTGGTCCCTTCTCTGTCTTGTCATCTGGGATGTACTTCATCAGCTTGGAGTCTTCCCCGACTGCTTGGTCTCTGCGTTTCGGTGACGGATCTCATTCCTCTAGGTCAACTGCATGTCTGACCTCTGGAGCACTTTTTGCTCAGTCGTTGGAGGCCGAATGTCGATCCTCTGGTTCTGGTGCTTCTGTAACCAGAGCCTCTTCCTCGTCACCTTCTCCCCTGACGGGGGTGCGGTGGCTCAGTTGGTAGAGGTGCAGGCTGCAAGCCGAGGGGTTCTCGCTTCGAATCCCACCTGCAGCAACCGCGTTGTGTCCTTGGGCAAGACACTTCACCCCCATTGCCCACATGGGGGCACGGTGACACTGTGTACTAAGTCGTACTGCACGTCGATGGTGCACCTGTCTTCAACCAATGCTAACCCTGCTTGTGTGGAGTTGGTATGTTGGGGAGCTGACAGTTGCTCGCCATTGCTTGGTGGTTCTCTCTGGGTACTCCGGCTTCCTCCACCCGTAAAACTGTCACGGTCATGGTTAGCCATTGTGCAGAAATATGTGACCTTAAACACCAATAAATAAATAAATAAATTCTCCCCTGACAGATGTTCAGTGGATTATGCAGGGAGTTCCGTTGGACTTCCCCACGTCCGATCGTGTTCTGGCTGTTATCGCCAGCGATCTCGGATGGGGTGTGATGTTGGATCCTCTAGATCTTTTCCTTTATGGGTGATGGGACCAGGATCTAGCTGCTCTTCATGTCAACCAGAAGGAGCTTCTTGCTCTTCTTCTGTGTTTCCGACAGTGGATCCCCTGCTTTTCGAATTGTCAGGTCCTTCTGTGGTCTGACAATTCTACAGTGGTTGTTTACATTCGGAAACAGGGTGGAACGCACTATGTTCCCATGTACGATTTGGTTCGGGATCTTCCACTGCTCGCTCAGGATGTCAACGCCGGAGTGGTGGTTCGTCACATTCCCGGTCGTCTGAATGTCCTAGCCGACTCATTGTCCCGACTGGACAGGTTCTTTTCCACTGAGTGGATGCTCCACATGGCGGTGTTCCAGTCTCTTTGTGATCTCTAGGGTCGTCCCCACATCAATCTCTTTGCGACTCATTGGAACCATCAGGTGGACACTTTCGTGTCCCCATGTCCAGATGCTCTGGCTTTCGCCGTGGACGCTCTGGCCCTCCTTTGGGATGGTCTTGTCAGCTACACCTTCCTGCCGGTTCCAATTCTGCCTCAGGTTCTAGCCCAGATATGAACCTGCAGTTGTCAAATCCTTTCAATCACACCCCTGTCACCTTGGTGGGTGTGGATCAATCTGCTCCGCTCTCTGTTAGCAGTGGTTCCGGCATGTCTCCCTCTACATCGCGACTTTCTTTGCCAAAGTCGCCCGAGGAGGTTTCAGGTCGACCCTACTTCATTGCGCCTTCGTACATGTCTTTTATTGGGTCCTGTCTCCTCTGTAGTGTTTTTTAGAGATGAGCAGTGGAGTTGCTTTTCTTCTTCAAGGAGGTACTCACTCCACAGGTTTAGCCTCTGTGGCCAAGTAGAAGGTTCTTCTGTCGATGGTGTGCGATCACTCTGTTGCTTCTGTCACTTCTTTGATCTCACCGATTGCAGAGTTTCTGGTATATATTTGTTTCTGGGGGTCTCCAGCAATGGGTACACGTCCATGCTTCGGAGACCTTTTTTCATATGTGGTACCGCATCATTTCAGCACTCATCCTTACCTTTCCAAGCTTGTTCAGCACTTTTCCTTGAAAAGGCCTAGGACTTTGCAGTTTACTCCAAGATGGACACTTTCTTGGGTGCTGCTCTGCCTGTGTGGGGGGGGGGGGGGGGGGGGCATTTGCGCCTTTATCCCGGGTGGATATGCATTTTCTCACATGCCAGATCTCTCCTAGATCCATTTCTCGATGGATTTGTATTGCTATTCGTGCAGCTTCCGCTCATCTAGCTACAAGTTATATTACCAATCGTTTTTTCTGCCATGAGGTGCATGCATTGTCTTCCTCTCAGGGCTTATACTAACTCTTTCATGTTGTTGGATGTTATGCTGGCAGCCTACTGGTGAAATGCTACCTTCTCCACTTATCTGCGACAGTTGCAGGAGCAGACAGAGGATCTTTGTTCTCCGGGCCCTCTTTCTTCTGCTCAGGTTGTTGTCTATCCCAGCCATTCAGCTTCTTACAGGGTCAGTTCCAGCTCCATGCTGTTGCTGCCCTTTCTGTCTGAGTGTCGCACATCACCATACGCCTCATCTTTCATTGTCTTTTACTAATGTTTGTGATGCTATGGTTTGATAGGACTAGGGATCTCTTCCTCTGTCCACGGTTCCAGTGCAGTTGAGTTATGTGTGGGTTGGTTATGTGATTCCCTCCATCCTATTGTCTATTCAGCCTGTAGTAAACAACTGTAAGGTAGGTTGAGAAGAAATATAAATTTTATAGTAAATTTCCTTTCTTGTTATACGTACTGCAATTGTTTACATGGACGCCCTCCCGTCTTCTTCTTCTGGTAAGAATCCTTCCTCCCCGCTGATCACATAACTCTTATGTTGGTGGACTCAAAAGAATGATGAATTGATGACTGTACTGTGCATTGGTTAACGGAAGTTTTTGGATTTGTACTAAGGGAAGAGCGTCCTATGCTGGGTGTGTGCCGATGGCACTTGGCCCAGTTTTGGCTTATTTTTTCGTGCTGTTTTTTACACCACTTTTCTTTCCCACATCTCTTGGGAAAGACTAAAATAGAGAGTATTTTATCCGAGTTAGGGGCTTCCACTGTAGTGCAAGCCTGTAGTAAACAATTGCGGTAGGTATAATAAGAAAGGAAATTTACTATAAAATTTATATTTTCTTAAATCCCTGTGTTTTTCTCTTGTGTAGCTATGAATTTACCCAATTATATCTTGTTTCACAGAGCTTACAAAGCTCTGTCGAGCAAGGTATATTTGGTTATATATCAAACTGCATTATGGGAAATATTTGCTGCTGAAAACTTTGCCATTTTGTCATCAGAGAGAAGAGGGTTAAGTTCTCTCATTTGAAGGAATTCAGTGAAGTCTTTTTGATGAGAAGTCACAAGTTATATTTGGAATGCAACATTTTGAAAAATACTAAAATTTGAATGATTTTTGTGAATAGTGATGGAAGAATATGCATTGGGAAAAAGGTTAAATATTTCATGTTTATATCTGATAAACATAGCTTATAATCTCTTGTTGAAATAACATCATTGAGCTCCTTACACCAAGAAGTCAGCTATTTTTTGAGGAAAAATCTTTTTGAAAGGCACATTTTTGTAAATAGTCCTGATTGAATTTAACTGTTAACCATTTAACCAACGCACACAATATCAATAATTTTTTTTTCTTTCAAATTATGTTTTAAATTATGCAGCCAATTCCTTAGGTAAAGGGTTAATAAGTTCTATCATTATGATATTTGATGAGTATGGAGTGTAAATTAGAGAAGTATTAATTTTTGCAATATATCATTTCTCCTACATATTATAACCCAAGCTGTGTTTGAACCCAACTAATCAATACACAATAAACATAACCTTTCATCATATAAAAAATTTGATTTTAAATTCCTTCCTGTTCATGCTGATGGGTATGAACATATGCAGATTGTAAATCCACATTATTTCTTTTTTTTACACCTTCAGTAGGTGTTGTCGACAATATTTAGGTCTGACATCAGGATGTGGATAATGTTCTGCACATCTTGTATGTGGTGATGTTCACCCTTAAAATGTATTTTGAACCTGGTTGTACTCTTTTAAGACTACCATCTGCCTAGTGTTCAATGATTCAGAGATGGAAGTGTACCTCAAAAGCAATTAGAGATGAGCAGATGGAATTTTTAGTTTGTATCGGTTTCGGTATTTTTAAGGGGGTATATCTCGGTATCAGTTTGGTATTCAGTATCTGACTTGACTGAGATTTGTTGATAGTACCAAAGGGGGATTCATTTCAGGAAAATACAGAATAAGTTGTTCTGGTATCATTTTACCACATCTCTGCAATTGCCACTGCCAATGAGCTCAACAGTGGCCTTCTTTTACGAACACAGATCATATCTGCAGTAATTTTGTTACTTCTTCTAAACCACATTAACCTTTAACCCTTTACCTAACATGAAAAGCAGACGACACTTGTAAAAAAAATTCTTGAATAACTATTTTTTTTCATTTTTTGTCTCAAAAACATAGGTTATGACCCCTCATTGGAACGAGCTCGACGAGCTCGTTCCAATGAGGGGTCATAACCTATGTTTTTGAGACAAAAAATGAAAAAATAATTAAAATTAATAGGGGATTTTTGAAAATAGCACTGGCCGGTTTTGGCCGTTATGTTGGGTAAAGGGTTAAAGACCTCTTCGAGGCATTTGCAATCTCAGAGCATATGCCCTGACCATGCCATTTTCAGGAGGTTCTGCTGACAATAAACAAATCGCCTTGGCAGTGATTTCTAGTCTAGTCTTGGTTGCCCGTTAAAAGGCAGCCAAGACTTGGTTAGAAATCTCTGTTAAGAAGCTGGACATGTACAGGTTGCAGTCTAGTGAGAATTCAGGTCAATTGCCCAGGCCCTGAGCAGGCCTTTAAAAATTACATCAACTAGCATTGAGTTTGTGCACCATTCGAGCAAACGTCCCATGGCATAACCTTTATTCCATTCTTGCAAGTTCTTTTCTGTAATGTAAACATCAGTTGAAAAAGTGAAATGGGTTAAGCCAAAAAAAATGGGTTAAGCAATTTTGTTTTGGGTTACCTGAATTTTGGGTTAAGCATATTTTCATTTTTTAAAGACCTGCTGAGGGTTAACAAAACTGAAGATAAAATCAGTCACTTCTTTCATGAAAATGAACTCTTCAACTGCAATTAAGCTGCAACAGGGCCTTATAAATAGTAAGTGTAGGAAAACTTGAAAATCCAGGCCGTTTCAGTATTCAGTGATTGATTTGGTTCAGTTTTTCGGTATCCCCATGATATATGGTATTGATTTTCAGTATATTGCCCATCTCTAATAGCAATGGATACTTTCTCTGCTACACAGTAAGTCTGATGAAGTACAACAAAGTATGAAACCATTAAGGCAGAAGTAAGAGCAAATAGGAAAATAAAGAATACCAGAGACCTCCCTGAATACTTGTGTTTTTATACTTTCATTTCCTTACACAAACTTAATTTTATTACTATGCAACATTTCAGGAGCCATACAATACCCTGAGATATAGTATAATTGGAGATTCAGATGCATCTAGATTTTTCTCTGTGGATAGTGTGACAGGTGCTGTGAAAGTTAAAGAAGATTTGATGCTTCGAGGAAGCATTAGTACATTTGTTGTAAGTGTTTAATTAACATGGTACATTTGTTTATTCAAAAAATGTTGAATTAGTAAGTTCAAAATTAAAGAAAAACCCCAAAATCTGATAAAATTTCTAATATTACAAAAAAGTATTCCCAAGGATACATGTAATACTACTGCTTTGGTACCCCCATTTATTCACTAACCCTTCACCCAACACTCGCAATATCAAAAATTATTGTTTTATATATATTTTTTTTTTCTCAAAATTCAACAAAACTATATCATGTTCCCCCTCATTAGAATGAGCTTGTTCCAATGAAGGGTCACATGATATGGTTTTGTTGAACTATTTTTTTAAATAATTTGTTTTCAACTGCTTAATTTATAAATTAGGCAGGAGGATACAGCCAATTTGTTGGGTAAAGGGTTTACCTAACTCAATAGGAGGATGACACTGGCACAAATAAATAACTTTAATGTAACATGAACCTTTTAATTTTGTGCTCCCTAAACATAGGTAATTGCAGTGGCCTTTTGGGTACTATGTGTCCTTTCCCCACCCACCCTATAAGCTGAGAATAGGTGCTTCCAGATCCTTAGTCTTACCATTTGACATTTTAGTGGCAAAAGGTGGCATATCCTTAACAAAAGCTCCATAAGGGGACAGGTCAAATGTTGGTATTTTTCATGTTAGGCCCCCTTTTCTGCAAATCTTGTCACCATTCATTGGGGACCCTTTGGGTAATAATTAGTTTCAGCACATTGAGGTCTTACTTTGTCCTGATTACTGTCCCAGTCTTTTTTGTACTGCCTTCTTGCCTTTCTTTAACCAAACAATATTCATATGCAACAGCCCAAATCTTATGATCAGGAGCCCCAGTTTTACCAAAACATCAACAACATCATGACTTTATTCATTTACCAAACATATTATAAACCTATATTTTTATACTGTACCAATGACCCAGACATAGCTGGTGCTAACTCTTAAAATATAGGGCCAAACACAAATTTTGCCCCCCAATCCCCAAAATTTGCATCTAAAACCAAAGAAAACATGTCCTGAATGGCCCTCCACACTTAACCTCTACTGCGCATGCGCAGTGTCAAGGCCGTTCCGAAATTGGCGCCATTAATCATTCTAAGTTTGGCCCTTCATCAGTTAACATCTGACTGATCTTTGTGCTTGTAAATCTCAGTTTAAATGATGCCAGACACATAAATATTAGTGAAATGGTGATTCTAAGGAGGATAGAGAAGGAGGAGAGGAAAAATGTGTGACAGAATATTATCAGGGCTGTAACTTAAAATTTTTTAATGAAATTATGTTAAGTTACCTATTTTCGAGGCAGCAGCCATTTTGTTGTCATTCTGGTTATTTAGTTACACTGATTTTTCAGTGTTTTCCTCTCTCCCTTTCCTTTAAGTCCCCTCTTGCTATTCTCCCATGCTTTTGGCATAGTTTCTGTAATTATTATTACTAAAATTTCTTGGGAGTTTTAGCTAAATAACAGAATGAATTCTGTTCTTTTCTCCATGTTTACGTCTTCACCTACGGGTGGTTAGGCGTTGTGTTCTGCATCTACCATCTGATGTTCTGCAGTTTCTTCCCTGGAAGTCTCTGTTTTGCATCAGATAGTGTATTTTTGGTAACTGATTCCGGGCCTGGGTGCCTGGAGTCTTATTTTAGTGTTTTTACACTCATTGTTTACATTTACAACAGCCCTCTGTGTGAGGGGGGATTTCTTGAAAATAATATCTTGATGTTATTTTAATCATAACTAGATACATTATTATTGTTCGTAAGTGTTGAATAAATTGTTTAAAATATTTTTAAAATTTTTGTCCACACTTAGGCTTGGGATCCATTGGGGCTCAACGTTACTTTTCAGAAACTTGGGCTATTCTGAAAAAATATTTTTTCAAAATATTTTGATTTCAGTTATTTTTTCTATATTAATGGATCATATTATTATTATGTATTTTGATTGCCAGGGGTTGGTGCGAGTACCAGGACTTTGTTTTCTTTTCACATTGAAAGGATTTTGATCAATTGTAATAAGAGGAAGTCTTCCTCTGACTTTTATAATCATTCTATATGTGGTCAGTGTACTCGCATTAACTCCTGTTCTGTATCGTATGATTTCGATGACAACATGGGAAGCGTATGTCACGGTATGTTAGTGGGGAATTGGACACTCCGGTCCTTTCCCCGCAGGGTCACTCTACTTTATCAATTTCTATTTCAGACGATCAAGATTAGGGTGATGTATCTGTGATGTCTTCCAACAGTGTGCCTCCGTCGTCACAATTAATGAAGGGCTAGCAGAAAAGTGCTCATGTAAATACGCCAATTGCCTAAGAGGACCCTAGTAGGTCCGACGGCCTTTGACGTCCGCTAGCTCGCCCGGTGTAGCATCCATTCATCGAATGGTTCGGCAGCCGGGTTCATCCGTTGCGGTCTAGAAGGAGTTTTGGGGTGATGCGAGCACTATAAATCAACCAAATGCACACCCAGTGACAGCGGATTAGAGGGAGAACGGAGGAAGCCTTTTAGTCCGATTCATAGCTCGTTCTGGTCCATCCGGATGACGAGCGAGAGAGGCCCCTCTCTCGTACAACAACATCTGGCCCCAGATGTTGTGGTACAAAATGTTTCGCATTCGGAGCATACGTCCGTCACTCGGGACGCTCCGACATATAGGCAGTCCGGAGTAGACTGTCAATAAGGCTTCCTCATTCTCATGGTAGCGCACACGACCGCTCTTGGCTACGTGACCTCGGATATCCAGTCAGCTTCGCCAGTCAGAGAATCATCGGCGACCAGGTCACACCATCCAGTAGCCAGGGACACGAGGCCTGCAGACTCCGGACGTTCGCATAGGAAAGTGTGCGGGAGTCAACGTACACGGAGCTTCCGGCGGCAATGCATCGTAAGACCGCTACTGCACAGGCCTCGGGAACGGACGTGCTTTCCTAAATAGCACAGCTTATCGCAGCATCCCAGCATCAACTGAATCTGTCGCATATTTTTTATCTGACGATGCTGGGTCGGGACGCTCCGCGGAAGCGGGTACGGACGTCCGAAAATTTCATCCGGTCCGACGGGATACCGAAAGGGATTCGGAGGATTTCGAGCTTTCCCTTTCGGAACAACATATGCTGTTGTGTATGTCATCTGACTTGATCTTCTACAGCTTCTTTCGTCGGATCAGAATGCTGCGATGCCGGATAAGAAACTGATAGCGTCGGTGGACTTAGAAATTTTTGGTTCGGTTCAGGGACATCGTCCCTCAGTTCCGACATAGTCCAATAATGTCACACAAACTTTCGAATTATTGAACGACGCTATATATATATTATTATTATATGCTTGCTATTACCAAGCATTTCGGGTTTCTTGTTCGCAAAGTTACGGAGATGTCTTTCAAAAGTGTGCCTCTGTCGTCATAGTTAATGAAGAGCTAGCGGCAATAAGTGCTCATGGAATATGTCTATCGCCTAAGAGGTCCCTTGTAGGATCGACGGAGTGACATTCGCTAGCTCACCCGGTGTAGCGTACATTCATTGAATGCTTCGACTGCCGGGTTCGTCCATTGCGGTCTAGGAAGGAGATTTGGGTGATGCGAGCACTATAATTACTTTAGTACTCACCCAGTGACGGCGGATTGAGGACAGATCGGAGGAAGCCTGTTAGTCCGGTTCCTGGCTTGTCCAGGTCTGTCCGGGCTGTGATCGAGAGAGGTCCCTCTCTCGTCCAACAACATAGGGGACCGCATGTTGTGGTTCAGATATTTTACATTCGGAGCATATGTCTGTCGGTCGGGACGCTCCGTTATATTGACAGTCCGAGAGACTGTCGATAATGCTTACTCATCCTCACAGCAGGGCACACGACCGCACATTGGCTACGTGACCTCGAGTATCCGATCAGTTTCGTCATTCAGTGATTCCATGGCGAATAGGTCACGCCATCCGGTAGCCAAGGGACACGAGGCCTATACACTCCGTTCGCTCGCATATTAGTAGTATGCACGGGGTAACAATCACAGAGCTTCCAGCGACAATGCATTGTAGGACCGCTTCTCCACAGGCCTCAGTGACGGACGTGCTATCCGAGTTAGCACAGTTTTTTCGCAGCATCCCAGCAATCGACAGTTTCTTAGTCGAATCAGGAATTATCTGACGGCGCTGGGTTGGTGCGGTCCGCAGTTGCATCAGGTACGGACGACTGAACGCTTTATAGGGTCCGACAGAATGGCGAAAGGGATTCGAAAGATTTCAAGTTTTCCCTTTTGTAGCATCGGAAGCTGCCATTCATATCTTCTGGCATTATCTTCCAGTGATTGTTATTTCGGACTACATTGCTGCGATGTTGGATAAGAGACTTATAGCGTCATTGGACACGGAATTTTGGATCGGTTCAGGGACATTGTCCCTGACTTACCGACACAGTCCAATAATGTCATTAGAACATGTGTATTATTTATCGACGCTATATATGCATATAAGCCTGCTACCAAGCATGATAGTTTAGTTTCTTGTCCGCAATGCTCATTTCTGCCTTTTTATCATTTATACGAATAATTTATTTTGGCAGAGCAGGGCATACCGAGAGTTCATATGCATCTAGACGGCATGGTTAAAGACTGGAAATATTCTTTTTCGCCGTCTATGTCTTTTCCAACCACAATGTTGGAAACGACAATGATGTCTAGTAGACTTAACTTAGACGCTTTATCATACGTAATCCACCTTACTGAGGCGTTATCATTACATCTTCAAGAAAAGAATTACGGGATATTATCCTCAATGTGATTTCTTTTGAGGGCAGTAGTTTGTTCACGTATAACTCCGCCCTTCAGTGGCTGATTGGAGTTGGTTAGACGTGACGCAGCCCTAGCTACATCCACGCGCGTGGATAGTAAGGTGAAGAACTCTCTCAGAGTCGCTTCGTTCTTGGAGAAGCTTCTCTTCGACGGCAACTTTTCAGCAATCCATGAATTGCTTGATTTACACGTTCTCTTGTCTATCTAGTGTTGCAAGAGATTCAGACTGGGGCAAACATTCGGAGGTTGACTCAGAGAGTGCCACTGCAGTTGCCGGATCCGAGTGTTATAATTATGACGGTTGCCAGTCAAACAGGTTGGGATATAATATTGATCCCAACGGATTCGAAGTGCCAGGGTCTTTGGGTTCCGCAGTCTCTAAGCAAGCACTTATCTTCCGCGGAATAATGTTTTTTAGGCTTGCTTTATGTCATTGGATGAACATTATTCAGAAACGCATGTCCAAATCCTGTCCATTAATTCGACAGTAGTGGCGTATCTCCGGAACCAGGGAGGCACTCATTCGTTTCTGTTATTTAATTTAATGGAAAGAATCCTTCTGTTTGTTATAGTACACCAAGTTCTGTTTCGGTCCGTCATATTCCGGGTCGTCTGATTGTTTTACCGGACTCCCGTTCACTTATGGGTCGCTTGTTGCCGTCAGAATGGACTCTCAACAAACAAGTATTCAATCAGATTTGCTATCAATGGGAGCGCCCAATGATAATTTATTTGCGACACAGCTTGCTAATCAATTGCAGACGTATGTGTTTGCTTGTCCGGATCTCTGAGCTAATGTTGTTAATGCTCTATTGATCTAATAGGACGGAATGATAGGATATGCGTATCCTCCGGCGCTGTTGTTTCAGCAGGTATTGCTAAGATAAACAACCACAATACATTTCTGTTGATAGCATCTCTGTCTTCACAGAGACCGTGGGTAAATTTACTCTGATGTCTACTGTGGGACTTAACGCAAAATCTTCCTCAATGAGAGGATCTTTTTTCGCTGGGTAAAATCGTGTCATCTTTATCACAACCCGCAAGGTCGCAACCTTCACGTATTCCGTTGTGTGGTCCTTATTGCATTGTAAGCATTGTACTGGACGAGCTTTGGACGCGATTTCTTACTATAGGAGATCCTCTTCTTCGCTATTCTATGCGGCTAAAGTGGAGGCTCTTCCGTCGTTGGTGTAGGGATCACTATGTTCATATTGTTGATCCCTCCATACTACTCATTGCAACTTTTTAGTATACTTGTTTGACAAGATCTACTGCAGCCTGTTATTATTAAGGTTATAGGTTTATGTTACCTCATACCTATGCACTCTATGATAGTTTACAATTGAGTCTTATGTCTCTTTATCTAAGTCAGTTAGTAAATTTTCGATAAATAGACTTAGAATCATTAGAATTAAATTCCTATATGGAATTTAACTTCGGTTCTTATTTAGCTAAGTAATCATTTGAGCCTCTGGAAACAGTAGTTTTCAAATTCTGACCTTTTAGACAGTAATTCTGTTGGCTTCTCTTTTACTGAAGAGTCAGTGAGTTTCATGCACTATCGGTGGATGATTTTCACTTTCGTAGTTTCGGAATCACTACTTCCTTTACTATTTAGGTTGGATTTTTGCATAAGAGTTAGGCTCCTAATATCCGGATCCTATTGTTATTAAGGTCCTTCCGTCTTTGTACGGGCATAGGCCTTTACTCTGTCTGGTTAGAGTTTATGTATTTATAAACAGATATCTGTTTATTACTACGGGCGTAAACTTCTAATGTCTTTGATGCCTATTAGAAGGATGTTACGCTCCATTCTATTGCTAATGGATTCAATTAACTATCGATACTGCTTATGGTATATCTTTGACTCAGCAGTTGTGTTTGAGATTTCGGCTCATGAAGTAAGAGTTCTTCTACATCTTGGGCTTACATTAATAGTGTCGCTGTTATAGATTTTTGAAGGCTGCTCATTGCGCTCAGCCATCCACATTCATGAATTTTTTATCTCAGAAATATTGAGTCCATTTCTGGAGGCCTCTATTGTTAGGTCTATTATCTACTGCTCAGAATGTCATTCACTTAACAGTTGCTACTATAGCTAGGTAAGCTGTCTGTTTCGGCAGTGACTCCGTTCTGCTGCCCTCTTCGCTCTGGGCTATTTGACCCAGGGCAAGAAAAAGGGGGGGGGGGGGGGAGGGTGTTCCCTTGGGTCACCTGTTTTAGTATGAAAACAAGGGGATACCTCCTCCGGAGTTAGTAATTCTGAGCTGTTATTGGGATGGTTGTTTAGTGAGAAGTTTATGTTTTAAAAATTCATTCAAGTCTTAGTTTTTAAAGTATAGCTTTTGAATATAGCACGTGTCAACGGACATGATTATGCAATCCTCAGTCACTTTTAAGGAGTATAAAGAGTCTCTATTCTCTAGACTTACTTTATTTATTGGCTTACTTTAAAAATTATTAGTATAAGGATTATACTAGATATTAATAGAGTACATGGATGTATGATGCTCAATTTTGGAAGGTGTTGTATCTTTCTAATTTATCATAAATAAGAAAGATACATGTAAGGCCTAATACTTCTTTTTCCCTAGAGGGAATGACTCTACTTTATATTATTGAGCGTATTCCATCTTGCTCTATGTCCTTGGCCCTCCAGCCTTTTTACTATTCAGCCATGTCTGGGTCATTGGTACAGTATAAAAATGTTAAAAAATTTATAGTAATTTATATATTTTTTATACTTACCAATGACCCAGACGGGGATGGCCCTCCCAGGAGTTGGGAACTCTTACCTCCCCGTTGAGTACATAGCGCTTACCAGGCACTGGTTATTAGAATGATTAATGGCACCAATTTCGGAACGTCCTTGACACTGCGCATGCGCAGTAGAGGTTAAGTGTGGAGGGCCATTCAGGACATGTTTTCTTTGGTTTTAGATGCAAATTTTGGGGATTGGGGGGCAAAATTTGTGTTTGGACCTATATTTTAAGAGTTAGCACCAGCTATGTCTGGGTCATTGGTAAGTATAAAAAATATATAAATTACTATAAATTTTTTAACTTTTAAATAATTTTGTCATATTCATAATAATTAGTTTTGGCCACTGATCTCTGCATAACTAGATTGCTGAAATGTTATAGAGAAATGTTAGAGCAAATAAAAATGGTATTCAATTGAACTGAACCTAATGCATTTTCTGTTTCAGGCTGAAGTTCGAGTGTCAGATATTGCAGCATCACCCAGAGTTTCTAATCCAAACAGTTTTGTCACAATTCATGTATACAAGAATGATTTCTCTCCACAATATACCGCCACTACTTGTGATCAATCCCTAGATACCACCTCAGTGGGTGTTGGCACCAGGCTTGTTCAGGTTATTGCAACAGATCAAGACAGTAATGACTATCCGGTTAGTATTTAAGTGAAGCAAGCAGTGAGTTTCAGTATTTCTCCAGCTCAGGGTCCACTGCATTAAGGCTGTTCAAGGATTTGAAATTCAGTTTGATTCAAAATTTTCTTGATGATTCAATTAAAATCAAATCAGGTTCATTCAAACATTTTTTAATCATTGAGATGTTCAGAAAATCCAGCTATGGGTGTCCTCTTCTTAAACTCTTCCTGTCTCATTGGGTCTCAATTTCAGAGACTTGATGATCAGGGACAGACTGGGCCAAGAAAAGTAACCAGGAAATACCTTAAGGTGGGCTCAGGATCTGGAGATAATTTTGATATTTTGAACTAAACTAACACTGCTGTCTTGTTGGGACAGACTGGGTCAAGAAAAGTAACCAAGAAATGCATCAAGGCGGGCCCCGAATCCATAGAAAATTTTGATATATCGAGCTGAATGAATGCTGCCATCTTGCATCTAAGCAATCAATGGCAGTTCTCACAGAGGACATTTCGATACTGTTTTTGTATCAACTTGATCACTCATTCGGCAAGAATGGTATCAACAGAAGGTTAGGTGGTGTGCAGACCCATTGGGGCAACCAAAGTTCTTCCTGATTAACTGGTTGAGGGCTAGATTATTTTGATGGTCTGAAATTGTTTACAAAATTTGTTTAATTACAAATTATTGGAGAGTGCCCAAAGGCCCTGTAATGAATTTATGCAGACACTCATACTTCTTAAGTTCAAAATAGAAGACAATCCTTTTCGGTCAAAACAGTGCACAGATGTTTATTTGAGTAAATTGTCATTTTGCTGAGAGCAGAATGACAAGATACCCAACTATTTTTTTTCCATTGATATGTTGATATTAAACAACACATAAAAAACAAATTGTAAATGAATTTAATTGAATGCATTCACGTTGAGTAATTTGACTAGATTACATTGCCATCTTGTAATTTGTTAAAATGTAACTGTTTGAATCAACCAAGAAAAGAACTTTTTTCAAAGAATGCTAACATTATAATCATAGGAAACCTGGCAATTCATTGTTTCTTAACAACATCAGCAAATTGCATCAAGTAGCTCAACTGACAATATGCAGTGTTCCAAGAAGACTAAAATCCTCCTTCTCTGATTGGATGAGAGCTCACTTAATATATTCTATGTTTTGCCACTCAAGTGGCAAATGCTACGGTCTGACGTCACAATGCAAAATATTTGCAATGACGTCGCCCTTTTCGTAATTGCTTCACCGATGAAGTGACGAGCAAGCCGCTTCATTTTTCTGGATTTTTCACTTGTGTAGCAGACAGTGTTCCAGATGAAGTGTTGTTTAAATTGCAAACCGATTTACAATTTGAACTGAGATGGAATGAGTTTATCTGATTTATTGATTATTTATCCAGTGCCATCGTGGGACACACGAGAGGTTTATTTACTAAACCTGTGATCGTTAAAAGTTGCCTTGAACATGGCAACTTTTAACGATCACATGTTTAGTAAATAAGCCTCTCATGTTTCACAGTTTAAGGTTTTGGGCTATGGGTAGTATCTATCGAAACATATACATTATTGTGATGAATTAACGGTAACATGGTCTGAGGTTTGTGGCTCGGAGCATATGTTCAACCTTGATGCTTTGCGTCTCAGTTGTACATAAGCTCTGAGTTGCAAACCTCAAACCATGTTACCGTCAATTCATCACAGTAACTTATAAAAAATTACTGTACAATAATCTGTGAGTTTCTATTTATTATAAGACATATTTTGTCCTAGGCATAGTTATTTTTAAAATCTATCCATGCAGGGGCCTTGTTAGACTAAATAAGTGGGGAGGGACAAAATATTTTCTTGCTGCCATTGGAGCAGACACATTGTTTCTTCTCCACTTCAGTTCACTTCCATTTTTGTTGTTTTTTTAAGCTTTTTTCTCTATTTCATTTTACCACCCCCTCACTCCAACATGGTTCAAGCTACACTTTTCATATTTGGCACATGGATAGAGGGTTGTGATGGGATGATGCACGTTCAATATCTTTTTTTCAAAATTCAAGATGGTGCCATGGCAGCCATTTTTGTGTTTTTTAAGCTTTTTTCTCTATTTTATGTTACCACCCCTCCCCTCTCTCCAACATGGTTCAAGCTACCCCTTTCATATATGGTACATGGATAAAGGGTTGTGATTTTTTTTTTCAAAATCTAACGTACGTCTGTCTGTCTGTCTGTCTGTCTGTCTGTCTCTGTCTCTGTCTGTCTGTCTGTCTGTCTGTCTGTCTGTCTGTCTGTCTGTCTGTCTGTCTGTCTGTCTGTCTGTCTGTTTTTATGTTACCACCTCTCCCTCCAACATGCTTTAAGCTACACCTTTCATATTTGGTATGAGGATAAATGGTTCTGAAGGGATGATGCACGCTTAATATTTTTTTTTCAAAATCCAAGATGACAGAATGGCGGCCATTTTTGCTGTGTTTTTTTATGCTTTTTTTCTCTATTTTTATGTTACCACCCCTCCTTCCAACATGGTTCAAGCTACACTTCTCTCAATTCTCAATTTTTAGATTCCATTCACATTTGAAATCCTGTCTGATAACCTGTATTTTACCCAAACCACCCCCCCCCCCCCCCCCCCAGGTCTGACACTCCTGTTGACTGTTGTCATGAAACCCGCATTGTCCCCAAGCCGAACTGTCACCAGGCCAAACCGTCCCCAATTATTTTACCAAAACTGACCCCCCCCCCCCACCCCCAGGTCTGATCTGATACTCCTACTGACTGTGGTCATGTCTTATGTGACAAAAACACCTTATGTCACAAAAGCGCCGTAGGGGACTAATACCACCTCGGTGGTCAAACACTTGTTTGGGATTGTTTTGCAGATCAAAAAAGAAATATTTAAAAAGGCCTCCTCCCTCATCAAAAAATGATGCAACATTGCCTGAGAAAGAGGAAAATGTTTTTATGGGCCTAAGTGTAATATTTTTTATGAAACTCAGAAAGCAACTGAGGCACTGCAGCAGGTTTTGAGATTTTGTTGGCTCATAGAGATATGGCCTTAGACCCTTGTGCTCGACTCTGATACATTTTGTACATGGACATAAAAGTAATATATATATAGTTAATAGTTATCATTTTTAGCTCAACTTTGACGAAGTCAAATTTGAGCTATTGTCATGGCCCGTCGTCCGTCCGTCCGTCCGTCCGTCCGTCCGTCCGTCCGTCTGTCCGTCTGTCTGTCCGTACGTCAACAATTGGCTATGGCTCGGGCTAGAGGTCGTATTTATGAACCGATCTTTACGAAACTTCTTGTGTACCTTTGTTATGACCCTGGGACGGGAATGAGTGTTTTTAGGTGTGGTCTGAAATTCAAGATGGCTGCCAGCGGCCATTTTGTACCGATGATGCAAAAATCAGTTTTTTGTACAGAACTTCTGTATGAAAGTTCTGATTTGAATAAAGTTTTGTATAAATGTTTAGTACCATGGGATACATCACATATAATACAGGTTTTTTTCTCGTGCGTAAATTATGCAAATTAGACTGACTTTGATTTATTTAGTGTTACTTTCAGAACTGTAAGTGCCAAGCTGCTATGACTCGGGCTAGAGGCCGTATTTATGAACCAATCTTTACAAAACTTCTTGGGTACCTTTGTTATGACCGTGGGATGAGAACGAGTGTTTTGGGGTGCAGTCCGAAATTCAAGATGGCTGCCAGCAGCCATTTTGTACCGACGATGCAGAAATCTGTTTTTTGTACAGAACTTCCATATGAAAACTCTGATTTGAATAATTTTTTGTATGAATGTTTAGTACCATGAGATACATTACATATCATACAGGTTTTTTTCTCGTGCTTAAATTATGCAAATTAGACTAACTTTGATTTATTTAGTGTTACTTTCAGAACTGTCAGTGCAAATGCCAATGCGGCTCGGGCTAGAGGCCGCATTTATGAACCGATCTTTACGAAACTTTTTGGCTACCTTTGTTATCACCGTGGGACGAGAACGAGTGTTTTTGGGTCCGGTTTGAAATTCAAGATGGCCGCTGGCAGCCATTTTGTTCAAAATTAAGTGCAATCAGATTTTTGCGCAGAACTTCCACATGAAAGCTCTGATTTGAATAATTTTTTGTATGAATGTTTAGTACCATGGGATACATCACATATAATATGGGTTTTTTTCTCGTACAGAAATTATTCAAATTAGATGAACTTTGATTTTTTCGGTTCTACTTACACACAGTAAGTACACATGTCAATACGACTCGGGCTAGAGGCTGTATTTATCAACCGATCTTCACGAAACTTCTTGGGTACCTCTGTTATCACCTTGGAACGAGAACGAGTGTTTCTGAGTGCGGTCCAAAATTCTAGATGGCTGCCAGTGGCCATTTTGTACCGAAATTACGTCTAATCAGTTTTTTGTACACAACTTCTATACGGCTCAGGCTAGAGGCCGTATTTATGAACCGATCTTTATGAAACTTCTTGGGTACCTTTGTTATCACCGTGGGATGAGAACGAGTGTTTTTGGGTGTGGTCCGAAATTCAAGATGGCCACCAGCAGCCATTTTGTACCAAAATTAGTGCAATCAGTCTTTTGTACAGAACTTCTGTATGAAAGTTCTGACTTGAATAAATTTTTGTATGAATGTTTAGTAAAATGGAATACATTACATATAGTATGGGTTTTTTTCTCGTGCTGAAATTATGCAAATTAGATGAATTTTGATTTATTTAGTGCTACTTATACACTGTAAGTGCACATGTCAATACGGCTCGGGCTAGAGGCTGTATTTATCAACCGATCTTCACGAAACTTCTTGGGTACCCTTGTTATCACCTTGGAACGAGAATGAATGTTTCTGAGTGTGGTCCAAAATTCAAGATGGCTGCCAGTAGCCATTTTGTACCGAGATTAGGTCCAGTCAGTTTTTTGTAACAACTTCTATACAGCTCTTATTTATGAACTGATCTTCACGAAACTTCTTGGGTACCTTTGTTTTCACCTTGGGGCAGGAATGTGTGTTTTGGGGTGCCTTTGTTATCACTGTGCTATGAGAACAAATATTTTGGGGTTCAGTCAGACCCACTCTGGGACTCAAAGAATTCTTTTCTAGTTTAGCATCTGACTGTCACCCACCTTTACAATACTTTACGTATACATTTGTTACAGGCTACGGCCGGTATTTATGTACAGACCGTTACAATACTTTATATGTACCTTTGTTATCAGGTCATTACCTAGATGTTTGTCATTGCTGTGTCAAATACTATACATGTACATGTCTTGACAAGTTGAGCTACAGTGTCATTGACACTTTCATTCTTTTTCTTTTAAATTTTAGGGCAGTCCATTTGGTCGAGTAACTTATAGTATAATCGGAGATGATACTGCTTCAGATTTCTTCAGCATTGGTACTGATGGATGGATAACTATAAAAAAAACTTTACAAGGACAAACAACAAGCAAATTTCAGGTAGGATTGCTTAACTCTTTACCCAATGCAGACGATTTAAAAATTTATTATTTTAAACATCATTTTTTAAATTTTAAACAAAAATTTAAACAAAACCTTATCATGTGACCCCTCTTTGGAATGTGCTTGATGAGCTCGTTCCAACGAGGGGTCACATGATATGGTTTTGTTGACATTTTTTGAAAAATAATATTTTTTCGACTGCTGAATTTGCATGTTGCGAGCGATTTCGTTGGGTAAAGGCTTAATGGAAAGCAAAATATTGTGTTTTCAATTTTCGACATTATATCCATTTTCATACTGTTGTGTTCCATAACCCCCTCATTATTGGTACCCTTACTTTTTCTTTTCCTTTTTCTCCCTTCCATACTAACAAAAATTAACTGGTAGATCTCTCTATTTTTTTGCAGTGGTGTGTTATAACATGAGAAGTCTTTTTTTTAAAATACCATACTACTAGCAAAGGGAACCTTGAGATTTTCTTCATAAATAATTGTTTTGTTGAAATTTATTGGAGAGATCTTGTTGGCACTCCCCAATGAATTGTCACAAAACAAATTGATGTAAACTTTTCTTTCCAATTGCTTAGCAAAGAACATGGTGATAGAGTGAAGTCACTAAAGTACTTTTCCACACTTATACAACAGAGCCATGATAGTGACTTCTAGCACTTATCCAGTTGGAGTTACAAAATACAGACCCAGTTCTTTGGTTGCTCTGGGCCCACAGGGTAAGCTTTTTTTCAGTAGTTGTTAAGACTGCCATTTGTCATTTATTTCTAGCTCAATGAGCCCCCAATTGTTTGAGAAGCCCATCCCATTTTTTAAATGGATAGGGTTGACAGAACAAAGACAACTGTATTATTAGTCTTTGTACTTAGTTACCCAACATCAAGCTCTTGGGTCAAATTCTGGTAGAGTGCTGGAAGCCCATATTTGGGTTTTATTCTGAAGTGCAGATCCACAACTTAAAGGTTCCATATTCTGTACATTTGTTTCAAATTATCTTTGAAATAAAATTATTTAGTCGGTCTGGATTTGTCATGTTAAAATTTTTGGGAGAGTGCCTCTTGGCACTCTCCCATAAATTGTAACAAGGCAAAGACATGTGATCAAATCTGATGACCAAAAATAAGTTAGCACTCTACCGGTTAAGAATTTAATGCTGCTATGGACCATTTGTTTACTTACTTTTCAGAGAGTTTGTGTGCATTGACACAATACAAAAATGTTCAGCATGTGTAATCACTATGAGCAAACAATCTTGCCACACCAATATTAAAAAATCCCCACTGGCTCTTTCCCAGGGAACGAATTGAATTCAGAATTCTTACATTAACTTGGAAATGCTTAAACAGCGAGGGCCCAACATTTCTGGCCACTTTGGTTTCACATTATGAACCTGGAAGACCACTGTGTTCGGGAGCATCAAACAATCTTGTTCATGTAACGGGTAACCTCACAACAGCTGGTGATCGAGCCTTCCAAGGGGGCTAAAATCACCCCAGAGCTGTCTATCTTTCAGATTGGCTCTCAAAACACATTTGTTACAATCTTCCAATAAAGGCTGCTGACCGGTGATTCTTCTACTTGAGACACCCCCAGTGAAATTGAAATGCAGAATTTTTTTTTTTCTCTTGTAAAGCCCAAGAGCTCTATGAGGGTTTTCTGCTTTAAACTACATTTATTTATTTATTTTATTTATGCTACTGTTCATGTAATGTGATATCCCTTTGCTTACAAAATGTACAGATATTCTTTTGTGCTCCAGGTATAGATATTCCAAACCAAATTCCTGTCACTTGAATACTCATGATATTATTTTTTTCTCTGGCAAAATGTCTGTTCAGTTAACATGGTTCCAATGTACAGACAAATATATATCCAAATAAAAGTCAGCATGTTTATCGAATAATATCTTTTGTTGATGTGCATAGGTAATGAAGTGATTATCTACGACACCAATCCTTATACTCTTTTAAATGTTATTTTGTTGTAGATTCGAGTTCTAGCTTCTGATGGCGGCAGTCCAACTAAAACTACAACAAAGATATGTAACATTGGAGTTTCACAAAACTTGAATCCTCCAGTTATTCCTCGAATAGATTACACTAGAACAATCTTTGAATATCATGGATATGGCAAACCTATAATTGATATTAATGCCACAGATGCTGATGTATTGGTAAGTACAATCTCATTTTATTTGAATATTTATTTTGGAGTGAGTTATTGTCTTTTTTGACAGCATGCGTGAAATGAGGTTTTTAACCCTTCAACTTACATTTCTGGAAGATAATAGTTATAAGTGAATGTTTTATGCATTTTTATCTTTTACCATGAAAACATAACTTATGACCCCTCTTTGAAATGATCTTGATGAGCTCATTCAATGAAAAAACATGATCTCATTTTTAGAGACAAAAATTACAAAAATAATAGGATATAAATGGCAGATGGTGTGAAAAGCTCTGGCTGTATAGGGCCTTCTGTAAGATGAGTTAATGCAGCAACCTAGAGTAGTTTTTCCAAGAGTCCATCAACCAGAAAATTTGCTTTCATGATCCCCAAGTGACCAGTGCTTTATTGTCTTGTCTGTTCAGGAAGATTTAGTTTTGTTGTTACATTCTTCCAACTGAATGTCGACAAACATGTTTGGTAACAAGAGGTAATGCAAACAAAAATTTGGAAGAATTTACTAATTTTTGTTGTGAGATCTATTATCAGGCTGTCCAAATTTTGAGTTTTCAGAGGCCTGTTATAAATTATAGGAAAATGAGCCGGACATGGGAGATATAAACTCTGATTCAACTGATAATCATGCTACTGAAGATGAACAAGATTCCATTGAACAAAAGGTTTCAGAAAGGGGGCGTGGCATCGATTAAAATGTAAACATTGTTGGAAATGCAAACAGACAGCAGCAGAAATTATTTATAAATTGTGATAACAGTTACCAACAACACTAACACAAACATATAAATATCAGTATTGAAGACTTATAGAATTGTTCTCTAAATAAAAAAAAAAAGCTTGTATAATAAGTTCTGCATAAAACACTTTGGAAGATTGTCATAAAATATGTTCATTTTCAGGTGTTTAAAGAATTTATTTCATGAAATATATACAGTAAAAATATAATAAATAATACTAATATATATTATATAATAAGAAATAAAGTAATAATTACAATTAAAATTAGTATAAATAAAAAGATACAGAAAAAGTACATTATTGTTTTTAAATCCAAGATGGCCACCATGGTCATGTGACCTCTTGTGACCCCAAATGGCCTTAGACATTTACGAGATTATCTCATGCATATGTGTTCCAAGTGTCATCAAAATTAAGTTAATAGACCCCAAGATGTAGTAATTTTAATATATGTACATTGATTAGTGCATTATTTCAATGAATTAATTGGCAGAGAACACATATGCACTGAATGGTCACTTGGTGGTAAAAGAGTTAATAGATGGATGATGCATTTAACCTTTTACCTAACACAACTAGGCACATTTTTACTAAACTCTGTAAAACATGATTAAATTGGTTAAATTCTTAGTTGTATTGTCGGAAACAAGTGTCAGTTTAAATTTTGGTATTTTGGTATCAGTGTACAGAGGGTTAACCCTTGAGAACATGAATATAAAATAAATTTATATACAATAGTTGGGGAATGGATTTCCACTACAGCACTTTGGAGATTTTTTTTATGAGAAATCAGTCATGGACAATTCAGGTTTCCCTAAATCCTATTTTTGCATGAGTTTATATACCCTTTGAAAACTCTCAGGAATCAAGAATTACTAGAAGGTCTGTTGAAACTGAAGGGTCTGTATGTACAAAGTTGATGAATCCAATATAGAAACCAGCTCAATTTTAGTCCATAGACTAATAAAGGATATGTAAGCACATGCAAAAAGTAGGAGTCAGGGAAACTTGGATTTTATAATTGGTTCTCTGAAAGCAGTTTCCTTCCATAATGTTTCATTTTTCAATAGTTTTCATTTCTTTCAGACTCCACTTTGTTGAAGTAAGAATGAATTTTCCAGAGGTGTACCTCCATAGTCTTATCAATTGTAGTTTGTGCGAGTGTTTTTTTTTTTTGTTTGTTTTTTTTTCACTCGTACATATTCTAGATCTAACAGATTTGATACAGATTTCTTTTTTGTTTTTTTTCAGAATATAGACATCATTATTATTATTATTATTATTATTATTATTATTATTATTATTATTATTATTATATGTGTATATTTAAAATGGCAACAAAAAAATTTTTAACAAGTTAAAATTGTAACGAATAAATGCAGGTACTGTGTAGACAATTACAAATCACCACAAACAACAATTACACCAAATTTAGCAATTGGAAATTTTTGAATATCTGGGGTCAGGTTGTGAATAATGTGAATGTGAACTAACATAAGACTGAGTTAATTGCAACCTTTTCTGAGGTTGCTGTTTGCTCAGTTGATGTAGTGGCAGAGCATTTATTGCTAGGTGATTGAGTACCCAAGACCTGGGATTTACCCCCATCAGGAACAACTTCTGAAAAACTTTAGTTTTAATTTCAGTTGATCAGACCTAGCAATATGCCTGATGGAATTCCTGCTTGACATTGGTGATATAAAATTAAATTCAAGGAGTTGAATCTTCACAGATCTTCCATTAATTGAGATTCCTATGCTTATAAGCTGGGACCTTAGAACATTATTTTTATATTAAAAATTATTCTGTTTTTGTTCATGTTAACTCTCAACCCACTGAGTATTTTCTATAGATTTTTCATTAACCCTAGTCATGGCTGCTATGAAGCAGCCATGACTAGATTTGATGAAAAATTAATCTAAATTTAACACAAGAATCATTGGTGAAAAAGTTCCTTTTAATTTAAAGGGAGATAATTTGATTAAATTTGCCATATTATACTTAGTCAGTGACAAGAGAAATTCTGTTCTCGACAGGAATATCCGCCAGCAGCATGCAAGGAGTTAAGCCATTTTGTTTGAGGTTGTCGCCTAATCATATTTCAGCAGAATAATATGTGAGAATACAGTAAAGACATTATTTAATATTTCAATAATTAATTTTAATTTTTTTATAGGCTCCTTTTGGATCTGTCACTTACCAACTTCAGGCAAATCTGCAAGGTGACGCTAGTGGTCTTAAGTGTTTCCAGATTCATGAGATCACAGGTGTAATAACAATTAGAGATTCTCTGCAGTCTTCAACATGCAACAAGGCAAACACATACAGTGTGAGTTTATAATTCAGGATCAGATTCATGTATCCTATTAAGCATTGTAACTATCATTATAACTGTGCACTAACTCATCCAAGAGGAGTATTCAGTTATCTAAAATCTGATAGTTTTCGTACATTCTAGTAATGGCATGAGTATTTATTATGCCCCTGACCTCTGAAGGAGGATTTGGGGTATTCATCCATCTGTCTGTCCATCTATCCATCCATCCATCATCCCTCCGTCTGACCATACAAACATTTCAATGGCACTGGTCGGATTTGGATCTCCTTTTGTATGCTGATAGCAGGGACCAGCCTAGGGGGGATTTTAGGGAGACTTTATGTCTCCCCCCAGAAAAAAGGGAGATTGCAGAGTCAAGTAGGGAGACTTCATAGGCAAGTGGGGAAAATTAAGAATATTTATATACCACCCCTTCATATTTTCAGCTTGTGGTCCTCCATTAACATCTGATTAATCCAGGTCCAGTTATCTATGATGCATCTATGCCAGGTTAAAAAATCACAAAGTCATTATTGCCTGAAAATCACCCACTGCTACCCTCTCCTTCATGACTCCTCCCCTCTTCTTCATTTCTTCATGCCAATCCACCCAGCACCCTCCTGTGGTTGCCTTTCACCAAAGTCAACAAAGTTAATAATTTCCAAAGTCTGAAAGTGTGAACAGGACCAGATGTAAGAAGGTTGCTTGGAAGGTACTTTGTTAGTTGATAAACAAAATACATTCTGGGGTTGAGTATTTTGTATAATAAATGTCATTCCACATCATTTTTATTGCATTCCGGTGTCATTCCGCGTTATTTCAGTTTTTAGGAGGACCCCTTTTTCAAGATCCTTCATACTTGTGCCCTGTACAAAGCTTTTCTTGTCATCACTAAAGCCTTTTTCCATGTGTTTCAATTCCATTTGTGTTTTTCTGGGAATAGACGGCCCAATAGTTAACAGTCGTCAGCAAAACGAAAAACAAATACAGAATTAGAAAATACGACCGTTGTGTGTACATTTTCGGCATCCTAAGTGATGTAACCTACTTTCAAACTGGGTTATTTTGTTGAGTCGCGTAAGTCACCTATTTTCGTTTCAACTCTTGAAGCTCCGACTGAAACAAAACAAAATAGAAATAAAAAATCCTCAAAAAGTGACAATGGACAATTGATTGTTGTGTGATTTCAAATAAATGGTCGCTTATTTGACGAATGAAACTGCCCATTTATCACACTCAAGCACATTTGATTCTTGAAAATAATCGTTTTTATGTAAACCTCGGTCACTCAGTTCAGCCTTTTCTCATTTTGGCCAATTTTTAGAGGGCGACTTGTAATTGCCCCAACTATTTTTCTAGGCAACTTTGGGCTTAGAAGGGTGACATAATCACCCTATTCGCCTCATGGCTGGTCCCTGGCTGATAGACCCCCATGGAGGAATGGATGTGCACAAGGAATGGGTTCCGTCCAATAATTGTCCCCCAGAGTTATGGCCCTTTTTCACTCTTTCGACTTTTTTCTGTCCCACAATCCTTTTAGGCTACTTCAAACATGCCTATCGGGGCAGTGGCCCATGCTTTGCATAGCCCTTATTTATATATATTTTATGTGAGAGAGCTCATGCAGGAAAGGTGCCATGGGGGGGGGGGGGGGGGGGGTATGGGGGAGGTACTTACCCCTCCACTTTTTTCGCCAAGCATAGTAAAAAAATACTATCATTTTAATTTTTGTATTGAACGTTGCGGTGTAATGGTGGGTATGCTTAATTCCATATCCCCAAGTGCACTAAATCAGAGAAGTTTTTAAATTATGTTTGTGCGTGCCCCTCCCCCCCCCCCCCCACACACACACACATTAGCTGCAAACAAGTGTCAAGTGCCCAAATTGCAACAAGGCATGCTGCATTCAAACAGTCTGAAACATACCGCTTAAGAGTATTCGAGGAATGCTAGAATCGAGAGCGTGCAACGCATCCGTTTGGAAAGCAGCCTACTTTCATTTTCGATTTGAATGTCATTTGGTGCTTTGTACCTGTACTTTACAACAGCGTTCTTCCGTTAAAACATGAAAAGCAGACGACACTTGCAAAAAAAATTCTTGAATAACTATTTTTTTTCATTTTTTGCTCGATGAGCTCGTTCCAATGAGGGGTCATAACCTATGTTTTTGAGACAAAAAATGAAAAAATAATTAAAATTAATAGGCGATTTTTGAGAATAGCGCTGGCCGGTTTTGGCCGTTACGTTGGGTAAAGGGTTAACCTACTGTATCTTGTTTGACAGAAGATATGGTTTGTTAAATTTTTAGTCCAAGTGCAAAATAGTATCTTTTAAAGAAAAATATTTTTTTCTTCCACAGAATAATGTAATGAATTAAACTAATAATAAATAAGCTTCTCTCCCTCATCATAAAATTGAGAGAAAATTGCCTTAGAAACAAGAAATTCTTTTTAAATAGATCTAAAATATACAGGAGTTTAATCACAAATATTCTTCTATTTTGAACCCCCCATGAAGTTCTGTTTAGATACTGTGTTTGATCATTCTGATCAAATTTTAGTTATTGGATTCTGACTTTATATCTCTTTCTGTACTCTTTCAGTTTAGAATTTCTTTGTAAGATTTGTTTAATAAGATTTCATCATTTTTACACTTTTGCAAAATGAAAAAAATTATTATGTTACCCAAGCTGTCATTTACAGGACTTATTAGTAGCTAGAGAGCTGGGTGGTTTAGTTTTGTACTTTGGTTTTGATTTCTTCAGCAATTATGTTTTCATTACAAAAAAACAAAAATCACAGTTTTGACAAATAAGCTAATGTTCATATGACGTAACTACATGGATGGGAAAAGTTTATAAGTTAACCTATCCTTTTCTCAGTGGAAAAAAAGAACCCTGCTCTGATACTGATCTTTGGGAAGCAGCCTGAGAGAGCTTTCAAGGATCAGTGTCAGATACAAGTATTATGGTACATACATCTTGACAAAATCCCTTTGGACAAAATTCCCTTGGAATGAAATCCCCTTGGAAAAAAATTCACTTAGGATGAAATCCCCTTAATTTAATTTTTGGAAGCTTACATAATCAACTTAGGATGATTTAGCATTGCAAATGATTCTTGCACTCAAGGGACAAAATACACCTCCCCCTCATGCTATTCTGTAGTTTATCAGGCCTAAAACATAAAACAAATCAAGAACATGAACTTTTGCTGGTAGAAAAATAAATACAAAAGTAAACAATAAAATAAAGCCCTGAGACTACACGTTGAAAATATTGATTGGTCGACCCCAAATAATGAATATGGACTCTTCTAATTGCTGCCATTGATCTGGCATGGAAGCAGATATGTTAACTCTCCCGGAATGTCCGGGAAAATATCAAAATTTCAGTGTAGTTACCGGCCTTCCAAAATCAGTTTTGGATCAAAAATCCCGGAAAGAACATTCGAATATTTCTTTTCCATTGCAAAATGTAAAATGTTCAGAGTCAAATCACGTGCATTTCAAACTCTGGTAAAAACTCACAATGCAGTAAAATATGGACTTAAGTTAAATTTATTTAAGAAAAGGGTATTTAGTCTTTCCCAAACCCAGTTTGGGAAAGACACTAGTTATTCTTCTTTTTCAAAGTTTTTCTTCTCTATTTATTTTTATCTTTTTAGGCTTTCCCAAACCCAGTTTGGGAAAGACTCTTGTTATTCTTTTTCAAAATTTTTCTTCTCTATTTTTTTTTTTTTCTTTCTTTTTTTTTTCTGCCATGAATTTTGTCTGTTGAACTGTTCAAAAACAAGCTGTACAATTTTATCCATATTTGGCATACTTATGCAATGTCATAAAATCTAATGAAATTGCGGTATCATCATGTATCCCTCATTGGACAAAAATGACATTAATATAGCTTTTTTCTTCAAAACTGACCAACTTCAAGGGCAAATTTCTCTAATTATAAGGTTGTTGTAACAATTATTTTGGTACAGATAAATGCAACAATGATTGTGGAAGAAAGTTACTGTTTACTTTTTAATCTCAGATTTAACTCTCAAGCACAATGAGGGCGAGAATAAAGTACCGTTTGAAAATGCCAAAATTGGCCAACTTTGGTTGCATTTTCTATCATTTTAGAAAGGCTTAATTTCAAACACTTTTCATGTACATATTTACAGGATACGTGACAAAATCCCTCCCCCCCCCCCCTGACAAAATCCCCCAGACATTACCCCCCCCCCTGACAAAATTCCCCCCGAGATACAACAAAATCCCCCCCCCCCCATGATAAAAAACAAAGAAAAGTAATTTTTACTTTAGCTTTTTTATTTTTTTCACCAACAACAAGAGAAAAAATATCATAATAAAAACAAAAACAATAAAAAAAAATGCATCTCCAAATAGCACGTTACATTTAAATCACTGACAAATGTTCACAAAATTTATATTTTATATTTTCTGTAGTGTGTTTCAAGTAGATATATTTGAGATTGTACATCGAAATTCCTTAGATTATTGTATTCGACAGATTATTTAATAACACTTTGGCCATCTGCTGAAATATTGTTTAAACCAAGTAGATATTAAGAGTATACTCATTCCGATATATTTCAAGTTCTTTGGCGTTAAGAAAGCCAGGCCCTGAAATTATTTCTCCTACGTTTGCTTTTTTAGCACCAACAGACTTGAATTATATTGGAATGAGTATAACACTGATGAATTATACTCTTCATGCTATACAAGGCTTTATTTTGTCTGAACTTTTTAATCCGACCTCTTGCAAGTTTGTCGGCATTAAGAAAATCAGATCCTGGTATTATTTCTTTGAATGAACTATAAAACGGGTGTTTTCTGCACTAAATTTTGTCGCCCTTCATTCAATTTGAGGGGGCATTTTGTCGGGGGGGATTTTGTGGGGAGGGATTATGTCGGGGGGATTTTGTGGGGGGGGATTTTGTCTGTACCCCGTATTTACAATTGACTACCGAGCATATTTGCTGTTGTAAGTTTGGTTGTAAATTTTAACCCTATCCCATTCTGGTTGCATAAAAATAGGTACTGTCCAAAACAACTCCAATTTTTTCAGAATTTGGTAAGTTTAGGTGACGATTTACTCCATTTTTAATTGATTGAGCTATGAATGTTTTCTGTAGCTGCATGCAGCAGTCAAAGTATGACGAATTGTGTTCTATATGTTATTATTAAAAGTTCAACCCTTGGCAGATTTGAGACTTCCCATAAGGGTACTGTCAGAATAATTATTTTCGCCAAAATTTACATGCAATTTCTCAGCACTGGAGCCATATTATCTCAAAACCTTTCCCATGAGAAGATAGGGCATTCATCCAAGAACAGTTTTGCTGTTATATGTTTTATTTCAAGTTTTACCCTCACCCAGTTGTCAGGCCTTGAATTGGAGTACCCTCAACTTGTACATGTTCATTCAAATACCAAGATTCAAGATTAGTCCATGTCTCTTTTCAGACACTCAGTCTGTGATTGATGTTCACACATTAAGAGCATAATATGATACACTAAAATCACCACACAAATATTTCAAAATTAACCAAAGGGGGCCACAAATGATATGAGTATATCATTTTATCTTCAAGATTTACTAACTTCAGTGGCAAATTTCTTATAATTGTGAGGTTGTTGTAACAATTATTTTTGTATGCATAGATGCAGCAATGCTTGCAGAAGAAAGTTACTGTTTAGTTTTTAATCTCATCTTTAACCCTCAAGCAAATGAGGGTAAGAGCACCATCCGAAAATGCCAAAATTAGCAAACTCTGGTTGCATCTTCCTGTCATTTTGGAAAGGGTTAATTCTAAACACTTTGTTTTGCTATAGGTAGAGATGCCTAATGAACAAATCCTTTGCTGTAAGTTATGCTTTTGGGCTTAACACAACATAACCTTTGGCCCTGTAAAGAATAGTACTGTCAGAAGAAAAAAAATTGATTTTCAGTGAATTTTGCAAACATCTGTACTCATTTCCTCTGATTGCAAAGTTGTTCAATTATTTTGGTATGGATAGATGCAACAATGATTGTAGAAGAAAGTTACTGTTCACTTTTTAATCTCAAGATTTAACCCCCAAGCAAAATGAGGGCGTGAATAAGAGAACCGTGAGAGAATGCCAAAATTTGCCAACTTTGGATGCTTTTTGTCTTTCATTTTGTAAATGGTTAGTTTCAAACACTTTGCTTTGCTATATGTAGTCTGCATTTTCACATTGGAAAGTTGGGAAAGCCCGTAATTTGTCCAACAAATTACAATTCTCTAGTTCTTTTTTTTTCCACCGTCAATTAATGGTTAGTGAGTTTTGCAGTTTTCTGCACTCATTTTCTCCAAAAACCAAAAGTGCATAGTTCAATGTGCTTTCTATATAATACAGTCTGCCTTTTTACATTAAGACTTGGGAAATCCCATAATTTGTCCAACAAATTACAATTCTCTAGTTTATGATATATATTTCAACTGTGTTCATGTTTATTTCTGTTTTTTTCTTCGTAATCAGAGATTTATGATCAATGTGTGAGTGTCGAAGTGAAAATAGGTGACTTACTATCAAAAAATTGAAACTCCACCTTCATTTAAATGCAGTTTTTTGGTAAATAAAATATATGAAAAGGAATTAAATAATATATATTTATTTATACATAGAATAGCTTTAATTCTCATCCCTTTTCCAAATCAAAACCAAGGACCCTGTTCAGAGTCCTTGTCAAAATGTAAGCAACACCTTGACCTCAACTATTTAGCACAGTTTGAAAATAGATTAAAGTCGCTTAGGATGCTGAAACATTATGACTGCATATTTATATACAGTGGACTTATTTTCTAACGCTACATTTATTCCGTTGTGCTGACTACAGAACTGTTGGCTGTCTATACACAGAAATTTTGAATGGAATTAAAAAAAAAATGCTTCAATGATGAAAGGAAAAGTTTTGTGCAGGGCATGCATCAAGGATTTTGATAAAGATACTTTCCAATTACTAACCTTCTTGAAGTAACTGTTAACATTTCCAGACTCGGGAAATTATTAGCTTAGTAGACTTTGATAAGAGCAAACCATAGGTGGTGGTGCTCTGCGGGTGGTCATGAAGAAGAAGATGGTGGGGAAGGGGGAGGTGGGGGGGGGGGCATGGGGTCGAAGGCAAATCAGCAATTATTTTATGATTTTTTAACACAGCGTAAATGCATCAGCATAACTGACAATTAGATCTGGATATAACCTGGTATTACCATATATGTCTGTGTATATGTCGCCTCTGTGTATAAGTCGCACCCCCAACCACACTTGGAATTCCTCCCTTTTGCTTGAAGCCCATGTATAAATCACACACCCATTTTCAAGTATATGCAGTCAACAAGAATCAGTTGAAAGTTACATTTTGCCAATTTGAGATGCAATGGAAATAGGTAAGTTTTCATGAGTTTGAATAAGATAAAAGAATAAAGGAAAATTGTTATTAAAGATTTGAAAAATACTTGTATTTATTTGTTTTTCATTGTTTGTTTATCACCCCAATGTCTTCATCCCTGTCAAGAAAATCCAACACTCGTTTGTGACTGAAACTTCATAGTTTCAGAATCAGAGCACCATTTGCACCATAACCTGCGCAGTTGTTGCGTTTATGTTGGTTTTTCCTGAATATGACAGGAAAAACCAATATAAATACAACAACTGTTCAGTTTACAGTACAAATTGTTTTCAAACTGTTGTCCTGCATAAGCATTGTTGGTGCTTTTGAAACTAACTTCAGCTGGTGCACATGTGCGTAATTTATAACCGGACATTACACATCAGTGAATTGGAGTTCGTGGAATAAATAAATACTTCTCCAGGTATTGTTGGCATACATTTAATTTGTTTTTATTTATTTTTTCATTGTTATTTTGATGATTTTGTATTTTTTATGGTTTCATCCATATTGGCCCCACAAACCTGTTGATTTCCGGTACACTCACTGAGGTACCCACATGGGCCGATTGAACAACAACAACTAAATAGAATACTGCTTCATTATTATTTATGGATAAAAGTAACAAAAACACACATATTTTATTGACAATTTATTTTCTGAAGAATTTAAACTGAAATAAAATGAAAAGAAAATAATTTTGATGAATCTGCATTCAATCAAAACCACATGATTGTACTGTTATACAATTGACAAATGGTAGGAACAACATTTGTCTGAAGAAGTCAGTGCCTTGAAAATTCTCTGAAACAAGTCGTACCCATGTATAAGATGCACCCCCGATTTTGACATCACTTTTCCAGGTAAAAAAGTGTGACTTATACACAGACATATATGGTAATGGTGGTCCATGAGCTGAACATTTTTTTCTTTTGTTTTGTCCCTGTGCGACCTTTTCCCTGAAATCCATCCCATTTCCCTGAAAATCACCCTGGAAGTTAACATGTCTGCATGGAAGATACCACAAGAGTTCAAAGGGTTAAAATAGTAAATATTCTGTATTGAATGTATTGCAAACATTTTGGGTTTGTTTTTCCTACTGATACTGTAAATGTCTTGTCTTTTAATGTCAGTTGCTCTCCTTTTCTATCAGGGCATTTTAATACCAAAAGCCAATATTTCGATCTTCAGAGAACTAACTACTTAGAAATTTTGCCCTAGGATGATTCTTTCTATTTAAGCTTGAAAATAACCTGTCCAATATTGACCACTGATTTATTTAATCAAAAGGTCATATGTAAGCTAATTTAAAGTGAATAATGTATCATTCATTTCGCTTTGTAGATGCAAGTTTTTGCCAGAGATGGGGGCATACCATCGAAAGAAGACAAGGTTACTGTTACCATTAACATTCTCAGAAATAATCAAGCTCCAGAGTTTCTGAATTCACCATATGTTACTTCAGTCAGTGCAGATATGCCAGTAGACAATCAAGTGTATATTGCTTCAGCACGAGATTTGGATACCAGGGTAAATAAATATGTTGTTTTATTTTATAATTGTTTTCAGTCCTCTTCCCTGACAGAATCACATTTGTGGGAATTATCAGTGTTAAATGTTTTGTTTTGTTTTAAATTTATCCTGGTATATATTCTATATAATTCAGGGAGTAACAGTTATGAACTGATGTGCACAAACACACAACAAACCCAGTATTATAATGAATTACTGAGGAATATCAGATAATAGATTTTATTGTATGCTAAATGATAGATTATCGAAGAAATTGTGAAGAGATAGAAATTGTATCCCCCACTGTGAAGCTATAGAAATTTTCACTTTCATGATATCAATCAAAATGGTGGCTTTTAAAGCAATACTTCAAGGGGAATACAAGTCAAATTATCACTGGAAATGATCAATTTGATCTAAAATTGTATAGTGAAAAGTAAATCTAGTATTTTTAAGTGGATACTGATCATTTCCAGCAATAATTCAACATGTATTCACCTTGAATTGATGCATGAAACCCGCTAGTCCAAACTAGCCTGAAAGTCTGTAATATAAGTTTTTGGTTTGATATGTCCTTTCAAAGGACGTACCAAACCAAAAAGTTATATTACGGACTTTCAGGTCTTGTTTGGACTAGAATCCCACCAGCTGAATCAGACTGCAAGAAGCTATCTGTACCAAGTACCAAACAAATCACTTTGGCGTATCAATGATTCAATGTGCTGTTTATTTTCATGCATCTGTTCAAGGATGAAACGAGTGGAATTATCAGATTCTTATAAAAAGCAGAATATTAAGAAATTCTAGTGTTTTTGAGTGGATACCAAAAATTATATCACTTGTGACTGAGACAAATGATTAAGACTTGCAAAAAAAAACATTTGTCTCAGTCACTCATGAGATAATTTTTGGTATCAACTCACAAACACTAGATATCCTCTATTATTTAGTGATATATTAGCTTAAAATAATATGCCTGTGTTTCTGTAGTATTGATATACTCAAAAGGGTTGCCAAAACACTATCATGTTTTTAGGAGGAGTGTTTTCCAAAAGATCATCAAGAATTCTTTATTTAACCCTTTACCTAACAAATCGCCCGCGTGCGTCTGCGTAATTTGAAACTTGAGCAGTTGAAAAAATTGTATTTTTCAATACATTTCAACAGAACTATATCATGTGACCCCTCATTTAAACGTGCTCGTCGAGCTCATTCCAATGAGGGGTCACATGTTATGGTTTTGTTAAAATTTTTGGAAAAATTTATAAAAAGAGTAATAAAAATAATCAATTTTGATTTTCTTTACAATGGTTAAATTGTGCATGTACTATGTGATGGTGGAAACCCATACCAGAAACTCATGGAAAGAAAGGTGCAGTTTGACTTTCTGAACCAAAATATTTTATATTTTATTAATTGCTCTTCTTTTTATAAACCTTTTAGGCACCCTTTAACCAATATGAATTCAGCAAGGAAGGTGGGGATGGATTTGACTACTTTAATCTGAATCCTCAATCAGGCAGGATAACATTACGACAAAGTGTATTCAATATAGATGCATCACAACTGACAGTGAGTATGAAGGATATCTCAACAGTTTTTTTATAATGATTTAGAATGATATTAACCCCTGACGGGGTATTGATTGTGTATTTATTGTTGATAAATTTTTATTACAAGCCTGTTTTCTATGAAATCCCATCGACAGCAACATTAAACTATGTGAAAAATGAAAATCCATTCTGCTCACATGTGCCAAACAGAAATCATTGAGCAGACGATTGATCACCCAAAACTGAACTGATTGCTAAATAAAATGTCTAAAATTAATGGATATGGCAAGTTTAACTGGTTGAGTGCTAGAAGCAGGATACATGCCTCCGTCTGTTTGCTAAGGGGGGGGGGGGGGGGAGGGGGCCAGGTGTCCTCGATTGTAGGACAAGTGCCCCCCAGTCCAAAAATGGGACAGGTCGGACGATTGCCCCCAGTCGAATTGGCAGGTAGGATAACTGCCCCCCAGTCCGATTGGCAGCTAGGACGACTGCCCCCCAGTTGAAATGGCAGCTAGGACGACTGCCCCCCAGTCGAATTGGCAGCTAGGATAACTGCCCCCCAGTCCAATTGGCAGCTAGGACGACTGCCCACCCAATCTAATTGGCAGGTAGGACGACTGCCCCCCACCTGAATTATCAGTGAGGACAACTGCCCCCAGCCCAGTTGTCAGCAAGGACAACTGCCCTCCCCTAGTGCAATTGCCAACTATATTCCAAACTTAGACCCACAGTCCGTAATATAATCTTTTGGGTCTAAATTTGCACTCCCCAACTACCGGGTCAATTATTATTAATTTTGATTTTCATCAAATGAAAAAGAAAAACTGAAAAATTTTCACATTAAAATTATTATTCACATTGTCACCTAAAACAAGAATGAATTGTCAACTACCTTATCCATTTAATTGTGTCTACATTTAATTGATTCTCATTATTGCTATTCTCCCTATTGTTACCTGAACCATAAATAAGCTACACTCTTAGACACTAAGGCTGATCCAATTTACGGGTAGTTAGTTACTTTGTTATGTATGTTAATCCTTTCCAATACATGTATATACATAGTTCCATTTTTGTTACATGACTTGCCTATAAACAATTGCCAAGGTACTTAGATTAACTTGAGCAATTTATCTGACATAAACCAATTATTTTTTTTTTTTCATTTTTCTCTCTATTCAGTGACAATTTATTGGACGATACGAAATGGAACAATTATGAACAAAACTCACAGTCTAAAGAAATGAACAAGGAAAATACTTACATTCTTATCCGTAGTCAGAGTTCCTTGGCATGAAGCACTCTTGCGTTTGGAACATTCCCAGTGAATTGAGGCTTTGCGCTCTTTCTTTTTTGTATAGGAAAAACCATCTTTGAGCAATTTGGTACCTCCTCGTTGACTCTTGATTAATTCCATGATTTATGAGATTATGACTTGATGAGGAGGTTTCCATCTTAAATACTTATCTTTTGCATTATACAAACAAAGTTTATTGTTTTTCCAGTACTATTTTCAAAGGGCGTGTTTTGATACTAATTCATAAGTTTGGTGACTTGGCTGGTCTATGGCTTTTGAGCCTGATAGATTTTTTTCTTTTTGTTCTTTCTGCATGAAACAATTTTATTCACACACCATTCACACTTCAGTAATACTAAGTTTTTTTGCTTGTGAGTATGTTTCTTTAATAATTATTGTTATCCTTTGAATGCAATTCCTTTCAAACGTATTGAGGCTTGGAAGAAACAATATAGAACTGACTGAATAAGAATGTAATTAAAATAAAATACAGCCAAAAATACAGACAAATTGGACTGGTCAAAGCCACTAAACTCATCAATATCCTGAAAATGATTAGAGGTAAAAATTGGGGAGCCAATAAAGATATTCTCCTCAATCTTTACAAATCATATATACGCCCAGTACTAGAGTATGGGGCCATAATAACAAGTGACCTGAATAAAATCAACATTGAAAAACTACAATGGGTCCAAAATCATGCCTTGCGCGTGGCTCTGCGCAAGCCCACATGGACATCGATAAAACAACTTCACGAGATAGCAAAAATAGACACTATAGCAATGCGCTTAAAAGATCTTCAAAGCAAAACTCTAAATAGACTTCAAGACAGTGAATTAATAATAGAACTCAATGCGCATCACATCCTCAATAGGAAAACTAAATAATCTGGGGCATGTCTATCGAAAGGGTTAAAGATTACATCACTGTAATGGGGTGAGCCAGGCATTCTGTGACCTAAATTTAGAACTGGCTGCGGGTGACACGACATGCACGAAAGCTTGCCTCTGTTACCAGTGGGAGTTGCAAACAGCGAGGAAAATCTCCACCTGCTGCCGGGTCTCCCCTCCCTGAGATATAAATCTTGGGGAAAAAATGCTGGCTTCCCCATCCAAAAGGACGGAAAAGTTGTAAATTAAAAACCGAATTGCCCTAATTTCCAGCTCTCTATCTTTTCTACCTCCTCTATCTCATCAGACACATGACCAAACTGAATGACAAACTATGAGGGATTGAAACAATCCTCAAGCAAAGATGTGCAGAAAACCTAACAAGACCAAGGCAAGGATTGAAACAATCTTGCCAGCTTTTTTTTTTTTTTTGGGGGTGTGGGTGGGGGGGGGGGGGGGGTGTGTTGGAGGTCATTTGGAATTCCCGAAGGATAACCAGATACCTCAAAATCACATACAGCATCCTATCTCCCAGAAGGCTTGATGGATGACTCCCGGTTTTTTCAAACTAAACTGTTGGAGCTTTCTCCATTCCTTTTTTGTAACCGGTATGGTCATATACCGGGGCCACTACCAAACTGGCGTTGCTGATTGGTTTTCTTTTTTTCTCTTTCCCTTAAAATTGCCATCGCACAACATTATATTCTGGCTCGCCACCATGGTGGGACTCAAACCTCTACCATCGCCAAGCTGGAACCGAATAGAGCCCACTCTCTAATAGTCTTAATGGCGTTGAGGGTTTGGTCTTTGACAATCTATCACTCCGATGCAAACTGCCGGGAATTCTAACCACGTGCATACCCCTTCAGACCCCATTTGAGGCAATAGGAAAGCTAGGCCTGTGTGATCCAAGATCCAAGTGAAATAAAATAAGGCTAACCGGGTCGCAAGGGATTTGTAAATCCCACATCGTCCCTGTGCGCCTTTGGCGTGCTAAAACCTTTCATTCATTCATTCATTCAAATTGGACTGCACCTGCAGGTGGGGGGGGGGGGGGGGGGGGTGGGGAGTTTTCCTCACTGACAATTCAGGTGGGGGCAGTCATCCTACCTGCCAATTAGATTGGGGGGCAGTCGTCCTACCTGCCAATTTGATTGGGGGCAGTCATCCTAGCTGCCAACTGGACTGGGGGCAGTTATCCTACCTGCCAATTCGACTGCGGGGCAGTCGTCCTAGCTGCCAATTGGACTGGGGGGCAGTTATCCTACCTGCCAATTCGACTGGGGACAGTCGTCCAACCTGCCATTTTTGGACTGGGGGGCAGTTGTCTGGGGGGCAGTTGCCTGGATACCGGTGTCCTCTCCTGTCAATTTTGACAGAGGGGCAAACATCCGGGGGGCAGATGTTAGGGATTTGCTAGAAGCCACTATCAGGGCTTTAAAAAAATGAGAGTACCAGTACAAAAGCCAACATTTTTCTCGCTTGTGTTTCATATTCAGTCAAACGCAAATAATATTTTGTTTATACAAATTTGTTCTATTACAAATTATTGGAGAGTGCCTCTTGGCACTCTCCAATAATTTGTAATAAACAAATTTTGATGAACAAATTCGACCACCAAAAATAAACTAGCTCTCAATCAGTTAATGTGTATGAAAATAGCGAAGAAGAAATAGAATTAATAGATGAAGGGGATAATGAATATCCAGCAGAAGAAGAGTGTGAGTACACAAACTTGGTTGGCAATGAAATGTCTTCTTTTTCTTTCTTGATAGTGAATTGTTGAGTGTCATTCTAATAATTGTTTTTATAAAAACGTGAAGGCATGTAATAAAAACGGAATGGCATGCTTGTGTGAATGGGTTAATCGATATGGCACTTGTGCCATTGCAGAAGGATAAAACTCAAGGCCTGAAGATTCTCATTTTATCCTTCTGGGCTGGCACTTGATTATCCCATTGACATGCATGTGTCTTTCTGTGTATTTACTCCAACAAAATGAGTAACAAGTTATATTCTAAGGATATTGACAGTTGTTTCTAGACAAGCCTTGGATGCCTACATAGGCAGCCAAGACTTATGTACAAACACCTGCAATACCACACCATGAACACTGTCCAAATGTAACAAAAATGTGCATAAACAATTTCCATGCCCCAAAAGGTTAATGCAACATATGTCTGTGTGATATACATAATGATGTTTGCATAAAATTTGGATTATAGTTTGCTCAACAACAGTATTTTTTACAAGTCTAGGAAGTTTACCATCCATGTAAGCAATCCTTTGATGGGTAGACTTCTCTGCATTTTTTTTCACAAGATTTACATGATCATATACTCCCATGTTGTTCTAAAACCTTGACCTTTATGATATATTTATTTAACTGTCTCCACACTTTTCAAGCATCAAAGTTTTCCCATAATGCATCTAGGTATTTGATAAATTCAGTCTTATTTGACAGAGCTCATAAATAGTCAAGTTGGGTTTTATTTACACTATCGCGTACAAAAGATTTGACACCTTCAATCCATCAGTACCAGTGATAGGTGGAAAAAACATTTCTCATTCCTGGTGTTTAGGGGCTCTCTCCCTAAAGCTTGATTTAGTTTACACTTATGCATACATCGCTAAATTTTGACTGCCACAATCTTCCTGATTCACAAGCCATGATGTAAAGAACAAAGTCCCTAGCATTGTTGCAAAAAGAGGGCCTCAATGGTGGAAGGGGGTGGGGGTGGGAGGGCCGGTGATGGATTGTGAAGCCATGATGTGAAGAACAAAAGTCCCTAGCAGTGTTGCAAAAGGAGGGCCTCAATGGTGGAAGGGGTGGGGTGGGGTGGGGGTAGGAGGGCCAGTAATGGATTGTGATTCACTTACTTTATTTGCACTCTGTGTACATTACACCACTAAAAGTTTTGAAGACAGCAATGACAACCCTAATCAATTAACCATGAAGAAAGAGTACAATTCTTTAATTTTTTTCACATAAGAGGTTTCCTTGAAGTGTGTTTGTGGTATGGGGAAGAAGGGGATTAAGAGTTTTCAAAAGAATCTTTTGTAAATTCGACATTGGCATATTGTTAATACTCCACTCAATCTTCCCTGCACACCACAATACAATAATTAGATTTTTTACCGAAAGCACCTATGTTACTTGTTTGATAAACATTACGGAATAAATAGAATGAGGTGGCATGTAGGCTACACAATGTAATGGCGTGCTTTGATACCAATTTGTACTTCTTCCATATTTCTGCTTTCCTTACACCTGGAGTGTAAAAAAAATCAAATCTGATGGGAGGAAAAAAGTAAACATATCTGTGAAATTGTATAGTAATTTCCTGAGAATGCATATCTGATTAACACTCCCCATGGGAACCCTGGGAAGTGGAGCAGTGCTTGTTTACCATGGCAGTCAAGTTCTTCCTTTCTGGTAAAGTAAGACCTGGTAATTATTGCCAGTGTTAGCAGTCATCTAAAATTAGCAAAATAGGTATAAAAGGTTTGTTAAACTTGATTTTAAAACTATCTGGGGGGTTACAGTACAAGTCAAAATAAGTTGTAGCATAACTGCAATAAACTAAGTACACTGCTGCTCCTGCACTGATAAGATTAGAATCTTACATCATTTTCTGGAAAGCTCTCAAGAAAGCTCTCAGTGAGTGTCAGGGCAAAGCCAGCCTAAATATAGGGGCAAGGGGCCTCATATTTAAAGATATTGTAAGTTCAAAATATATTCCGCATCAAGGCGAAAAACCCACGTGAATTTCACTTCTCTGTAAAGCTGGACATAGAAAAAACACACGTGGTGTATATCCAGCTTTAGCGCAGGGACCCAGGGGAGAAACGGTATGTTAGATAAGGTCTAATCATCTCGTTTAATTTATACAGTAGTCGGAGTCTTACGAGACGTAATCGGTTGATGTCAAGATGTCGTCACGGTAAATTGAGAAACGAGATTCTAAAAGATAGAAATGTCGTGTCATCATAAGTTATAACAATCATGGCAAGAACGAATCGGTTTTCTCGACAAGTGAAGTCACGCGTGAGATGACTTGTATTGATTCTGCCTCGATATACGTCATCTCCCACCGTTTTGACAGGTGGACAGATGAGCGTCGGTCCACCTGACAGTTTAGGGTAAAAAGTATATATACCTGGAAGAGCAGAGCCTTAGACACACACTTGGGGTCACACACACGTTGGTGAAGTCCAGGACAGGCGGACTCTGTTTCCTGGCATAAGGGTACCTTCGATCACAGGACCCTGAAACGGCTGGAATCGCCAGAGAGGGCATTCCATGATTGATTTAGTTTAACGTTGATAGGCGGCTACGGGGCCGAATTCGTGAGAAGGAACACCCCAGGTGGAACGTATAAGTTTAGATTGTCGAGTAGCAGGTATCGTCCTGCAATAGTCAGAAGTGTAGGTTAATTGTATTGTGCGTATTAACCCTTTGAAGCGTCAGCCTGATTGCGTTCTGAGTAGTTTATTTTGCTTTCGGAACATCGTAATACCGACTGAAGATCGGTGTGAGTGACAATTTCGCCCTAGCACAAAAGGGGCATTTGTGAATCGTGAATTCAACCAGGAACGGTGGATATTTCAATAGGACTTTCACGGAGGACTTTCAAAAGGCGCATAAGGTATGAGTAGACAATATCTGACCCAAATCAGAAGTACGGTGGTTTATAGATGACGAACATTGCTGGTCGGAACCCTCCGACAGCCAGAGGTACAGTTACGCGCAGACGTTGACATTTGAGCCTAAGCGGGTGAAGCTCTTATGGCGAGCTCACAGTAATAACATTTCAGATTTGTGAAGCTCTTATGGCGAGCTCACGGTAGTAACATTTCCAGTGTGTAGACTATAGTGCCAGTACAGGGCTATAGAATGACTATATGATTGTTTAGAATTATTTAACCGTAGTGACCCATTTTCTGTGAAAAGAATTGAATTGTTGATTGTTGAAATATTGAAACGGATTTATTTTTATGTGTAAATAAAAGAATCGTTGTTACTTTAAATCATTCTTTCCATTATACAGCCTGAAGTGATTAGGAATCACACCTAACGGAAATCGAACCTATTTCAGGACAATTTGGCAGAGAAGGAATCACGGCGTCGGTCTAACTCAGCTCTCTGCGCCGAGTTCGCGACACTTGGATTCCGACCCTCCACGTTGGTCTAATTTTTCCCGCAACTTCATCAGCGGGACTAAATAACCCCACGTCAGCCCAGGCCTTACGGGGCCTCAGGAGTCCCTGACATTGATTGGCGAGCGCTACCAGGATATTTCTAAAAGGTAAAAAATGGCTATATGGAAATTTTGTTTTATTTTAATGGCGGTTCTGTTTAGGTTTTGACGCGTTCGGTCAGTTGATGCCGTTCAAGGGTTTAATATCGCAATACAGTAGTCCCCAAAAGGATACTTAATAGCCACTATAACTGCGGTAGGTTTCAGAATATTTGGTGCGTTTAATTACGTTAAATTACAGAGGTAAATTAAGATTAATTGCCATATTTTTTTTTTCTTTTCCTTCTTCGTTCTTTCTGACGAGTGTTGAAGATAGAAAGAAAAAATCAAAATGGATGTTGTTACACCCCTCGCCCAACTGGTATCATTAGGCAAGGAAATGGGCCTTGAGGGGGCAGAACTTCATAAGTTCGTTAAAGATGAGCAGAAACGTGAGGCCAAGGAGATTGCCTTACGTAATGACGCAAGAGAGAGAGAAGCCCAATTAGAACGAGAGCGTGAGAAAGACGCAAGAGAGGCGAGGGAGAGAGAAGCCCAATTAGAACGAGAGCGCGAGAAAGACGCAAGAGAGGCGAGGGAGAGAGAAGCCCAATTAGAACGAGAGCGTGAGAAAGACGCAAGAGAGGCGAAAGAGAGAGAGATTCAATTAGCAAATGAGGCGAGAGAGAGGGAAGCCCAATTAGCAAGGGAGGCAAGGGAGGCAGAGCGAGAGCTCGAACAACAGAGGCACGAGAGAGAATTAGAGCTCCTCAGAGCAAGGGCCGATGTGGAGAATGAAAGTCGGCGCTCAGGGGATGGGAGTGCAGGGGTAGCAACTCATGCCCCACGCCCCCATCTCGCTCATTTCAATGAAAACACAGATGACTTGGACTCGTACTTGGAGAGGTTCGAGCGTTTTGCCTCCAGTCAAATGTGGCCAGAAGACACATGGGCTATGTGCTTGAGCCCTTTGTTGTCAGGTAAAGCCCTCGAGGCTTATACCAGTATGCCTCCTGCACTTCTTAATGACTACGGTGAGCTGAAGAATGCCATCCTTCGGAGATACCAGCTCACTGAAGAAGGATTCCGGACCAAGTTCCGAGAGATTAAGCAGGAGAAGGGAGAAACAGTACCTCAGTATTTTGCCCGAGCTAGACGGTACTTTGACCGTTGGACTGATCTCGCAGAAGTGAATGAGTCATATGGAGCCCTGCGAGATCTATTTCTCCGGGAGCAGATTTTAACTACATGCTCCAAGGAGTTGGGCCTGTTCATCAAGGAAAGGGGTCCGCCCACCTATGATGAGATGGCAACTGTGGCAGAACGCTACATCGAGGCCCACGGTGGGAGTGTAAACGCACCCAAATCGGCTAGGGGTGGGGCAAACGGGTTGGCAATGGCACCCGTAAGGCAACACCACCCCGATCCTCCTGCGTCGCAGACCAGCCGGAAGGGGGGCGCTCCCAAGGACACCACTTGTTTTATCTGCAACAAGCGGGGTCATATTGCCAGGGACTGCTGGCAGAAGCAGGTAAGGACCACTGGGAACATTAGACCACCTCAGCAGGGGGCCGGGAACGCAGCGCCAAGGGGTTGGAAGCAAGGTGACCGCGTAGATCCAGGGCCCAGTAGGCAGACGGCAGCGTTCTGTCAAACTATCGGTCCAGAACACAGTCCCCTCCGGGAATGTATACAAGAGGGAGAATTAAGGCTGGAAGGCGGGAAGGTTGTCCCGATAATAAGTGGCATGTGTGAGAGGCTCACAACTTCGCAGGAGAAGGTTGATATGCCAGTGTACCCAGGGTATGTGGGACAAAGGGAGATCCGTCTGCTCCGGGATTCTGGGTGCTCCTCTGCAGCGGTTAGAAGGCAACTGGTTGACGACAAGCAATTGTTGGGTCGTGACCATTTGTGTATTTTGATAGATGGGACCGTTAGAAGGTTCCCCATCGCGAGGATAACGGTGGATACCCCATTTTATTGTGGCGAAGTGGAAGCCATGTGCATTGAATCACCTGTGTATGACCTGGTCATAGGTAATATCCCAGGGGTGAGGGCAAACCCTGATGAGTTATGGTCCAGGGATAGGGGGCCAAGTGAAGGCCCAACGAGTAAGGAAGGGAAGGTTCCCAGGGGGAACCAATCCGATGGTCCGGGGGATGGCCCCTACACGACGAAATGTCGGGAAGTTTCAGGAGGGACGACTCCTGTCCAATTAGGGAGAAGGGGCCGCAGGCGGTCCAGGCGAAACGCCAAACAGCGAGGGAACCCAAGGGGATCATTGGGGAAAGACCCTCAAGCAAATTTATGTGGGGGAGTTGAGCGCCCCAAGAAGTCGGTGTCACCCGTGTGGAGAGGGGAGGCCAGACCCACGCAAATGGCTGGGCAAACTTCCCCAGAATTGAGAGGGCACGGGTCAACACAAGTTGAGTATGTTAAAGTGGATGGGACCGCTAAGGTGGGCGTCCAGGGGACCGAGAAAAGGGTCCACAAATCAAAGGAGAAGCATCCTAGGTGGCGGAGACCACGTAGAGAGTGCCGGGGGCGCACAGCGCCCAATGGGCGCAAGAAGTCGTCGCAATGGACCGGGGGGTCGACGGCACAAGGGCCAAGGACGGCCAGTGTCGTTCGAACGACGGTAATCGCCGGGACGAGTGAGCCTGGGGGATATAGCGCCAAGGGAAGCTCTTGGGAATGCGACAACGACAGGGTATGGGGACCCTGGTGGAATACCCGTAGAAATGACGGGGCGAGAAGTAGAGGTGTGTCAAGGGTTACCCAAGGGGATACTGGGAACCGGGCCCCTACCAATGGTCGGTGGTTATGAAGAAGCAATAGTTGGGTGGCTGTGGGCCTGGTGTCTGGGACGGGGGCTCCAGTCGCAAATATTTTTGTGGGTGAGGTGATGAGTTTCGTAAACCCGGTGTTAAGGCCCGGAAGAAATTTTCTTATTTTTTTGTATTATTATTGCTCTGACTGCTGACTAGAGTTGGTTGTGAGTACGAATGTGAGATACACTGCCCTGTCTGTCGCGTGTGCGTGGATGGGGAGCATGTGTGTCGAGTTTTGTAAGTGTGGGATACACTAACCCCGTCTGTCGCAAAGGCGCGGTCGGGAAATCTGTGTGTTGAATGTGTGAGTGTGTGAGGCACAATTTTAACCCCCTGGTCGAGCTTTGCGAGGGTGAGGCTCAACATAATACAGGGATCGTTTGCCCCTTCACAAGACATAGGGGAACGGGAGGCGAAGTTACACTCCGTTGGAATTAACCCGGCTGACGCAAAAGCGCGGACGGTGTTACTCGTCGGAGTGAGTGCCAAGTGAACTGTTTGCAAAATGGGCGAACGTGTATAAAAATGTGTATGTTTGGGTGTAAATATATAGTATTACAGAGAGAGAGAGTGCTGCAAATCTAAGAATAAGGCTACTCTCCAGATGTAAACCTGCAAGACGGGAGCATGTGGTAGCGTGTGTGTCGTGGGAATCGACATGGCCGACGCATGAGCCCGGTCATGACCCCCCACGACCACTAGGGTACAGTTTTGTAGTCTTGAACATGATGGTAGATTGTAAAAGGGTGTGAGAGGCGAGCGTGCGTGGCTTTGCCCCTTGCGTTTTAAGAGATACACAGGGTGTTTCTCTCGGGAAGGGAGTTGTCAGGGCAAAGCCAGCCTAAATATAGGGGCAAGGGGCCTCATATTTAAAGATATTGTAAGTTCAAAATATATTCCGCATCAAGGCGAAAAACCCACGTGAATTTCACTTCTCTGTAAAGCTGGACATAGAAAAAACACACGTGGTGTATATCCAGCTTTAGCGCAGGGACCCAGGGGAGAAACGGTATGTTAGATAAGGTCTAATCATCTCGTTTAATTTATACAGTAGTCGGAGTCTTACGAGACGTAATCGGTTGATGTCAAGATGTCGTCACGGTAAATTGAGAAACGAGATTCTAAAAGATAGAAATGTCGTGTCATCATAAGTTATAACAATCATGGCAAGAACGAATCGGTTTTCTCGACAAGTGAAGTCACGCGTGAGATGACTTGTATTGATTCTGCCTCGATATACGTCATCTCCCACCGTTTTGACAGGTGGACAGATGAGCGTCGGTCCACCTGACAGTTTAGGGTAAAAAGTATATATACCTGGAAGAGCAGAGCATTAGACACACACTTGGGGTCACACACACGTTGGTGAAGTCCAGGACAGGCGGACTCTGTTTCCTGGCATAAGGGTACCTTCGATCACAGGACCCTGAAACGGCTGGAATCGCCAGAGAGGGCATTCCATGATTGATTTAGTTTAACGTTGATAGGCGGCTACGGGGCCGAATTCGTGAGAAGGAACACCCCAGGTGGAACGTATAAGTTTAGATTGTCGAGTAGCAGGTATCGTCCTGCAATAGTCAGAAGTGTAGGTTAATTGTATTGTGCGTATTAACCCTTTGAAGCGTCAGCCTGATTGCGTTCTGAGTAGTTTATTTTGCTTTCGGAACATCGTAATACCGACTGAAGATCGGTGTGAGTGACAATTTCGCCCTAGCACAAAAGGGGCATTTGTGAATCGTGAATTCAACCAGGAACGGTGGATATTTCAATAGGACTTTCACGGAGGACTTTCAAAAGGCGCATAAGGTATGAGTAGACAATATCTGACCCAAATCAGAAGTACGGTGGTTTATAGATGACGAACATTGCTGGTCGGAACCCTCCGACAGCCAGAGGTACAGTTACGCGCAGACGTTGACATTTGAGCCTAAGCGGGTGAAGCTCTTATGGCGAGCTCACAGTAATAACATTTCAGATTTGTGAAGCTCTTATGGCGAGCTCACGGTAGTAACATTTCCAGTGTGTAGACTATAGTGCCAGTACAGGGCTATAGAATGACTATATGATTGTTTAGAATTATTTAACCGTAGTGACCCATTTTCTGTGAAAAGAATTGAATTGTTGATTGTTGAAATATTGAAACGGATTTATTTTTATGTGTAAATAAAAGAATCGTTGTTACTTTAAATCATTCTTTCCATTATACAGCCTGAAGTGATTAGGAATCACACCTAACGGAAATCGAACCTATTTCAGGACAATTTGGCAGAGAAGGAATCACGGCGTCGGTCTAACTCAGCTCTCTGCGCCGAGTTCGCGACACTTGGATTCCGACCCTCCACGTTGGTCTAATTTTTCCCGCAACTTCATCAGCGGGACTAAATAACCCCACGTCAGCCCAGGCCTTACGGGGCCTCAGGAGTCCCTGACAGTGAGAGCTTTCAAGAAAATGATGTCAGCTTCTGGTCTTTTCAGTGTAGGAAGAGAATGATACATATTTTATAGTGGTTATCCTATAACTTATTTTGACTTGTACTGTATGATATATGACTGTGACCTTAAACCCCAATAAAAATACATCAGATAAAAGTTTCTGGCTTCAGAATTCTGTTTTTCTATCTTCAAATGAAAAACTAATATTTTTATACTGTACCAATGACCCAGACTTAGCTGGTGCTAACTCTAACAAAACCAGGGCCAAACACAAATTTTGCCCCCCAATCCCCAAAATTTGCATCCAAAACCAAAAGAAATCATGTCCTATAGGACATCCATACTACGCCCCCACTGCGCATGCGCAGTGTCAAGGACGTCCCGAAATTGGCGCCAATTATCATTCTCTGTTTGGCCCTTCATCAGTCAACATCTCACTGATCTTTGTGCTTGTAAATCTCAGTTTAAAGGATGCCAGACACGTAATTTTGGGAGAAATGGTGATTCTAAGGAGGATATAGAAGGAGGAGAGGAAAAAGAAGTGACAAAAAATAATCAGGGCTGTACTTAAAATTTTTTATGAAATTATGTTAAGTTGCCTATTTTCGAGGCATGGGCCTCTTGTTGTCATTCTTGCTAAATGTTGCACTGCTTATTCAGTGTTTCCTCTCCCCTAGCCTTCTAAAGTCCCCCCTTGCAATTCTTCCATGCTTTTGGCATATTTTTGAGAAAGTTCATTTCTAAAATTTTCTTGGGAGAGTTGCTTGGATACAGAATGTTTTCTGTTATTTTCCCCATAGTTACGTTTTCACCCATGGGTGTATAAACGTTGTGTTCTGCATCTTCCATCTGATGTTCTGCAGATTCTCCCCTGGGAGTCTCTGTCATGCATCAGATAGAGTGTAATTTTGATGACTGATTTCGGGCCAGTTTTTTCAGTGCCTGGAGTCATGTTTTCTGGTGTTTTACACTGTTTGTTTACATTGGCAACAGCCTTTTTTGAGGGGGGCTGTTTGCCTTTGGTGTAGTTTATCTCACGATAAGATACATTTATATTATCCGTAAGTGTCTCATTAATTATTTAATATAAATTTAAAATTTTTGACCACACTTTGCCATCAGATCCATCGGGGCTCAACGTTACTTTTCAGAAACTTGGGCTTCGCCGAAAAAATATTTTTTCAAAATTATTTTGATTTGCAATTGTTTTTTCGTTTATTAATGGATCATGTTATTATGTATCTTTGTGTCAGGGGTTTGTGCAAGTAACTAGGACTTGTTGTTGACTTTTCACAATGAAAGGATATTGTTCAAATTGTAATAGGAAGAAATCTTCCTCTGACTTTCATGATCATTGTATTGATTGTAGTCAGTGTTCTCGCACTAATCCCTGTCCTATATGTCAATTTTGGGATGACAAACATTGGAAACGTGTGTCACGGTATGTTGTTACTGGAGAAAGGGCGTAGCCGGCTCTTTCTCCGCAAGGTCATTCTACTCTCTCAGTTTCTATTTCAGAGGAACAAGAACAGGGTGATGTTTCCATGTTATCTTCTGCAAGTGCGCTTCCATCGTCACAAATGAATTCAGAGCTAGCGGCAAAAGTGCTCATGGAGATTAGACAAATGTCGTCCGCTAGCTTGCCCGGTGTAGCGTCCATTCACCGAATGGTTCGGCAGCCGGGTTCATCCGATGCGGTCCAGGAGGAAATGTTGGGTGATGCGAGCACTATAAACATTCAATGTGCACACCCAGTGACGGCGGATAGTAAGCGAGATCGGAGGAATCCTTTGAGTCCGGTTCCTAGCTCGTCCAGGTCCAGCCGGGCCGCGAGCGAGAGAGGCCCCCTCTCTCGTACAACAACATCTGGGACCAGATGTTGTGGTACAAAATGTGTCGCAAGCGGAGCATACGTCCGTCGCTCGGGACGCTCCGTTGTATAGGCAGTCCGCGGAGACTGCTAAGGCTTCTTCTTCTCATCAGCGCACACGACCGCACCTTGGCTGCGTGACCGCCGATATCTTACCAGCTTCGCCGATCAAGGATTCTTCGGCGACCAGGTCACACCATCCGGCAGCCAGGGACTCGAGGCCGATGGACTCCGGACGTTCGCATAGAAAAAGTATGCGGGAGCCATCTGATGTGGAGCTGCCCTCGGCGAAGCAGCGGAAGACTGCGCCTCCGCAGGTCTCGACGCCGGACATTCTTGTGCAGATAGCACAGCTTATCGCATCATCCCAGCAGCCGACAGAAATGGTGGTGGATCGAGAATTATCCGACGGCGCTGGGTCGGTACGCTCTGCCGAAGCATCGGGGGCGGACGACCGGGAGCATCATGAGGTCCGACCGGATGGTGAAAGGGATACGGATGATTTGGAGCTATCCCTTTCGGAACAACATAAAGCTGCCGTGGACTTCATCCGGCACTTTCTCCCTCAAGTTGTTCCGTCGGGCCAGACTGCTGCGGTTCCGGACAAGAGGATTATAGCGTCATTGGACTCTGAATTTTTTGAGCGGTTCAGGGACATCGCTCCCGAGTTTCCGTCGCAGTCCAATAATGTTGCAAGAACATTTGAATTATTGAACGACACTATATTTAAACTTGCTTCCAAGACAGGGAAAGCAGGTTTCTTGTCTGCCAATACTCTCAACCTGCCTTTCATTAATGCAAGGAATAAATTCGACACGGCAGGACAGGGTATCCCGAGAGTTCCTCTGCGTATGGACGACGAGGCGGAAGTCTTAGAGCTATCATTACCGTCGTCGGCTTCTATTCCAACCGCGGTGTTGGAAACAGCTATTTCGTCTAACAGAGCCAATTTAGATGCCTTATCTTACGCAGATCACCTTACTAAGGCGTTATCACTGTGCCTTCAAGGGAAAGAATTTCAGGATATTCAATCCTCTTTAAGACTTCTTTCAAGGGCAGTAGCTTATTCCACGTGTAACTGTTGGTTAATCGGTGAGTATTATTTAGTTGGTCAATGCTTGTTGAACACTACTGTACTCCAAGGTTTCTCCATGAGAGGTGGGATGCTGGAGGTAGTATTTGAGTCTAAGGTTGGATTGGAGCCAGAACCAGTGGTTGGAGCAAAGGAGTCTGAGGGGGAGGAGAGACATTTCCTCACTTTTTTGGTCTTTCTGTCGACTGTGTAGATAAATCCCTCCTCATCCACTAACTCTGTGTTTCCACCTCAGGATCTAGGCTTAGTTTTTTCTTTTTGTTAGGAGTTTTGACTGCTTGGCTCTGACTGTCATTCAAGCCTTTCTGGGAGGCCAACATTTCTATTATGTCCTTGTCTGGACAGAAAACCTTACTGTTTAGGGGATCCGCAGGATCCAATGGAACCGTCTCAGCTGTGATTTGTGATGGTGATTGGGTGCCCATTGCACCCTCATTCAGAGACCCTTTGTGCCCTCCCGCTACCTCGGCATATGTTTTGTGCCCCGAGACGCCTGTGACTTCTACCACATCTACCTAATTTTCTTTGACAGGGGTAATTGAGGTTCGAGTTGCAAGAACTTTGTGGACCTCAGCCACCACCTGAATCTTCCTGACAGGAGAGACAGGTGATGGTGTGGTGAAAGTCCCCCTGATAAAATCCCTGATGACTGCATCCTTCTCTTCAATCTTGGCTTCCTTTTCCTCAATTTTTTTAGTTAGATGTGCTATCTGATTTTTTAGGTCTTTGAGAACCCCCTTGAACTAGGCTGGGGAGTAGCCCTCGCATTCTGAACTGGATGCATCCTTTATTTTGTCACCCCCTAAACCTGAGTTATTGTTAATAATAGAACTCTGACTTACCTTGCTCTCTTGTGCTGACACTCTCCTGGCTGCATTTCTTTGCCCCTCTTTTCTTTATTCCTATCTGTGTTCTCCTCTCTTCTCCTCTCCTGTGTGCTGAAGGTGGTTTTCTTCATATGTGATAGCATTTTTATTTTAGGTTCAAGTTAGATGACTAGACTCAGAAAAAGCAAACAGTTTGTGTTAGGTTTTTACTCTTTTTGTAACTCAGAATGTGATGAAAATCACTTTTCTGTAGTTAATTAATTCAAGTCTGCTCTTACTGTGAATCGTCTTACTGAATGAGGATGACTGGTCATGGGTTGAGGCAGTTATCGACTCAGGATCGACGATGATGATGATGAAAACATAATAATTTATCAAGTACACACACCCTCTTCTGGATCAAGTGAATGTGTAAGGTATTATATCACCCAAAGGTGATAGTTCTAGTTATTAGCAGTCTTCGTGCACAGGGTGTGCTCATAACATATTAGGCTGCTGATCAATTCATTCAGGTCAACATTAAAACATATTGCCTCTCTAGATCATGTTGTTGTGTTGGAAAATATGCAAAATACTTGATTTGTAAAAGTATCATGTTTGAAATTTATAATTCAATCAATTTTATGTTTCAGCTCTTCCTAAAAGTTTCTGATAAAGGCATTCCTTCAAAGTTTGATTCAACTTCATTGACTGTTAAGATATTGAAAAATCTCAAGCGTCCTGTGATTGCTCCACTTACCTATGCTATTACTATTTTTGAAGACCGAACCGAAGGCTTTATTCTTAAAGTTAATGCTACGGATGGTGATAGTAAGGTAAGATCTCAGTAACTTTTTCACTTTTTCTTTCACAAATTGAACATGGAAGGTTTAGTTTTCTGATGCTCTTAGTTTATAATCTGTGTTTTAACTCGCAAATTCTTTAGCTCACATTATGGAAGGAAAATTCTTGTTGAATGTATCAGTACACTGTGGGCTATATACCATCAGAATCAATGCAGAGACATATGAGGTTTTTCTTAGCCCTTTACCTAACACAAATAAGGGACCACACAGACAAAAGAATTTCTTGAATAATGAACCTGGTTCATTTTTAGCTCAACTTTGACGTAAGTCAAATTTGAGCTTATGCCATGGCCAGTCATCCGTCTGTCCGTCTGGTCATTTGTCCATCTGGCCGTCAAGAATTCAATACGGCTCGGGCTAGAGGCCGTATTTATGAACTGATCTTTACAAAATTTCTTGGGTACCTTTGTTATCACCATGTGACGAGAACGAGTGTTTTGGGGTCCTGTCCAAAATTCAGATTGGCCACTGGCAGCCATTTTGTACAAAATTAGGTGCAATCAGATTTTGCGCAGAACTTCCATATAAAAACTCTGATTTGAAAATTTTTTTGTATGAATGTTTAGTACCATGGGATACATCACATATAATACAGGTTTTTTTCTCGTGCGTAAATTATGCAAATTAGACTAACTTTGATGTATTTAGTGTTACTTTCAGCACTGTAAGTGCAAATGTCAATACGGCTCGGGCTAGAGGCCGTATTTATGAACCAATCTTTACAAAACTTCTTGGGTACCTTTGGTATCACCATGGGACGAGAAGGAGTGTTTTTGGGCCTGATCCAAAATTCAAGATGGCCGATGGCAGCCATTTTGTACAAAATTAGGTGCAATCAGATTTTTGCACAGAACTTCCAAATGAAAGTGCTGATTTGAATAATTTTTTGTGTGAATGTTTAGTACCATGGGATACATCAAACATATAATACGGGTTTTTTCTCGTGCAGAAATTATGCAAATTAGATGAACTTTGATTTTTTCAGTGCTACTTACACACAGTAAGTGCACATGTCAATACGGCTCAGGCAAGAGTCTGTATTTATCAACCGATCTTCACGAAACTTTTTGGGTACCTTTGTTATTACCTTGGGATGAGAACGAGTGTTTTTGGATGTGGTCCAAAATTCATGATGGCTGCCAGTGGCCATTTTGTACCGAAATTAGGTCTAATCAGTTTTTTGTACACAACTTCTATATGGCTCAGGCAAGAGGCCATATTTATGAACCAAGCTTTACAAATCTTCTTGGGTACCTTTGTAATCACCGTGGGATGAGAACAAGTGTTTTGGGGTGTGGTCTAAAATTCAAGATGGCCACCAGCAGACATTTTGTACCAAAATTAGTGCAATCAGTTTTCTGTACAGAACTTCTGTATGAAAGTTCTGATTTGAATAAATTTTTGTAGGAATGTTTAGTAACATGGAATATATCACATATAATACAGATTTTTTTCTCCTGCAGAAATTATGCAGATTAGATGAATTTTGATTTATTCAGTGCTTCTTATACACAGTAAGTGCACATGTCAATATGGCTCGGGCTAAAGTCTGTATTTATGAACTGATCTTCACGAAACTTCTTGGGTACCTTTGTTATCACCTTGGGACAAGAATGAGTGTTTCTGGGTATGGTCCAAAATTCAAGATGACTGCCAGTGGCCATTTTGTACCGAAATTAGGTCCAATCAGTTTTTTTGCCAACATCTGTACGGCTCGTATTTATGAAATGATCTTCATGAAACTTCTTGGGTACCTTTGTTATCACCTTGGGACAGGAACAAGTGTTTTTGGGTGCCTTTGTTATCACTGTGCTTTGAGAACAAATATTTTGGGGTTCAGTCAGACCCACTCTGGGACTCAAAGATTTCTTTTCTAGTTTAGCATATGACTGTCACCCACCTTTACAATACTTTACCTATACATTTGTTACAAGCTACGGTCAGTATTTATGTACAGACCGTTACAATACTTTATATGTACCTTTGTTATCAGGTCATTACCTAGATGTTTGTCATTGCTGTGTCACATACTATACATGTACATGTCTTAACAAGTTGAGCTACAGTGTCATTGACACTTTCATTCACCTAAAAAGCATAGCTTATGACCCTAATGAGTGGTCACAAACTATGTTTTGAGGCAAAATTTGAAAATAAAAAATTTGATGGTGATTTTACGCTAGCGCCTCTCATTTTCCTATTTAAATAAGTAAATTGTTAGTTTGTAACTTGGATACCATGTAACATGGTGAATTTGTACTGGAAGTAAAAAACTGATGCTTGCTGATCACACAAAGTCGTTATTTGGCTTTGCCTTGTCAAGGGCTAAGAAATTTGTTATTACCCTTTTGGGGTCTTTTTTATAATTTTTTTATGATTATTATCATTTTTTTTTCTATTTTATTTGTAACTAATTTCCTTGCCCCTATTTCCTAAAAACTCTTATCAAAAGTTCCGGAAAATTTGCACACTTATTTCCTCCATCATGAATTGGAATCCTCTTTGTGGTGACATGTTGAGGAAAACTCTTTTTCTGTCGAAGTCAAGCAGAAATATAGCTGAAGTACAGATTTTTCTCTCCAAATTCTCTAAAATGTTGTGTCGAGTTCTCTAACAATTCACACATTTAGAGCACATTATGATGCAACAAAATCACTACACAACTCATTTAGCATTAACCCTTTACTTAACAAATTGGTTTCATCTGCCATCTGCCTACCTAAAATGCAAATTCAGCAGAAGAAACAAATTTCAAATAATTTCAATAGAACCATATCTTGTGACCCCTCATTGGAGTGAGCTGATTATTCCAATGAGGGGTCACATGATATAGTTTTGTTGAAATTTTTTTAAGAATTTGAAGAAAAAATAATATTTTTAAAATAATAAATTTTAATATCATCTGTATTGGGAGAAGAGCTAACCTCTTTTTACTCCAAAGATTTAAATTTAAAAATGCTATCTAGTTTGATTTATGTCTCTTCATTGGCAAGTCAGGTCAATTACTTTTTCTCTATGATATTACAATGGGGGAGAGAGTTAAGATGTGTCAGGGAAGGGAGCATTTGGGTTGAAAATTCTCTAATGCAGTAAATGCACAGAATGACAAACGCGTGTGAATGGGTAAATCAATATGGAATGAGTGCCAGTGCGGAAGGATAGAACAAAAGGCTGCAGGCCTCGAGTTTTATCCTTGTGTTATGGCACAAGTGCCATTTCGATTAACCCATTCACATGCGTGTGTTATTCTGTGTTTATTACGTGCCTTCACATCTATAAAACAATTATTAGAAGGACACTCAGCAATTCATTTGTCACTATTAACACAGACAACACGTTTTATCGCCAACCAAATTTGCAAGGGGAACCCGTGTTAATATTTCGTCTCCAGAGTTGCAATGTGTTCTATGTGCCTATTGGCACATAGACCACATTGGAACTCAGGGGACAGTTTTCATCTATCGCTAGCGATTCAACTTGTAATTGCATTGCACACATTGTAGAAAACTCCAGTGAAATATCGCTTCTATTTAAAAATAGTCTGTCAACAATTTCCATTCCGCACATATGTGCGGAACAGATTTTTATTTTCCGCATGATTTAATGTTGCTGTTGATGGTGATTTCATAGAACAGGCATGTAATAAACAATTTTTGGTAATTTTTCAAAAAAGTGTAGCAACCAAAAACACCTTTTCAGCTTATGGACAACCAGGTGCAAACTAAGGATCTAAGAGATGAAAGTTTTTTTGTGTCCTTCCAGTCAGTGGCCAGGTCTTTTTCTGAATATCGCCTTTGAAATTTTAATATTTTGAAACTTTTGGCCTCCAAAACATAACTTATGTCATTTGTAAGTGTCATCTTTTAGTTGAGTTGAGTTAGTTAAAGCACAAAGGGTGAATTTCACTTCAGTTCTTTAAAAATCAATTGTTTTTGCTTCTTTTGTATTAATTTTAAGAAATTTGTATTTTCCTTTCTGCAGGCACCAAACAATCAGTTGAAATATACTGCAAGTGGAGAAAGAAACACTTTGGAGTTCTTTAGAATTGATGAATACACTGGTGAAGTTTATTTAATTAGTTCTCTTTTGAATGATGCTGCAAATACAGCACAGTTCATAGTGAGTGTTTCTGTTATATAAAATTTGAATTAGGAATGTTTGAAAAGCAGATTCTCAATTTGCCTGCTCCTCTAGTTTTCTTAGTCAGGGTCAGTGATGCATGTTGGTTATTAAAACAACATTTGTTTGGGGAAGATTACTGTTATAGTATAGTTTTAATAAAGACAATAAATAATATGAAGAGACTTCTTTAATAAAAGTTGCATTAAAATATACTGACATAAGGTCATAAAAAGTGAAAACCCTGATTAACATTGGGTTTGTTTTTTGGTGTCTTCCCACTAGACTAATTCCCTTTAGACCAATTCCCTTTAGGCCAATTCCCTTTAGACCAATTCCCTTTAGACCAACTACATACTGTTATTGATTAAGGGTTGATTAAGGATAATTAGAAAAACATTTATTTATAAAAATATGCCCAACATCTATAAAATATCGACAAGCCAGAAAATGAGCAGACTGTCATCTGAAAAATGAGGTCCCCAGAGGGTAAATATGGTGATACTATCCTGCACTGCAGGGTAGCATCACTAATTTTACCCTCTGTGAACCTCAACCTGAATCAAGGTCTCAAACATAAACAGAAAGAGGTACACAGATGATAAACTGGCCCACTGTATGGGATAGCATCAGCAAATTCACCCTCAGGGGACCTCATTCTGCAAATGACAGACTGCTTATTTTCAGGATTGGCTATCAATAACATTAAATAAATTTATAAATATTTATAAATATATCAAATTATTGATATAGAATTATTTTTAAAGTAAAACACACCAGTTGGTCTAAGGGGAATTGGTCTTTCAGGAATTGGCCTCATGGGAATTGGTTTAAAGGGAATTGGTCTAGTGGGAATGAACCGTTTTTTTTGTTCAAATTGGGGTGGAGGACAGGATTTTATATTGTATTATTTATTTTCTGGGAAACAAACTGTGAGCAATAAAAGACTCTTCCTATATACGCATATTTGTGTGAATTTAACTGGCAGGTGCTAAATTATTTTCAGTCATAAAAATTTGTTCACATATCTTTGCCTTGTATCAGTTCATGGGAGAGTGCCTATGGGCTTTATCCCATAGATTTTAACAGGCAAATCTTTATAGACTCATTCACACTTCTGACTTCAGAGTGTACAGATGCAATATTACTTACTTGAGGGCTTCCCTGGAATTTCCAACAGCAATCGGAAAGATCCTGTCAGCTCTGGACATCTCCTGCCCACTCACTTGGACCTTCAAATGAAAGTCTTGAGCATCCATTTTTTTTAACCTTTTAGGCCTGACATGATAATTGAATAACCCATCACACAATCAGTGTGTTATTTTTCCTTATTCCTGAAAATGCTAATGTTTTGATGACAGTCTGCTCAGTGTACATTTCAAATATCACAGCATGGGTATTGCATACAAAAAAAAACACTCTCCCAAGGCTTCAGTGTACACTCTTGATAATTCAATTGAAGATTCTTGAAAAATGAATAATATACTTTTAAGGTTTATAAAATTGCAGCATTCTGTCATGCAGCATTTTGTCATTGTGTTATTCTGTCACTGCGGCAATTGACATAAGGCATAGTGTTTTGCTATATAATGTAATGAAGCAAAATTATGTGGAGCCATTCTCTGTATTGGCATCTTTTGGCACCATGAATATGTTTCCATTTGATGTCACCATGCAAAATATTTGAAATGAGGTTGCTTGTTTTGCAATTATTCCATAAATTGAGTGACTTACAAACAGACATGTTACCTCTCCCAGAACGCCCAGGAAAATCCTGGAATTTCAGTGTAGTTTCCAGCCTCCCAGACAGGAATCAGTTTTGGACCAAAAATCCCGGAAAACAATAGTCAAATATTTCGTTCCCGGTGTAACTTATGAAAAATGTTCGGAGTCAAATCACATGCATTTCAAACTCTGGTAAAAACTCACGAAGCAGTAAAATATGGATTTAAGTTAAATTTATTTAAGAAAAGGGTATTTTAGGATATATATTTCAACTGTGTTCATGTTTATTTCTGGGGTTTTTCTTCGGAGAATTGTGATCAATGTGCGAGTGTCAAAGTGAAAATAGGTGACTTACTTTCAAAAAATTGAAAACTCCACCTTCATTTAAATGAAGTTTTGGGAAGTTAATATATATCAAAAGGAATTAAATAATATATATTTATTTAGTCCTTCATAGAATAGCTTTAATTTTCATCCCTTTTCCAAAATCAAAACGTAAACAACAACAACTATTTAGCACAGTTTAAAAGTAGGTTAAAGTCGCTTAGGATGCCGAAAAATTATGACTGCATATTTGAACACAATGGACTTATTTTCTAACACTACATTTATTTTGTTGTGCTGACTACAGAACTGTTAACTGTTGGCCATCTGTACCCAGAAAATTTTGAATGGAATTAAAAAAAATGCTTCAGTGATGAAAAGAAAAGTTTTGTTTAGGGCACAAACGTCCCACATGCATGAAGTTTGATAAAGATACTTTCTGAGTACTTATGTTCTTGAAGTAACTAAACATTTGGACATCTTTTCCTTTTAACATTTCCAGACTTGGGAAATTATTAGCTAAGTAGACTTTGATAAGAGCAAATCACAGGTGGAGGTGCATTGTGGGACAGTGTGGTGGGGAGGGGGGTGGGGGGGGGGGGCTCATGAAGAAGAGGATCCTGGGGAGGGGGAGGGGGGAGGGGTCAAATCAACAGTTATTTTATGATTTTTTAACATAGCATAAATGCATCAGCATAGTTGACAACTAGTTCTGGATATAAGCTGTGTTAACCCTTTACCCAACACAGATGATATCAAAATTTATTATTTTAAATATCTTTTTTTTTTTCAAAAATTTCAACAAAACCATATCAGGTGACCCCTCATTGGATCGAGCTCGTTCCAATGAGGGGTCACATGATATGGGTTTGTTGAAATTTGTTTGAAAAATACTATTTTTTCAACTGCTGAATTTGCATATTACGCGGGCAGATGCGGCCAATTCGTTGGGTAAAGGGTTAATAGTGGTCCATGAGCTGAAAATTCACAAGTTTTTTCTTTTATTTTGTCCCCGTGCAAACGTTTCCTTGAAATCCATCCCATTTCCCTGAAAATCACCCTCAGGTTCCCTGAAAAATTATTCTGGAGGTTAACATGTCTGCTTACAAACTGCTTCATTTTTGTAGATTTTCACACACAACAGACAATGTTCTGAATGAAGTGTAGTGTAAATTTCAAATCAGTGTACTATTTGAACTAAGATGGAGTGATCTCGACCTTTATCTGATTTATTGATTATTTGTTCAATGATGTTGTGGGAGGTAACTAAACTTAATATTGTTAAAAATTGCCTTGTTCACTTCAGGATGTGGGTATTGGGCTATGGGTAGGGTCTTATTGGAACATATACGTTATTGTGATGAATTGATGGGTAACATGATCTGAAGTTTGTTGCTCAGAGTAAATGTTCAACCTCGACACATCTCGTCTCAGTTGAACATGAGCTCTGAGCCACTAACCTCGGACCATGTTTCTGTCAATTCATCACAATAACTTATAATGTTCTTCATTATGGAAAGACAAACTCTTGAGTCATGGAATCCAGCAAAACAGATTTGAGAACCATATTACTATGATTTGGCCTAACAAAGTATTTTATTACATTTGCAGTTGAAACTTTTTTTTAGGTTTTAGAATATTTTATCTTTCAATAAGTTTACAACCATCAGTGTATGGGGTAGAATAACATAGAGCAAATTGAGGGCGGAATGCAGGGAATCGAATCAATCACTCATGTTGGATTTTTTCTTGTATTTCATGAATATCCTTGGTGCACATGCAATACAGGAGAAACTCCACAAGGGTCATTCATTCTTGTCCCAGTTCTCTGGCAGCAGGGTTGTGTTCTGTGTTTAAACCACAATTCACCTTTAAGTGAATATGGCTGATATTTTTGCAAAAAAAATTTTACCTCAGACCATGATTTTAACCCTTTACCTAAGACAGTGACCAACACTGCCAGAAAATTAACCAGAATAAGCATACCAAAGCCTAAAATATCTCTGAAGTTTCTAAATGAAACCATACACCTATGGATATTATTACCACTAGAACCAGCTCGTTGAGATGGTTCTAATGATATCCATATTGGTATGGTTTTATTGAAAAATTGTAAAATTTGTTTTTTAAAAATACTGTGTTAGGTAAATGGTTAAAAAAAAATATCACATTTTTATTCACATCATTATGTTACTCAAATGCATAATGTCCAATCAGGTGCATTCTTACATGCTGTAGTACATCTCACTATGGCTGTACTGTATCGGATAATGTTGAATACACACAGCAATTGTGTTATACAGTATGGCCGGTATAGAATGGTCACGTTCCACAGGGGGTAATATTTCCATGGATGCAATCATATTAGATTCCAAACACTAATTATAGGAATAATCATATCAAATTGAATTAATGAAACACTGGATACTGCCCAGTGCTTTATTAATTAAAATTTTGCTGATGGCCATTTTTATTACCTGATAAATGCATGCATAGATATCAGTTCCCACGTGTGGATTATGACCAGTCCACAGTGACTGTACTGTAATATCCCCAACTTGATAAAACTAAAGATTTGTGAATAAAAAGTACAAGTTTCATGTTTGATGGAAGGTAGTCAGAGGAACTTGAGATGAGAGAATATCCCCATTTCAAAGAAAAAAAAGGAAGATTACTTTTACAAGGTTTCTTTGTATTAAGTTCAAGTATTTATTTCTTAGCCCCTGAAGTAGGGTCTTTTGAATGTCCTCAACTCTCCACAAACAGAATACTTTGCTCTAAATTCTTAACTTTTTTGCTACTTTTTGATTAACTGGTTGAGGGATAGATTATTTTTGGTGGTCTAAATTTGCTTTAAAAAATTTTTTTATTCCAGATTATTGAAGAGTGCCCACTGGCACTCTCCAGTAAGTTGTAATAAAACAAATTTATATGAACAAAATATTTGTGTTTTACTGAATATTAAATATGAGCACGGAAAATTTTGACTTTTGCTCTGGTACCCTCACTTTTTTAAAGTCCTTATAGTGGCTTCTAACACTCAAACAGTTAACAATTGAAAATGTACTTAGTTCTGTTGTTCAATATTTCCAGATGAATGTGAATGTTGATGATCGTGGTACACCCTCACAAAGAGCCATACCAGGTGCTGTCGTAACAATTACAGTGATCAGAAATAATGCTTGTCCAAAATTCAGCAGTTCATTTGTGACAGTAAATAAAATGCTGGACAGTGCTACAGGAGTAATTTACACAGCTAAAGCAACAGATACTGATCATGTAAGTTTTTTCCTTTATTTATTTGTTTGTTTTATTCAGGTTTATCCCTTTACCCAACACACAGGATATTAAAAATTATTATTTTTATTATTGATTTTTAAATTGTTTAAAAAAAATTTGACCAAACTATATCATGTGACCCCTCCTTGGCATGAGCTTGATCAGCTCGTTCCAATGAGGGGTCACATGGTATAGTTTTGTTGACATTTTTGAAAATTGTTTTTTTTTTCTACTGCTTAATTTAAAAATTACTCAGGCAGATGTGCTGATTCGTTGGGTAAAGGGTTAATGACATTTTCAGGTTTCCATCTGAATTCCCTTGAACTAACCAATGAGTCCCCATATTCTCTGTTTCCTTTCTATCAAACCTTTACCCATCTTAAACGTTTAAAAAAAAAATTATTTTAAATTTTATTTTTAAACCATATCATGTGATGATGCTGACTGGAATAAGCATTTGATGATTGGATGAGCTCATTCTAATGAGAGATCACATGGTATGATTTTGTTTAAATTTTTTTACAACTACTATTTTCAACTGCTCAATTTGTAAATTATGGAAGTGGATACAGCTGATTAATTAGGTAAAGGGTTAACCTTTTACATAATGTAACAACCAAGACCAGCCAGTGATTTTCACAAAAACTACCATTAACATTTGTTAATCTTTTTCTGTTTTACCCCCAAAACACAACTTATGACCCCTCATTGCAATGAGTTTGTTGGACACATTCCAAAGAAAGGTCAAAAGCTGTGTTTGTAGTTGAAAACTGGATTGTTTGGGTTATTAGAAGTTTTCTTTTGCCATTGTCAGTTAGGTAAGGATTCATTTAATGAGAGTATCCAATTAATAGAAAATGGGTCTAATTCCTATATTCTGTTGAGAAACAGAGCATTTGTTCCATGATATCTTGTTTGACATTTCTCAGGGTGATCTGTCAACCAAAATGGATTAAATGTTTATACTGGAGGTACTGTGGCAGAATAAGTCTATTCTATAAGGATTGAAAGTTCAGTGATTGTCAAAATAATTCCTCAACAGGTCACTAGCTTTTAATTCTAATTCTATTCTAATTTATTCTATAACCCACATACAATTTTCAAATCAAATTCGTGCTAATTTGATATTTGAAAGTTATGTATAACTAACAGGGTTACTCAATTAACCCTTTACCTAACATAACGGCCATAACCGGCCAGTGCTATTCACAAAAATCGCCAATTAATTTTCATTATTTTTTAATTTTTTTTATGACCCCTCATTGGAACGGTCTTGTTCCAATGAGGGGTCATAACCTATGTTTTTGAGACAAAAAATGAAAAAAAATAGTTATTCAAGAATTTTTTTTTGCAAGTGTCATCTGCTTTTCATGTTATGTGAAGGATTAAGACCTGGAGCGATCCACTTGATTGTGCTTCAATATATCATTCTTGAATCAAACCATTTATTATCTCCCTATTTGAAAATACAGTTTAGATTCATATTTAAAACAAGAAAATAAGAATTTAAACCACAAAACCTTGTTTGATGAAGTGCTTCATCCTTTGTAACCAGACATGTTAACTCTCTCGGAATGCCCGGGAAAATCCTGGAATTTCAGTGTAATTCCTGGCCTCCTGGACGGGAACTAGTTTTGGACCAAAAATCCTGGAAAACAACAGTCAAATATTTCGTTCCCGGTGTAACTTATGAAAAATGTTCGGAGTCAAATCACATGCATTTCAAACTCTGGTAAAAACTCACGAAGCATTAAATTATGGATTTAAGCTAAATTTATTTAAGAAAAGGGTATTTTATGATATATATTTCAACTGTGTTCATGTTTATTTCTGGGTTTTTCTTCGGAGATTTGTGATCAATGTGCGAGTGTCGAAGTGAAAATAGGTGACTTACTTTCAAAAAGTTGAAAACTCCACCTTCATTTAAATGCAGTTTTTGGAAATTAAAATATATGAAAAGGAATTAAATAATATATATTTATTCGTTCCTTCATAGAATAGCTTTAATTCTCATCCCTTTTCCAAAATCAAAACGTAAAAAACAACTATTTAGCTCAGTGTAAGTTAAAGTCGCTTAGGATGCCGAAAAATTATGACTGCATATTTAAACACAGTGGACTTATTTTCTAACACTACATTTATTCTGTTGTGCTGACTACAGAACTGTTAACTGTTGGTCGTCAGTACCCAGAAAATTTCGAATGGAATTAAAAAAAAAAGCTTCAATGATGAAAAGAAAAGTTTTGTGTAGGGCACAAACGTCCCACATGCATGAAGTTTGATAAAGGTACTTTTCTAAGTACTAATGTTCTTGAAGTAACTGAACATCAGGATATCTTTTCCTGTTAAGATTTCCATACTTGGGAAATTATTAGCTAAGTAGACTTTAATAAGAGCAAACCACAGGTGGAGGTGCTCTGTAGGACAGTGTGGGTGGGTGGTGGTGGGGAGGGGGGTCTCATGAAGAAGAGGATCCTGGGGGGGGGGTGTTAAATCAACAGTTATTTTATGATTTTTTAACATAGCATAAATGCATCAGCATAGTTGTCAACTAGTTCTGGATATAACCTGGTGTTAATAGTGGTCCATGAGCTGAAAATTCACAAGTTTTTTCCTTTATTTTGTCCCCATGCAAACTTTTCCCTGAAATCCATCCCATTTCCCTGAAAATCACCCTCAGGTTCCCTGAAAAATTATTCTGGAGGTTAACATGTCTGTTTGTGACAAAAGATAAGGGCCAAGAAATTTATGATTTCAGTACAATATAGATATTAACCAGGGCTGTAAATAACCTGCAAGGTGTGTTGGATATTTAACTGTTTTTTATGTTTGCATTATTTTTGGCAATAATTTGTGTTTTTCATATTTTTTAGTAAACTGTAAGCATGCAATAAATACAGAACAGCATATGCGTTCGGACTTGATTGATTTGGGCGGAGGGATAATATGTAACTTTTTTTCATGTTTGGGTTATTTTTGGCAATAACTTGTGTTTTTATATTTTTTTGTAAATTGTAAGCATGCATTAAATACAGAACAGCATATGCATTCCAAATTTGTTTTATTGCAAATTGTTGAAAACGTTTTTTAAAATTTGTAAAAAAGTCCTTGAAAATGACTTGAGAGGGTCCTTGAAAGTCCTTGAATTAAATCCTGAATACATTGAACCATGTACAAGAAAATTACCATGATTGCACCAGAGCCCTTACAAAAAAATTGTCATGCTCTACTGTTTAGTGTCCTAAAATATCCTGGCACACCATTTAACTGGTTGAGGGCTAGATTATTTTCGGTTGTCTGAATTTGTTATTCAAATGGAATGGCACTCTCCAATAATTTGTAATAAAATGTATGTAAACACAATATTATTTGCATTTGACTGAATATGGAATTTTATACACAGGTTTTGACCATGTAATACAGTTTGGGATTGATAGTGGGCTTGGCCCAATATTTTTGGGCAGAGTTATGGCCCTTTTCTGACTTAAAAGACATGTTGATATTGGTGTCCGGACGATAAATTCAGTTTGACTAATAGAAATGCAACAAAATTTTATACATAGGTTTATACCGTAACCACATAATGCATGTTGGAATTGATAGTGGACTTGGTCCGTTATTTTTCATATCAACAAACATAAATGACTAGATGCTCATGCTTGGTGGTGGGGGGGGGGGTGGGGGGGGGGGGCCTCCTTACCGTTGCACTTGGGTTTTTAGCTCACCTGAATTTCAGTCAGGAGAGCTATAGTGATCAATAATTGATATTTGAGATGATAGTTTGTTATGACATCGCAATTTGAATTTGTTCAAATCAAGTTGCCTCGCCCCTTGGTAGGGCCACACCCAAAAAGTGTGCTGAAATCTTAAAAAATCTTCTTCTCATGAACCAGCAGTAGCAGAAACTTGATATTTGGTGTGCTGCTTCCTTTTGAGGTGTTGACTCAGATTTTTTTCAAGAGAAGTTTGTGGGGCTATATTTGCCGTCGTTATGGGAGGGGCAAGAATATTTGCCCCTACCAACATTTCTATTTTCCAAACCGTGAGGCAGATTTGGAGCAAATTTGATATGAGGGCTCATTGGGTCATAAGTACTTAATTTATGCAAAAGTTTTTTTTCCCATGGCCCCATGGGAACCTCAGGAGCTAAAAATAGAAAAAAATTAAAACGCCCATATCTCCAAAACTACACGGTACTGAGAATTCTTATTTGGTATGAAGCTTCCTTAGGACCAATAGAATGGAATGATAAAAAAAAAATTGCTATTGGTTTTATCATGGGGTACTTATCTGGGACTTTGAAAAAGTGCTGAGTCAGCATTTTTTAACACTGTGGGTAATGGGAAAAACATATAAGACTACTTTTCTCCCAAACCACTGCTCCAAAAGCTTTCAAATTTCACATATAACATCTTTGAACGATTGTTTCACATTTTTATTGAAATCAATTCCCTGGGTCCATATTTAGGCTCTTTATGGACGCACAAATGTTTCAATTATTGCAGTATGAGGAATAATTTTTAAGAATCTTCTTCTTCAGAGCTGTCAATAAGAATCTTTTGATATTTGGTATGCAGCATCCTTAGGGGGGTGAGATTCAAGTTTGTTCAAGCCAAGTCCCTGGGTTCATATGTAGGCTGAAAATTTAGGGTCCCGTTCTGGACTTTGAAATTTTGGACCAAAATCCGGAAATTTTTTATTGGTTTTTTATGCGTTTCGGTCAATTTTAAGACAAATTTTTTTTTTTTTTTTTTACACTGAAAATTTGGGGGCCGGGTGGGACAGAAAATTTTGAACCAAAATCCAGAATTTTTGTTTTTTTCTTTTTTATGCGTTCCGGTCATTTTTAAGACAAAAAAATTTTTTTTTTTTTTCACTCTGAAAATTTGAGGAGCTGGCTGGGACTGGAATTTTTTTTTTTTTTTATGTGTTTCGGTCAATTTTAAGATACAAATTTTTTTTTTACACTGAAAATTTGGGGTCTGGATGGGACTTAGAAAATTTTGAACCAAAATCTGGAAATTTTTTATTGGTTTTTTATGCATTTTGGTCAATTTTAAGAGAAAAATTTTTTTTTTTCACACTGAAAATTTGGGGGCCGGGTGGGGCAGAAAATTTTAGACCAAAATCCTGAAAATTTTTTTTTGTTTTTTATGCATTTCGGTAAATTTTAAGACAAATTTTTTTTTTTTTACACTGATAATTTGGGGTCCAGGTGTGTTTTTGTGTTTTGGTCAATTTTAAGAAGAAAAAAAAAATTAGGCTGAAAATATTTTGTTTGGGACTTCAAAAATTTTCAAACAAAAATAAAAAAAAATCGTTTTTTTATGTGTTTATCTCAATTTTGGGACGTAAAAGTGCAGGAACTGAAAATAGAAGGAAAAATTCTGTGTATTGTGTGGGCACAACTGCTTCATCTAGTTGGTATATGCTTTTCTTAGGAGTGGCGTATGCAGCTTATTCAAATCAAGTCCCTGGTTTGATATTTAGACTACCATGTCAGGTGAGAACCCTCAGGCCCCCTGGGGCCTCTTGTTTTTATTATTATTATTATCATATTCTCTTCACTTGCTTGATAGTTTGTTCATGCTATGGATAAATACCAATTGTTTGTGATATTTTAACAAAAAAGAATTTTCTTTTCTGTGGTAAATATGTCAGATAAATGAAAAAAATTTCTGTTTGTATTCACAGGTTCATTTTGCTGCCATTACGTACTCGTTTGTTGGAAACACTGGCAATAATGCTGCTACACTATTCCAATTGGATCCAAAGTCAGGAGAGGTTCGAGTGGTTGGAGATCTACGAAATGATGCAGGACTGATTTACAATGTAAGTGAAAAGAAATAAAAACATGAACCTTCAATATATCATCATTAGTTTAACACAACACTTGCTGCTCTCTGTTCTTCAGGTATGATGATAGCCAGCTAGTGGCTACACCACTAAGTCCAAAATCAGAGTCCATTGTCTCTAGCAGAGTTTTATGACAACTCGTGTCAAAAGCAGCATTAAGGTCTATAATAACAAGCAAAGTTACCCGCTAAATATTCAAATGAGGATTATTATGTGTGAGGGTAAGATTATTATAATCCTTGATGGGTGTGGGATGGGAAAATCTCCCCTGAGGGCAAGATATTTGGGCCAGACACGAGGTTTGCCATCCCATACCTGTATCCATCATGGATTATTTTTCTCCCACCAACATGCAGCGATTATTCAAATGGAATGGCACATAGACATAGGCTCGAGCAAAATATGATTACGCCATTCCAACAAGTTATGTAAAACACCCACCGATTCAAACAAAAATCGTCTTCTGTGTTTATTACACATCCCCCATGCATTAAAATTCATTTAAATAAACAAAATTTAATTCCAATGTTTAAACCCAAAGGTGAAGAGTCCGTTATTTTTGTTTGAAGCAGTAACTCATCAAATATATCAATAAAAAATCAAAACAACCTTTAGGAAATCAGTCTAAATTACATTTGTTGTCTTTGTTTGTTGAAATTTGTATCGCTGTTTCTCTTCGACTGGTGTCCATTCACACATCCATTTGGTGGCTATTACGGATAGTAAAAATATAAGTACAAATTTGGGCAGATTTGCCAAACAGCACTTTATTTAAGAAATAACTGTTGTTTTCCTTCGGTTTATGCGATATAAACCGAAAATTTTCAGCACAAGCTTCATAACTCGCATAGCGAGTTACGCGAGTTATGATTAAGCTTGTGCTGAAAATTTTCGGTTTATATCGCATAAACCGAAGGAAAACAACAGTTATTTCTTATAATTTAATCCGGCTGTAATATTAAAAAATTAAAAACTATGTGTATGTGAATGAAAAACTTTTAATTTTCGCATAAGACAACAGTCAAACTCAGGAAAGTGTGCCACAAACAGGTCACGTCAATCATTGTCAAATTGTTTGTTGTTTTGATTTTCGATCGCAGACGACAGATATTTAGCAAGTCACGTAACAATATCTGAATATCATTAAAAACATTTTTTTTTAGTTCCCCCAAAATCATGTATGGGTATATAATCTTTTATACGTCTCCCACTTCTGTATATTTTATGAAATTCAATTGTTCCTGAGAAATTATCATTATATTCTCGCTGACTGGAGGCGATGAAAAATCGATCATTGATCTTTGTTTACAAGCTTGTTATTCATCTATCAGTCTGCCCTCACGGTGACAATTGGATTGAGTGGGTGGGGCTTCCATAGTCTTCAAAGTTGGGTCGGATGTGCGAATGTGATGCGACATTCCAAATCATGATGTGATTTGGTTTATACGATTTTGACGACTTTCACGCTGTATGCTTTCAACCAATCAAATGCAGAGGATGGGGCAAATGATTAAATTATTTTGCTTTGGACGTTTTCATTTTCACACTACACAACAGATGATCAATAATTGTATAATGAAATTTGGAAACTTTCCGAAGTGTAACTAATGACTCGTTGGAAAAGGAACTAGTCTGAACGGTGCGGGGGAAAAAATTCTGATTTGTACATCATAAGTTAAATACAGTTACATTTATATCATAGTGGGGATTCCATTAAATACAAGAGTTTGAAGTTTAATGAATGTGTAATAAAATTTGTTCTTGTTATAAGACAAATGCATATCTCAATAGGCATTAGGTGGGAGACAAACATTTTTCAAATTGAAAAACTGGTATTGTGTTATTTTTTTTGCAGTTAATAATTCAAGCCCAAGATAGTGCTAAGTGTTCAGCAACACAGCGACTTCAAATCACAATTGATCGCAATCAGAATGTACCTATATGGGCTAATGCAGCAACTGAAGTGACCATTGATGAGAACTGGAACTTTGTGACCACAGTTGCCACTTTGACTGCAAATGATGCTGATCCAGTAAGTTCAAATAATTTTCCTTGTTTTCCCCTTTTTATCCTGATGTATGTAAAATCTTTTCAAAGTGTCCTTCCACTGTGTGTTTACTTTTTTGCATGACACTGTTTGGTGATGAATGTGTTGTGTCCTTGGGCAAGGCACTTAACCCAAATTGTCCACATGGGGGCACGATGATGCCGTGTATTAAGGCAAACTGCACATGAATGGTGCACATGTCTTCAACCAATCTAATCCTTCCAGAGCTGTAGTGCGGAGTTACGATGTTGGGGAGCCGGCAGCTTCTCATCGTTGCTCGGTGGTTCTCTCTGGGTACTCCGCCTTCTTCCATCCATAAACCTGTCACTGACACGATATGACCTTGGCTGTTAATGTGCCGATAAACCCTAATAAATTAATAAATAAATTTTGTGTTGAAGCACTTCATTCAAGTCATCAAGCAAACATTTGACATCCAATCAGATCTGTTCTTACAAGGCCTTTTTACATGGAATCCAAATTCCACGTTTTGGAGTATCCAGAACATTTCTTAATTTCTATTGTATTGCGTATCATTGAATACACACAGCAGCTGTGGTAGAAAAGGATTTCATTGTGTAATACTTTAGCCATTTTACATGTTTTAGAGGAATAACACTTTAACACTCAGTTTGCACTAATTTGTTGTTGGTGCAGCACTTGAAAAAAAATATTAATACAAAAATATTTTGCTACAATTTATTGGAGAGTGCCAATTGACAAAAGAGTTATTTTAAGCAACACCTTACTAAAATAAGGCTTGCACTACAAATGACCATTCTAAAGTAATTTAGCACTCTACCAGTTAATAGAGTTCTACTGATGAATATTATCATTATCTTTCCCCTCATCCTGCATATCCCCCCTTATCCCCAACTGGAAATTTCTTTTCTTTTACAGAAAATCATCAGTTACTTGTCAGAACTTGATATAACCCGGTAGGAGCTTTTTTATGAAATAAAAAATCAGCAAGTGCACAATGGAGGTGGGGGTAGAAATTTAGGCAAAAGTTTTTTTTTCTCTCAACCTGCTTCTACATTGTATCTTGATTATAAATAGCTCATTCAATGCATATTGACAACACTTATGGAAATATTTTGATGTAAAAATATGTTTCAGGTGGGAAAAAATATTATGGCCTTCACAACTTCTCCACACTGAAAAACCGAGTCACAAAAATGCTTTCAGTTTGGGATAATTTTCTTAAAACATAAGCTAACAAATATGATCAAATATGTATTAGTAATAATGACTAAAACACTTGATCTGGGTTTTGGATGGGGGGGGGTTGCGGGGGGGGGTTGGGTGGGGAGTTCTTTGTGACATTTGCTTATAACTTCCATTGGAATCACCTCAAGAAGCTAATTGTAGGCTGCAAGCAAAAGCTGTGATTTGAAGAAAATGTTAAAAATACTTCAACATGAATGACTGATTTTATAACATTCCAAAAAAAGATAAAGATGGTTAGTAAAATGGAAAAATCTGTTATATGAATAATTTTAGTTGACAAGAAGTAATAAATTAGAATATACAGTTTTATTATTCAGATACCAAGATCTTGTCTGGAGTCTTATGATATCCACATTCCTTGATACATATATCAGTCTTGGCTCATACACAGGGTGAACTAGGCCTACACAAGTTAACCATACATCATTCAAGCAAGATTCTAGGCAGCGTCACCAGGGCACATGTGTTTATCTTGCCAACAAAACTGTTGCTACATGTATCGAAGCGGCAAATTTAAATGAATATCCAGTTTTAAACTAACTTTAAAATAATAAATGCAATAAAGTATTCTTTCTGTAATCAAAACAGGTGAGCCAAGCAGTGATAGTCTATTGAATGTTTGGAAGTGCCAAATACTGCACTGCAAATCAACACATAAAACTGTTTGTCTTTCTGTAAGTTATAACCCAACGATTGTATCGACTTTGAAAAACATGTCAAATTACAGTCAGAAATTGACAGAGTATTAAACTAATTTTCCAAACAAGACATGGGATTAATATTGTATTTTTTATAGTGTTAAAACTTGAAAGAATAAACAATGTGGATAAATAAAGTGTCAGGAATAAGGAAGGATATGGCCTGACCAAATTGACAGGGGCTTCTTTTGCCTGCCATTGTTTTCTAAATGAGCCGATATCTAACTATAGTGCAGACCTATCAGAAACTTGTAAATATTATAGTGACACTGCCTCTGTCTCAGGCTAAGATGTTATCTCAGGCTGATATCAAGGCTCATATAAAATCAAACAAGTAATACAGGTAACCTCTTAACATTTGCCTTGGTTGCACAGATAGGTGGTATTTGAATTTTGTTATTTTTAAGGGGGTATACCTCAGTAATAATTCAGTATTCAGTATCTGACCTGGCTGCGATTTTGCTGATAGTATGAAAGGGGGAATTCACATTAGAAAAATAAACCAGAATAAGTTGTTCTTGTATCATTCTACCATAACACTATAAATGCCACTGCTAATAAGCTCAACAGGGGCATTCTTTTATGAACAAAAATCATATCTACAGTAATTTTGTGACTTGTTCTAAATGCACCCTAATGTTTAAAGACATATTTCAAGCTTTTGTGATCTCAGAGCATGTGCCTTGACCATGCCAACTTTTGGAGGTCCTGCTGACAGTAGACAAATCACCTGAGCGGTGATTTCTAGTCAGGTGTTTGCTGCCTCAACAAGCAGAGAAGACTTGTCTAGACATCACTGCTAAGCAACTGGACATGTACAGGTTGTAGCCTGGTCAGAATTCAGAACAATTGTCCAGGCCATTGAGGTTTAACAAAACTGAAAAGAAAATCAGGCACTTCTTTCATGAAAATGAACCTTTCAGCTGTTATCAAGCCTCAACAGGGCCTTATAAATAGTGAATGTAGGACAATTTGAAAATTCAGATGGTTTCGGTATTCAATGATTGGTTTGGTTTGGTTTTTCAGTATCCCTGTGATATCGGTATCAATTTGGGTTTCGTATATTTCCCATCTCTAATTTGCTTTCATGTGGCAGACATAATATTTGCAAGACCTAGATGGCCGTACATATGCATGTATGTTGATAAGCTCTCAAACCACCAATCTAATTCTGTAAAAAATTTGAAGCTCTTATAGGCTGGAACTAGTCTAGCCTTTAAATAGTGCATCACCTATGTTTAGAGTGTCTCATCTGGAATATTTTAGTTCCTACCTCGGTATATCAAGAACCTATGGCTCACTTTTTTCTGACCAACTGATATATTCCAGACAATTGAATCCAAAAAGTACTATAAAGATTAATATTCTTTGAAGCAACATTAAAGACATGCAAGCCAGAAAATAAGCAGACTGACATCTGCAAAATGAGATCCCCAGAGGGTGAATTTGTTGATGCTACCCTGCACAGCAGGATAACATCACTAAATTTACCCTTTGTGAACCTCAATCTGAATCAAGGTCTCAAACATAAACAGAAAGAGGTACCCAGAGGATACATTGGCCCACTGTATTGGATAGCATAAGCACATTCACCCCCAGGGAACCTCATCTGCAAACAACAGATTGCTTATTTTCAGGCTTGGAGACATGATTTTACCAAATATTTGATGGCATTACCACTGGAAATGAGACTCACCACAGCCATAGTTTTATGATTACACTGGCTCAGTAGTTCCACTAACTGTGTTAATATGTTCATTTTTCAAGGCAAACTAAAAACTTATTGATTAGAATATCTATATCCTGGAGCACAAAAGAATATATATATCTTTGTGAATAAAAGGAACCCACTTTACATGAACAGTAGTCCGTTTCCAAATTTTCATGGGAAGTAGGTAAACAAACAGCCCATAACAGTATAGAATTCCCAACAGAGTTAGACTGGTGAGCTGATAGCTTGATATGTGGTATTTAATTTTCTTGAGGTTAAAACTGGACAAACATTTGTCCTGATTCATTAAAAATTGTTTGTTTGTTTTGAGAGGACAATACCTTCTAGACAAACATTTGTCTTGTTTCTTTAAAAAATGTTCGTTTGTTTTGAGAGGACAAAAGCTTCTGAAAATTTTTTCCAAGCAAACAAATAGGTTTATTGTTAAACTTTATACACCAAATCTTGTCTTCATGTTTTATTGTTTGTTTTGTTTTTTCTTCTCAGTCTCCATATGGTGATGTGTCCTACCAGTTTGCACAGAATTCTGCAAATCAGAACCTATTTTGGGTGTTGACAAATGGGCAAGTGTTCTTGAAAGATTCTTTGGTTGGAAGAACAGATGACCCATATAAGGTTTGTATATACTTTTTCAACAGAAGTGTATTCCATAGAGGAAACATATAGTATGGCCACTGTGGACTGGGCACGTTCTGTGGGTGGGCAATATTTCCACAGATGCAACAATATAAGATTCCAAACACTAATTATAGGATCATCAAAAATTCAATTAATGAAGCACTAGGGTCAACTCTGGGCATGTAGCAATGGGGCTGTTAGGACAAGTCAATATATTCCCCAGAGGTGAGGTTGAAAGCTATCACCAATACAAATCTCTATTTTGTCTACACATTTTTACTTGTATTGGGGGAAGAACATCCTTGTTGTAAGATAAATATCTATATTCAAAGCTCTGTAAAAGTATGATCTTGTAAATTGATTCTTGTAAATTATACTTGCCAGGAAAACAATGAAGATCAACTTTGATTCTCTCATAATCCTTATTTGATTCTTTTCATAGATTCAGAAAGCATCCTAAAAGGCCTGTAGAATTTTTTTTTGCTTCCTCATAAGGTAACACTTTGACTTAGCAATGGTGTCTGCAGAAGTGTTGACTGCCCAAAAAGACAGCCAAGACTTCACTAAAGACAACTGCCAAGGTACTGTAACTTCCAGCAGCAAGACCACCAAAAACCGGTATGCTGAAATATGTGTTCTACATGTACATGTAAGACATATAAGACAAAAAAATCACCAAAGTTAGAACTAGGTCTAGTGTAGGTTTCAAATGATGATTGGAATCGGCCACACCAATCGGCCGATTGTGGGCAATCGGATGACAATGGAAAGGGCTCCTGGAACATCGGTTCAACTGATTGTTGTCAAGCCTTTTTTATGATGATTCATTAACCACATTTTATTATCTTCTACAATTGTTAAATTGTTAATGTAAAATGATGTCAATGATACCATTCAATAAAATTGAAAAACCAGCACAATGTGTAGTCTTAATTTCTCTAGACGTCCCTTTACGGGATATACAAATTAAACGACATCTACGTCGAGCCCGGTTAATCCTCGGACGGGTGACCATCTGAGCGATCAATTCGGACTCCCGAGTTGCGTCCTTGGGCAAGGCACTTAACCCTGATTGTCCACATGGGGGCACGATGATGCTGTGCACTAAGGCATACTGCATGTCGATGGTGCACATGTCTTCAACCAATCTAACCCTGCCTGTGCTGCAGTGCGGAGTTACAATGTTGGGGAACTGGAAGCTGCTCATCGTTGCTCGGTTGTTCTCTCCGGGTACTCTGGCTTCCTCCACCCGTAAAACTCTCTTGGTCATGATTAGCCATTGTGCATAAATATGTGACCTTAAACACCAATAAATAAAAAAATAAACGACATCTAAAGCTTACAATTGAGCATACTTGCCACAATCGCCAGTTCAAACCGGAAAAGTGAAGGTTGCACTCCATTCACTCAGGTTTCAGTAAAATCACCAGTCGCATCTATTTTAATGCTACCCGAGTTGACGACGTTTAACACTGTGAAATATGTTCAGTTTAATGCAGTTCTTTCAAGCCTCAAGTCATCTAGTAGTGCATGGTATTACAATCGGAATCGGCATCAGAATCAGCCGATTGTGTGCTCAAATAACTGGTAATTGGTCAGCAGCCATTTCTGGTAATTGATTGAACACTACTAGTCTAGTGAATATATAAATATGAAGATTTTTTTTTATTACTCTGGCCTATGTACTGGTTGCACTCACAAAGGTATAACAGGACTTATATTTCATCTAAATTTGGGAGAATATTTTTAGGTTCTCCCTAAAATGTTTGCGAGGATCCTTACCTGGTATGAATGTCCTAGGATCGCATTAGGCTACCATGGTTGAACCCCTGTTGCATACTGATAACACATGTTACCCCCTTACCAAACACAGATTTTTCATTTTTAAAATCCAAACAGAATTTGATATTTAAAAAAAAATAAACAGTATTCATGAATAAAACTTTACAAATATCGAGACATATTTGTACAATTTAAGTGATGAAGTGTCTGGATATTTCAGCTCTTCTGTTAGTCTTGAATTGGTTGATTTGTTACTGCTATATTAGGTAAATGGTTAACTTGACTCAATTTTTTCATGCAGATCCTAGGAGAAGTGTAGTGAGAATCTACATGGATTCTCGCTAGCTTTGTTGCGCAAATGTTTGTGAGAATGGATTCTCGGGTTGTCATCGAAATATAAGCCCTGGTATAACCATACTCTAATATCCTAAATTATTTAGCAACCTGAAAATTGGTTCTTGTTCTTACAACATGAGTTTATGAAAATCTAATATAATCTCTAAGTATCTTGGTAGTTGCTTCTAGACAAGTCCTGGCACCCTATATAAGCAGCCAAGACTTTCCTAGAACCAAATGCAAAGCTACACTGCCACGTTTAGCAAAACTTTATAAAATTCTTAAGGGCTTTATGGGTAAATGGCAATGATAGTCAGTAATTAAGTGATAATAGCTTTGTAGATTTAAAGTTTTGGACATAATGTGGCTATATTTATTTCTTTGAGGCACCCATCAAAGCCTGTATATGACCAACATTTGCCACTGGTTTTCAAAGTAGTTCAGTAATTTTTCCAAGCAAAATAACCATGAAATGTAAGGGTATACATTTTAAGTTAGAAAAAAATCATCATCTCAACAATTATTATTGACAGTGGCACATCCAAGACAGGCAATACTGTGAAAATGTTCCCAAACCTTTGTAACTGATATATACAAAGAGAATACATGAAATTAACCCTTTATCTTAGACAACTAATAGATAACAGTTCCAAAACCAATTCTTTTATAACTAAAAACTTTGCTTATGACCCCCCCCCCCCCCTATTGGATTGAACTGGTTGAGAAGGTCATCGGCTCTATTTTGCTTAAAAGAATTTAGTAAAATACTGAAATTTGAAAGTTGGTTTTTGTTAATAGTCCTGGCTGGATGTGGCTGTTATATTAGGTAGAGGGATCCCACCTCGAATAGCATACAACAACAAAAATAATTTCTATAATAATTTAAAATTTTCTTTTTTTGCCTCAAAAACAAAGCCTCGTTGCAACAAGATTAATGAGTTTGTTCCAATGAAGGGTGATAAGCTGTGTTTTTAACCCTTTGACCAATGCAGACGGTATCAAAATTTATTCTTTGAATTTTGGTTTTTCAAATTTAAAAAAAAATCTAAACAAAACTATATCATTCGAATAAGGGGGTCACATGATATGTTTTGTTGAAATTTTTTCACAGTCAGGCCAAGATTGAATATTATAAATTCTCAGTTTGTCACTGAAATACAGAAAAATTACCCCGTTTTCTATTAAATTGAATAGTTCTGTTAACTGAATATTTTCTTTGCCACATAGCTTCTCTGTTAACTGGTAGGGTGCTGGAAGCCCATATTTGGGCTTTATTCTTTGGTACAGTTACTGCAACTTGAAAGCTTCATATTCCGAGCATGTTTGAAGTGAAATGATTTAGTCAGCATGGATTTGCTTTGTTACAATTTGGAGAAGCACTCTCTCATAAATTGATACAAGACAAAGACATGTGAATAAATTTTGCCTACAAAAATAATTTAGCACTCTACCAGTTTAACCCTTTACCCAATGTAACGATAAAAACCTCCAGCGCTATTCTCAAAAATTGCAAATTAATTTTCATTATTTTTTCATTTTGTCTCAAGAACATAGGTTATGACCCCTCATTGGAACGAGCCTATCAAGCTCATTCCAATGAGGGGTCATAACCTATGTTTTTGAGACAAAAAATGAAAGAAAAATAGTTATTCTAAGGGATTTTTTGCAAGTGTCACCTGCTTTTCATGTTAGGTAAAGGGTTAAAAGGTTCAAAAGTACTTGAAAAGACAACAGCTACAGTTTATTACATTTATTTTGCTTGCAGCTCAATGTCCTTGCTTATGATGGTGGCAAACCTAGCAGATTTAGTACAATGTGGACACTTACTGTGAATGTTGTAAGAAACACGAATCGACCTGTGTTTATTAATTCACCATACACAGTGACTGTATCTGAAGTTCAGGCCTTGTTTAATCCTCTCTCTTTGATTATCTCTGCAAAAGATGATGACATTAGGGTGAGTAAAATATTCTTTATCTTTTAGCTGTGACAAGCAGCTCTATATGTGGCAATGTCGGTCTGTCAGCCTGTCACCAATGAGTTTAAACAACAGCATAACTCCTAAAATACTTGATGGAATGACACCATACTTGGTATGCAAGTGTATCTTCATGTCTACACTCTCTCAATAGTGCATGTCATTCGGATAATTTCTGTCACATTTATGGACTTGTCACCAACGAGTTTTAAAACATCATTGGCATTGAACAAATCGTCGCAGCTTCGGAACTGTGACAGTGCATTCTAGTTGTCACCAAATATTACATTATTTTTTAGCTGCGACAAGCGGCTCTATATGAGGCAATGTCGTTCTGTCGGTCTGTCACCAACGAGTTTAAAAAACAGCATAACTCCTAAAATACTTGACGGAATGACGCCATACTTTGTTTTAAACGGAATGACACCATAAAATGAGTTTTAAAACATCATTGGCATTGCACGAATCGACGCAGCTTCGGCACTGTGACAGTGCACTCTAGTTGTCACCAACAAGTTTTAAAACATCATTGTCATTGCACGAATCGTCGCAGCTTCGGTACTGTGACAGTGCGCTCTAGTTTATTCATTTGTTACTTCATACAAAACTTAATATATCCAACCCACATTCATACTCTGATAAAGCAACAGATGACTTATTTAATTTCATATAATTTAATCTGGAGTAGTTGCTTTTACTCTAATTCAAGCAGTCTCAAATACTGCAGAGGAAAACAAGCAGGAACAACCTTTTGAAATACTAATTTGTTCATTAATTTATCAGTATTATACTTATTATTATTTATTTATTGTCATTCATTCCCAAACATGGGTATATGAGATAAAACATATACTAAAACATAGTAATATGAACATATTATTGATACAAAACAAACAAACAGGGAAAAATTTGCAATGTCTTTCATGATGTAATTAACTTACCATAAGAGTGCTCCCCATTCCCCATATAACTGACATTCAAACAGGAAATGTGTATCTCATCTTCCACCTTGTCTTTGCAAAATCAACAAAATCTTTGATCAGAGGGAACCAGTGTTTTTTTTGCCTACCTGTTTTGATAGCCAATCTATGGGTGCTATTTTTCAGTTTCAGGAAGGATGGCACTGTTCTTTCCCACTGCGAGATAATCTTCTGGCCAGAATTTTGTTATTATGGTAGGACAAAAATTTAGATGAATTTGCTAAATTAATATACCACCTGTCTAAATAGTTTCCTTATTATTTTTTTGATGGGGGGAATAATAATTTCCTTATGTCAAACGTAGATTTATTTGTCCAAACATGCCCAAAATTCAGGTGATTAAAAATATTTTCAATAGCTTTTAACCAGGTAGATGATCCTGATTGGCATGCATCAATCAAACAGTGTGATGTGATTGATTACATATCCATGTCTTGCAGGTGACACCAATAGCTGACAATCTGTTTGATTATAAAGATACCCAGATATATATATAAATTTTTTTTTTGTGTGTTAAGCCCAAGAGCTCTATGAGGATTTTCGGCTTTAAACTACATTTATTATTATTATTTAGGTGGTATGCACCTAATTCACCACATACAGCAAGTGTGCTGGAGTATTTATTGACACCTAGCGCCTGTTTAAAAAATTTGGATTGAACAAGATCATATTTATTTTTGTCAATTTTTTTATTTAATTCCTGATCTGTGTCCAAGTGAGGAAGATTAAGCTTATCTACTCCCCACACCTCGCCTCCATATGTGAGGATGGGAGGAATTAATGTGTCGAAAAGCTTCTTACTAGAGTGTATATTAATTTTGCCAAGGACACTTTCTGTCTCAGTAGGTAGACAGCCTTTAGGTCTTTTTTAGAAAGTTGATCAGTTTCAATTTTGCCTGATGACTTAAAGTTAACACCAAGATATTTGTATTGCCCACATGTGCCAATACCGGGTACTATCATTCTTGTAGTTAAGGATCATGTAGACAATTTTTCCACCTTTATTAAAAGTCATTATTTGTGTCTTCTCATTATTGAGTTTTAGTGAGAGTCAAGGTAGGTACCCAAGCAGTCCAACTTTCTTTGTATGCCTTTTCTACTTGATGAGAGAAGCACAAGTTCATGTGCATACATCGGACAGTGTATTTATCACCCATTTAATTTCACTGCTCCACACACACTGTCAAAAATATATGAAAGATCATTAATGTATAATTGAACATCCTGGGACTTGAAACACAGCCTTGTTTTACCCCAGTGTTGGTCGTAAAATCTTCTGTTGGGCTATTGGATAGCTTTACCATGAACTTCACCTCTTCATACATACTGCATATTGTTTTAGCATTCCATCTCATCACACTGTGTCAAAATCTTTTTGTAAGTCCACAAAACAGGTGTACAATTTTTCACTTTTTTTTAGAAATTTGTTGACAATGTGGCAAAGCATGAAAATATGATCTATAGTCTTATATCCAGGTCTGAAGCCAATTTGAGAAGGGTGACTTATATCAACTATAGATAACTGACCAACCTATTGTCTAAGATCTACTTGACAATTACTGATGATTGTCTTGTGGTAAGAGATGAATGAAATTCAGTGACTTCTTAATCCATCTGGTGCAGTTACAGCCGAATTACTGTTAGACATGACCACAGTTTGTGTTTCATTTGTCTGTAAAGAAAAAGCCTAACTGGTTGAGTGCTTGAAGCCACTATCAGGGCTTTCATAAAAATGAGTGTAACAGAGCAAAAGCCAACATTTTCCTTGCTCATGTTTCATATTCAGTCAAATGCAAATAAAATTTTGTTTATATAAATTTGTTTTATCATAAATATAATATAATAAAACAAGTTTTGATGAACAAATTCAGACCACTCAAAATAAATGTAGCCCTCAACCAGCTAAACATTCATATGATAGGAAAAACATTTTCAGATTGGGAAAAATTATTCTTGACTAAGATGTGCAAGGAAACTGGGTATATTTGAAGAATTTTAAATTATACTTATTTCAAGAGTCGGTAGCATATTTTCTGTAACCTAATACCAGAGTGTACTGACCTCCTCCATAGAATGGAAAATCACTCATGCACATTATATTCTCATCTGAAGCAAATTTAATGCAAGATCATAACTTAGTTGAGCACTCATGAGTTGTGCAAGTATCTTTCTTATTGTATTATCTATGTTAGTTTAAACAATATTTATTGCCAGAAACACTGCAATTGCATACAGTATAGTTTACAACAATAACAGAAAAAAACCCAAAACATACAGATACAATTTTAAGATAATGGATTTAGTATACAGTTATATGAATAAATGAAGCAAAATGATGAAGGGATTCAACAGAAAGCTTAATGCTTATATTAGTCATCTCCCGTGGGTCTTTTGAAATTAAGTAGCTCTATCTCAATTCAGGCTCCGTATTATAACTTGAAATTCTATTTAGTGCAATATGAGAAGTTATTTTAAAATCGTCTTCAGATCCACCCAAATCAGGTAAACAAACAGGATAAACATTCAGTCCATGGTATGTTTGAAAATGCTTCATTGAACAATTGCCAAAATTCAATAAACAATTACTGTGAATTCGAATGCACCCATCTGTCATACTATAGTGATACGGAATCAGATTCCACATTGGGTTTTCCAGGAACCAGGAAAAGATTGTCAAACAGTAGTGATATTCAGCGGTTAAATTACATATAATAAAAATCAGATTTACACCTTCCTTGCAGTTAGTCATCTTTGCAATGCTCCTAAATCTTCTGATGAGCTTCTGTGTCAGTAGCCATTATAACATGGTGTATAATGATAAAAAAAAATGATTATCACTGGAAAAAATCTACTTTGCATTCTAGGACTGGCTGCATTCCAAGCTTGGGTAAGCATGGGCAGGGAAATTGAAAATAATAAATGATAACAAAATGTTGCATCCAGTTCAAGGCAGCAAAATCAATATGTCAAAATTACTAGTTGGCTTTGCAACATTATAGCTCACTTCAAGGCCTGGAAATAAACAGCTTACATCATAATCTGTTGGCAGGTTACACTATATAATGTGGTGGTAAACTATAGAAAAAAAGCTTTGTAATGCTTTACCACTTTCTCTGTTTTTACTACACAAGTCATGTTGTTTATGCCTTGACAGAATCTTTGCCAAAATAAATAGCAACAACTAATGTCCAGTCTCACTTTGACGAGATTGTGCATTAATTCTGTTAAGATGTGAATGGTATGACATTCTGATTTTATGTGGATGCATTGTACAACCTCTTAGTCTTAGAGTCAAGTTTCTTCAAAAGATTGTCACATCTGACTGGCAAAATATGAAGGATTGGGATGCTAATTTATGCTGTGTTGTTTTATCATTACGTGTATTGCTTTCTGATATTTTTAATTGATGTAACCACCATATAACCTAAATTATCATTTGCATGTTATTTCCAGGCCTGCTGGTCTAGCACTCATATAATATCAGCAGTAGGATATATATAATATTTTTATGTCATCTCCTGGACCTACTTGGTTTTAGAGAATAAGTGTATCTTAGTTGCAAATAAGATGCATCACAGGGGTGTGAATGTGCTCCTCACAAATGAAGCTCTGGTTCACTTTACATTTTGTTCTCTGTTAACCTAATACAGTGGAGACTACTTAACTGGATATCTCTAAAGAGCCCTGTTAACTGAATATAACTTCCAAACAAAAAAAAAACATTTCCCATTTCTCCAGAACAAAGTTTAGCTGTTAATTATATAGAAGATATGAAGTGAATTTCTGTTAATTGAATAAAAAAAACTTTCCAATATATCCAAAATATTCGAATTCCCCTTGTCTAAGGACTGATTTGGCCTTTTTCAATAGAAGCATTTAATCTATTGTATGTTGCTTAACAGAGCTCTGTCAAACAGATTAAAACAGATTAAATGCACCGTTTACCTTTCAAATACAGGAAATGACCAAATCCCACTTACGGTTAAAACTATAAGTCCTGTCACGAACTGTGTGCTTATCTAGGCTTAATTGCCCATAGGAATTGCATGCTGTTGCCATATTGAATGGCATCCAAAGCACAGCAGGTTCTCCTAGTTACTCATAGCAAACACAGGCAATGTTTCTGCCAATGGACCTCCAGGTTACCCGGAGGTCCATTGGCTGCAACATTGCTTATGCTCTGGCCACATGTACAGAATTTGATAGCCTTACTATAGTCATAACGTGTAAATTAACGTGCAGATCGACATGCTATTTGTGCGCATCTCATGACAGGACTTCTAGTTTTAATTGTAACTGAATGCTCAGATTAACTGAATAATTTTCACAGACAAAGTGGCTATTCAATTAACAGGGTTCCACTATACTTTTCTCTGAAAAGATATTGAAGATTTACAATCATCGGCAAATTATACACAAATCTGAAAACTAAATGAAGTTAATATAACATAAAAGACATGTTTAATTGGAGATAGACAAAACATGAGGACATTTCATGTGTTATTTTAAAAACAAATTTCTTTTTCAGGCTCCATTCAATACACTTGAAATTGACATCACAGGAGAAGGCTCTTGTCCTGTTTATTTTGGTCTTAGAAATGAAAATATTCCCGGCCAGCCAAATCAAAGAAAATTGCAAGTAATTCGTAATCTAAACCAGGAGGATAATAAAGTTTATGTGGTAAGTATATAGATAGATAAATGATACTGTTTTTATGTACAGTACAGTCGCCATGGACTGGTTGTAATCCACATATGGGCAGTGATGTTCACACTAGGGTTGCACGGTATATCGATAAACAGATACATACCAGTATTCAAACCAGTATCGACTGAATACTGATGTAATTGCAGAACTATCGATTAATAATCGCTATTTATTTACCCACAATTTAATTTTCAAGATGCCTTGGGTTTTCTTAACTGTCGTGCCAAACAAGTAATATTATCTTTGTACGCAATAAATTGGCCACATTCACCCGGGTAATACACAAATTGTGCAGTTGAACAAATTTTATTTTCCCCAAAATTTCAACAAAACCATATCATGTGATGCCTCATTGGAATTTTTGCTTGGCAAGCTCGTTCCAATGAGGGGTCACTTGATATAAGTTTGTTGAATTTGTTAAATTCTGATATCGTCTGTGTTGGGTAATGGGTTATTCAAACTGTATCATCAAGGCATGCAAAATTGTTTCAATTATGATACGTATTTTCAAATGTCTGAACAGTTTTTCATGTTTTGATATACTGGTATCCACAGTATTTTTTTGAACACTGGTACTGGTATTCAGTTTCAAATACCGTGCAGCCCAAGTCCATGCATGCATTTGCCTGGTAATAAAAATTATCAGCAAAAGTTTAGTTGCTGATAGATGTCTAAAAATAATTGTTAGACATTTATCGTTATCTTATAAGGCAGCATATTAAAAATATTACCGACTTGAAATACCAATGAGATAAAAACATAATCTTTACGAAGGTAAATATATTGAGATTATCAGTACAGTAAAGTTTTGAAGGTCGATACTGCTCGATGGAGGTCTCCAATTTATTTACTTGTTTATTTATTTGGGTTTAACAACACTTTTGACAACCAGGATTACCTCATATCAGACAGTTTTACAGATGGAAGAAGCTGGCTAACCCAGAGAAAATCACTGAAGAATGGCAAGCAACCGTCAGACTCCCCAAAATACTAACTCCATACAAGACAAGTGCAGCATCAACATGCAGTATGCCTTAGCACACAATGCTACCCTGCCCCCACATGGGCAATTGGGATTAAGTGTCTTGCCCAAGGACACAATCTGATTGCCACAGATGGAATTCGAATCGAGGACCTTTCGGCTTGCAGCCTGCATCTCTATCTAGTGAGCTACCATGCTCCCAAAGAAGGTCTCCAATAAGATATGATACAGCACAACAGAGGGATCTTTGTATTACATACTTGCCATCAAGGAATAATTAAATACTATGACCATTGGGAGAAGTGAGAAATAGGAAATCCATTCTGGGTGATTGAGGGCGACAAACTTTTTTGTTATTGTCGCTACAGCATCTTCTTTATTTCCATTTCGGACTGAGGGAACTCGATCTATTATCGTGGTGATCTTGCACAAATCTAATCTAACAGCATCACATGTTGAAAAATGAATTGATGCATTTGTACAACAATGAATTTGTAAAAAATCTTTTATCAATTAATGGTTTGTGGATTTGGTGCACATTGTATATTGCAGAGTAGAAGAAAAGGACAAAATTCTTGCCCAACCTCATTTTGGATTTTGCAATGCATGTCTTCAGTACATCTAATACAGGCAATTAATCTATTATATCTTGTTTAACAGAAGGAGCTCATGGAGCTCTGTCAACAAGATATAATAGAATAAATGCTAAGGAAAGTGAGACAATTCTGTTAATTGAACAGGGTTCCACTGCATCACACTCCATTTGATATTGCTGGAGAGATTTGATGAATAAAGTTTGTATCAAGGATAGGTATAAAATGAAAGAATTTAATTTGATTTTTGTTTAAAAGCTTTTCCTCGCTGTGTCTGCATTTTCAACTCTGCTTGGTATTGAAAATCCAGAAAAGTTGGAATATGACTAGTCAAATATTAAATGTGACAAATGCTTTGCTAGTTTCTTTAAGAAATTTTGACATTTTTTCTTGGTGACACATCATGTTTCATACCTGAACTGAAAAACAGAATATTTATGCCCCCACGACGAATTGTCAGGATGCATATTGTTTTACCCCTGGATGTCCAACTGTCTGCTGTCCATCCATCGCCTGAATCTAGTGTACATTGTTTGTCCGGCTAACTCTTCTCACAGTTTTCAACCCATGACTTTTTTTTTCACTGATGTTTGTGCATATACTAGAGGTGTGTATATTGTTAGGATTTTAATTTGCTTCAATATTTCTCAAAAGTACAGTTTGTTGAACTTGGTCAATTTTTTGTAGAATTTAACACTTTGTGGGGGCATCATATGTGTCTTAAAGGCACAGCTCATGTATGAGTAATAAATCACAGTTTGCTCTTCAACCTCCAGTGTCCATGTGCTATGTGAGGGTATGCTTCAGTCTAGTTTCAGTTAACAATGCACCAAATCAGAACCTGGACTTTTAGTGTTGACTCAGTAAACTGGTTGAGTGCTAAATTAAATTTAGTAAAATTATATCTCTCTTATCTCCCTCTGATTAGATATTCAGCAATTTTGTTTTTCCCATTTTGTTGAAAATTTGGTGTTCACCTGATAATGACTCAATGAATACAATAACTTGAACAAATATAGTTGTATTTTGATAAAAGTTGGCACATAATCTCTGCTTATGGCTTTGGATTCTGTGGAAAACTTAGATTAGTTTTTTTTTATTTTTGTACATCATTATACTTTGCTATGGTACATGTAGATCACTTCAAATTTTGCCAGTTTTTCATTTGATCATAAATGAAAGGTAAAGTTTAATTTTCCCTTTCCTGGTGCTAATAATTTCATAGTTATTGGCCTTGATTATGAAGGTTTTTTTTTTTGTGTATCGCTGGCGATAGCTGAAAATTGTCCCCAAGTTTTTATGTGTTTTAATGTGTAAACACATTGGAACTCAGGGGAATAATGTATTGCAAATTTGGTTGGTGATAAAATGCTTTCTGTGTTGATAGTTGTCAAATGAATTGCTGAGTATCCCTCTAGTAATTGTTTTTATAGACGTGAAGGCATGTTATAAGCACAGAACTACACATGCATGTGAATGGGTTAATCAATTTGGCATTTGTGCCATTGTGGAAATATAAAACTTGAGGCTTGTGGCCTCTTGTTTTATCCTTCCGTGCTGGCACTCATGCCACATTGATTAACCCATTCACACATGTGTGTCGTTCTCTGCATATCTGCAATTTTTAATATTTGAAGTTTCAGACTTTCCATTGTCATATCAAAGAAATGTCAAGGTCTAGTTTAAGCTTTTTATGTGAGTAATGTGGTACTGAAGGCCTATGATTGTGCCAAAATTTAAATATTATAGGGCTCTTGAGTAGGGTTCATTAGTATCCCATGGACCCAATTATTCTAGTTTATGTATATTAGTTTCATTTGCTTTCAGTGCATTCTCAGGGTCAGAGATGGAGGAAATCCCCGGAAATCTTCAGAAACAACTCTTACTATAACTGTTGATCGCAATTTGAATAGACCTATTTTCCAAAACTGTTTGTCACGAAGGGAATGGAGTGTTCTGGAGTCTGCATCAACATTAAAGGCCGTAGGCAGTGTCACAGCAACAGATGCAGATACATTTGTGAGTAAAAGTATCATATACTACTCAAAGTTTGCTAAGCACCAAGTACATCCAACTACCTATTTTACGTTTTAGTTGAAATATTGTAATGAAAAGTGTATATATTTTTTATTTAATTATATCTTTAATGATTTAAGTACAGATATTAAGATTTTATTTGTGTTTGACATTATTTTTTAGCTTTTGAATACGATACCCATGGAAAATGGATATTACTGGTAAAAGAGGAAATTTTTCAATATGCCAAAAAGTTGACGGAGCGAACTGGTATGGCTTCAATATTGAGTATGACACCCATTACTGTTAATTACAGCTTGACAATGCCTTCTTATGCTCCCAGTCAGGTACGTGGTGGTCCTTTGTGGGATGTTGTTCCATTCTTGGACCAGCATGGCACCAAGCTCCTGGACACTTCTTTGCTGGACTGAATGGGCTGAAATTGCAAGCTGCAACTCATTCCAGACATGTTCGATTGGATTGAGGTCAGGGGATCCTGCTGGACAGTCCATACGCTCAATCCCCTCATCTCTGTCGGTACTCCCCAACAGCATGGGCAACATGAGGATGGGCATTATCATCATAATGAATCTATCACCCACTGCACCTGCATACAAGCTGACGTGGACATCCAGGATCTCATTAATATACCGTTGTGCGGTCAGTGTACCACATTCAAGGACACAGAGCTCTTCCCATCTTTCCCAGCTGATGCCACCCCAGACCATGATTGACCCTCGACCATAGCGGTCATGCTCAGCAATTTTGGCTGCATGGAATCGCTCTCCTGGTCTTCTCCATAACCTAGATCACCTATCTGTGTGGTCTAAGCAGTACCTTGCTTCATCTGTAAAAAGGACAGGTCGCCAATCTTCTCTGGTCCATCCAGCGTGGTTCATGGCCATTTCATATCGTGCCTGGTGGTGGTTCTGGGACAGCGGAATGCGAATACATGGTCTTCTCGATCGGAGACCACCTTCGTACAACCTTGCCCGGATAGTCTGTGTCGAAACATTTACCCCGGATGCATTCTAAAGGTCACTGCAAAGCTGGGTTGCTGTGGCAAAGCAGTTCCTATGGGCCTGAATGCTGAAAAACTGGTCTTCATCTGCAGATGTTGCCCTGTCTCTGCTTCCACCATGCCGTCTTACTGGTGTGCCATACTGCTGAAATCTTGCCTAGGCTCTGGTGATCACCGTATGGTAGAGCCCCTTGCTCCACCATTCCTACAGCCTGCCACATTTCTGCTTCAGACAAATGTCTTCTTACATTTGCATTTGCCATATTCAATCATTAAATCACAAGAGTTTATGTTGAAATGAAGATTGAATACCCTACACATGTCATGTACATGTAGACAGTACACGAAAACATCATGAAAATCAAGGGGTACATGCTTTCCATGACTGTAACAAAAAGTCTGCCTGTCAAGAGAGCTTATCTAAACACTGGGGACCATCTCAATACATTCCTCAATCATATACACCAAAAATATCGCAAATATGTCACAAGCAAATTTCACAATGATGTGTCAAATATATTTGGTGCTTAGCAAACTTTGAGTAGTATATTAGTCATTAGTTTGTTTCAGTAGATGGGTCTTGCATCTTATTCTTTTAATTTTAGAAATTATTTTATCTGTGAAGCAGGTGTGTCCAAATATAAGACCTTCACACCACACACTTCATATCCCATTAACCTCTAAAATTCTAACTCTGTCTTTGATCACTTTTATTGCGACATAACAGATGCAGTCTTTGGGCAAACACTGTAAGTAACTTGTCAGATATTTGTTGGCAAATCTTGTCTGCCTATAATAGTTTGTGCACATACAGGAAGAAAACTGTAAGTGTGTAAGAAATGTGTTTAAAGCATCTCAAGGCATATGTGGGTGGAGGTTTAAACTTCTCACTTGTTTTATGCCAACACCAATTATATATTAAGTTGGATTTATCTCTGAGTTCAATATCAAGAATCACTTCATACCTCTAATTTCGAATTCCTGGGCTCATCTTCTACTTTGAAAGGAAACCTTTAAATGTGTCACGTTTACTTATGTACATAGTAGATTCTTGTGGATGAGGTATGTTAAACCTAAAGTTAATAGACAGAAGAAAAAATGTTTGAATATGAAATATATTTAAAAATAAATTACAGCACTCTATCATATTCTGTCTCATTGACAAAAACAGATGAGCCAAATTAAAAATGCTGTCAATGGCACACTGTTTGATCTGGCCTTATCAGTAAGATGGAATATTACGACCCAGATCAGTTGACTGTTGTGTTAATCTGTATTTATCTTTCTTCCTCTCCCCTCCTAAAACTGGGATGAGAGAGTTCAGCTAATTAACTGATATCAGCTAATATATTATCAAAATACTGAAATTTTATTTTCTATAAATTCACATGAAAATGGTCCTGAAGACCATATTCATGTAAAGTTTTAGAAATAAAATGTCTGCCAAGTGATATCTTTACATTTTGTCCTCGTATTTTCAGAAGAAACATTATTTTCACCAGTTTTCAAGTGGGATTTTCAGCTGAATTTCAGCTAATTTATTATCAAAATGCAGAAATTTTCTTTTCTATAAATTTACACAAAAATGGTCTTGATACCCCACAAAAACTCTCTCTATTCCACAATCTGCTCAAAAACCTTATTGCCCTAATCTTGCCTTTCATTTTCACTTATAATTCTTCATAACACACACACTCTCTCTCTCTCTTCTCTCTCTCTCTCTCTCTCTCATTAATTTCTCTTCTTGATCTGTGTTGTTTTCTAGGTCTGTGACTTCTATTTAAAGGCTCTCTTCTTCATTGTGCATCTTGTCAGGGTCCTAGTTAGTTACATAAATCTAATTTTCTCTTATTATTTGCAGTCTCCTCACAAAGATGTCAGATACAGAATTGTTGGAGATCAAACTGATAGAGACCATTTCTTTGCAGATGAAAAGGGACAAATTCTATTAAAGGAATCACTACTAAGAACTACTACTTCTGAGTATATTGTAAGTAACAGCACACCCTATCAGCTATGACATATGCAAAGTATCTTCAGGAATTACTGAACATTTTTATTTTTCACCTCAGAGACATAGCTAATGAACTCTCATTTGAACGAGTTCATTAACTCTTTGCATTCTGCTGGCTGATATTCCTGCCCAGGAAGGAAATCTATTGCCAGTAACATTAGTAAAATTTGAGGGTATTTAACATTTTCCCTTGTAATTTATTGGACTTTTTGACCAATCATGATTGCTTTCGTTATAAAAGTTTTATGAATTTTTCATCACATCCAGTCATGGCTGCTTTATAGCAGCCATGACTAGATTTGATGAAAAATATTTTAATATTACTCAGTGGTTTAAGAGCTTTTTCCAATGTGTGTCCATTAGCTATGTTTTGGAGGGCAACAATTTATTAAAAAAATCATAAAATTTGAATGGAAATTTGTGAGTAGCTCTTGCTGAGTATTACTATTACATATAATAAAGGTTTGAATTGTCATGCAATAGATTGCATTACTTTACACTTCAGTCTGCTATAATTTGAGAAATGAGTGGTTACAGAAATGTTTAACTTTAATAAAACAATTTTTGCACTTTAAGTTTTGTAATAATGTTTGACATTCCTCTTATTCTTGTAATAGAGACAAACACCAAACATGTACTGTTTTCATTTCAAAGAATGTAATGAACAACAGAAATTCATCCGCGTTGTTAATTTGCTGCTGTGTAAAATACTTTAATGATTGCTTGTCTTAGAGCTGCAAGGTTTGTCAAAATCACAAAAGATGATCATTATTTAGCTTGTCATAATGATACTTTTCATCTGCAGTTTGCTGTTGAAGCATATGATCTGGGTGTTCCAGCCAGCAAAACCTCAGCTACTTCATGTGATGTTAGAGTTAGAGTCGTGCGAAACACAGCTCCACAATTTGTAGGAGATCCTTACAATGCAACACCTATTTCACAGACTATGAACAGTGGTAGTGTGGTATTCAGAACAACAGCTAGAGATGGTGATCCTGTAAGTATGATCTTCAACATTTGCTACAAAGTGAGCTCCATGTGACATGCACATTTTTATGTTACTAAGCACATTATTCTTGTATTCCTGCAAGACTATGCAAGCTTCTTAGGTTGCTAGATGGCTGAGTGAAAAGATTGCAGGCTAATGACTTAGGCAAAAATATAGGATTGGGCATATTTTTTTAAAAACCCAAGAATCTGTATGGTGAGTTAAGTTAAAAGTAAACACAGATTTGTGGGTGTAATGGTTTACTGCAGTTTATCTCTCTCACCACAAATTCACTCCCACCCTGAATATCCCAAGCCTGAATTTTGTTTTCTTTTCAGAAAACCGTTATATTCTCTTTTCAGAACTTGATATAGGACCGTTTTCCGATATCAGAAATCAACAAGAGCACAATGAGAGACTTCTTGTTCAGGGTTGGAGATAAGTTTCACGCCTCAACATTAATTTCTGGATTGTAAATATCGCATATAATGAATATTGACAACTTTTAGGGAGATATTTTGATGTAAAAAGCCTTTTGTGGTGTGCAAAATAGTGTGGCCTTCGTATCTGCTCTAAACTGGGAATGCAAGTCACAAAAAATTGTTCAGTTTTGATAGAATTTATTAAACATGTACTAGCAATAGTTACTAAAGCATTTGATTGGTTCTAAACACACATAGGACATATATAGCATAATGACGACATTCTGGGGGATATTCTGTTGAGAAAGTTTTGAGGGTTGGGGTGGAGATATCATGACCTGCATATCCCTTCCCCCCTCATCTCCACCCACCTGGATATCTGATTCCTTATTCTTTATTTGTTGCAAAAGCTTGTTGTAAACAGCCTGTATAATGCATACTGTTAAGACTCAGCGTGACATTGCGTTGGCAACAAATTTTTGGGGGGAGGGTGATATCATGTCCTGCATACCCCCTCCCCTCCCATCGTGGCATCTGACTAATGAAGAATGTGTTTTCTCCAAAAATATTAATTACATTGTACATAGGCAATATATTTCATAATAATGAGAGACTTATGGAGATATTGTGTTGAGAAAAATGTTTGCGGCATGGTGGGGGAGATATATCATGGCCTGTGTACCCCCCCCCCCCCCCCCCACCTGTTCATTGGAGTCATGAAAAAAAGATTCTCCAGGAAATATTACTAGATTTTACATAGCCCATATAAAGCATATTGATGTGACGTAAAAATAATAGCGTGCTGGTAAAAAAAATTGTGGTGTGGGGGGGGGGGGGGGGTAGATATCATGGCTTATGACCCCTAACCTGTTTCACCTTGTGGCAGTTAGAGATCATAAGTTATGAATTGGTGGTCAAAAATGAAAATTTCAAGTTATTTAACCCTTTAAACCCTGGTGGTATCTTCCATGTCAGTTAAATGGCAGCAATTGGAAGAATCCATATTTATTATTTGGGGTTAGACTAATTAATATTTTCAACGTGCTGCCTTAACATGAAAATATTGATTTGTGTACACCACATATTTACCTTGTAGCCATCCAACTTAATGACATTATGACCCAACCAGGAAAAGGTCTCTGAGGTTCAAAGGGTTAAGAAAGTTGTTTGCTAATCGAGCACAAGCCAATGAGGGGTCACATGATGTGGGTTTGTTGCATTTTTTTTTAAATTTGAACATTAGTGCATTAGTTAAAGGATTTATTTATAACATACATCTTTATTTTTTTCAGGCACCATACAATGTTCTTACATACTCAGTGGTAGGAGGTGCAGATGAAATGAAACTGTTTGAAATAGATGCTGTTGGTGTACTCAGAGTAAAGGCTGGAGCTAATCTTACAGAAAATCCTCTGAAGCGGAATTATGCAGTGAGTTTGCCTTTTGTTTGTAGATTTTCATACATTTGTCCAACATTTTGACAGGTTACATGCTTTGGCATTGCAGTTGATCTTAGGCAAGTCTTGATTACCTCTTTAGCTAGCAAAGACTCGCCTAAAACAACTACAGTGGAATCCTGTTAACCCTTTACCTAACCTGAAAATCAGACGACACTTGCAAAAATAATTCTTGAATAACTAATTTTTTTCATTTTTTGTCTCAAAAACATAGGTTATGACCCCTCGTTGGAATGAGCTCGATGAGCTCGTTGTTCCAACGAGGGGTCATAACCTATGTTTTTGAGACAAAAAATGAAAAAAATAATGAAAATTAATTGGCGATTTTTGAGAATAGCGCTAGGCGGTTTTGGCCATAACGTTAGGTAAAGGGTTAATTGAATAGTCACTTTGCCAATGGAAATTATTCATTTAACAAGAGTAGTCAATTAACATGGTTTGTGTCACTTTCCTGTATTCTAGAGATAAACTTAGCATTTATTCTATTATATCTTGTTTGACAGAGCTCATGGAGCTCTGTCAAACAAGATATAATAGATTAAATGTCTGTATTGGATGTACTGAGGCAAAATAGTTCTATAAACAGAGGAAAACTGGGGAGAGTGTTTTGCCTATAAAACATAGTTTATAACACCTTGTTGTTCACAACAGTTGCCATTCAGATTTTAATATTTTGTTCAATTTTTGCATTTAACCCTTTGAACAAGAGAGTTCCTTTTTTTGGTCCAGGAATATGGTAGGTCATAATTGCATTAAGTAGGCTGATGCTAAGTGAATACTTGTGTAGTAGACCCATTAATATTTTCAACGTGCAGCCCCAAGGCTGCATGTTGAAAATATTAATTGTTCTATTCCCAAATAATTAATATGGACTCTTCCAATTACTGCTGTTGAGCTTACATGGAAGATACTACCCAGTTTTAAAGGGATATAATATTGAGTATGACCCAACATCCCACTAAGGGATTATTAAACTACATTTTGAGGCAAAAAAAATGAACATGTTTTGCTTTTCAAGAACTTTTTGTCAGCGGCATCTGTTAGTTGGGGTTATGAGAGGGTTGGTAAATCTCAAGTAGTATTCAAAAATAAAACATCAAATAGATCAATGAAATGAATATGAATTATCTATTTACAGGTTCAAGTACGTGTTACTGATTCTGGAGTTCCTCCAAAGTCTGATGATGCAGTTGTTTATGTTGAAATTATAAGAAATGAACATGACCCGCTTTTCAAAGTTGAGGACCGATCAAGAATCTTTAATATACCAGAAAACTTATTAGAATCTGGAAAAGGGGGAGGAATCTACACATTCACTGCAACTGATGCTGATGTTTTTGTAAGTTATATTTTTTTCACCTTTGTTGAAACGTGTGATACAACAAATATTTTGTCACTGATACTTACTTAGTCCAAATTTTTAAGCATTTGCTCTCCAAATCTTGTTTTATCATTTTAGGCTTAATTTGACAAAGTCAGGATAAGCTATTGCCATCATGTGTGTGGAAGTCTGTGAAATATGTGACCATAAACACCAATAAATAAATAAATAAATCTGTGAGTCTGTTCACATTTTCTTTAGCACAGGTTACACACTCTGTAGTTCTTGTCTGATCATCATGAGATATCATATGCTGGTTCAAGGTCATGTCTAGATGAGAACATCCCCTTTTGGTAGTGATCGGTCAACCATGACAGCTGCACATGCCTGAAACCTTTAGTACAGTCTACAGGTCATATTTAAGAAGGGATTTCATTGTAACTTGGTATGATGACTCTGTGTATAATGTCTAGATGAGAACATCACCTTTTGGTCACGATCAGTCAACCATGATGGCTGTGTGGGCCTGAAATGTCAAAACCTTTTGCACAGTCTACAGGTCATATTTATGAATGGATTTCATTGTAACTTGGTAGGATGACTCTCTATAAAGTCTAGATGAGAACGTCCTATATTGGTCTGGTTCAGTCATGACAGCCACAGGGGCATGTTACCTAGATTCCTTTGGCACAGTCTACAGCTTGCATTATGAAGGGATTTTGTTGTGAATTGGTGGGATGACTCAGTATAATGTCTAGATGAGAATGTCCTATTTTCATCATGATCGGTCAACCATGACAGCCACACAGGCACGTGTCCTAGATTTCTTTAGCATTGTCAGCAGTTCATATTTATGAAGCAATTTCAGTGTAATTTGGAAGAATAACTCTGTATGGATGTCTAGATGAGATTGTTGTATTTTGGTCATGATTGGTCAGCCATTACCGCTGCCTGGTCACGTGACCTAGATTACGTTAGCACTGTCTACAGGTTGTTGTTATACAGGGATTTCATTGTAACTTGGTAGAATAACTTGGTATGTGTGATATCTAGATAAGACTGTTCAGTTTTGGTCAGGATCAGTCAACTGTGACTGCCAGACCATAACATGATTCTTTTAGCAAAGTCTACAAGTTATATTTATGAAGGGAATACATTGTAATTTGGTAGGATGACTCATTTTGGAATGATTTTACTGTAACTTAGTAACTTTATTTGACATACATTAATTTTGAGTGCCACATTAACCCGGGCCTCAATTCTTTTTTATAGTCTACACCTCAAATTATTCTTATTCAAAACATACCATATAGGGAACAGAAATTAACATATTCTCAATTATCACTTTTGTTGTCTTATTTCATAATCCTTTCATAAACATTGAGCATTATCCTTTTCAACAAACACACAGTCAAGTTAAGCTACAGTGTCATTGACACTTTCATTTCAATCTATTTTGAACTGTATATGTCAGATTGAATGGTTAGTTCTTGAACATTTGCTTAGAATTTCACGTGACTAATTATCAAGTAAAACTGTGCTCAAGTCTGTATATCTCATGACCAACAGCTCACTTGAAAAGGAAATGGCCATAAACCATCTGCACACCAAAATACAAAAATTTTAAGCTACAAATATTTCCCTTAATGCAATTTAATCAAATTAAGCCTTGTTTGAAATGCGCAATGAGCTCTGGTTCAGTGCCAGAAGTCCCTATCAGGGTTTTAAAAAAAAATGAGAGTACCAGTGAAAAAGCCACCATTTTTCTTACTCATTTTTCGCTTTCAGTCAAATGCAAATAATTTTTGGTTTATATAAATTTGTTTTATCACAAATTATTGAAGAGGACCAATGGTCACTCTTCACTAATTTAAAATAAATCAAATTTTGATTAACCCTTTACCTAACATGAAAAGCAGACAGCACTTGCAAAAACAATTCTTGAATAACTATGTTTTTTTAATTTTTTGTCTCAAAAACATAGGTTATGACCCATCATTGGAATGAGCTCGATGAGCTCATTCCAAAGATGGGTCATAACCCATGTTTTTGAGACAAAAAATTAAAAAAATAATGAAAATTAACTTGCAAATTTTTTTAATAGTACTGACCGGGCGTTACGGTGGATAAAGGGTTAACAGACCACAGATCACCAAAAATTTTAGCTCTCAACCAATTAAACAAAATTGTGTTGCTTATATTCCAAGTTGCATTATAGGAAAAATTACTATTTTAAGTTTTGATATCAGTTTGCAGAGAGTTAACCAGATTTTCATGTTAGAACAATCATCTTTCTTCAATGTTAGAGTTTGTACAGTTCTTTGATTATGCTTAACCCTTTGCCTGAACAACATTACAAGTTATTCTTGTGAATTAACAGTAACATGGTTTGAGGTTTGTGGCTCAAAGCTTATGTTCAACCAAGATGCAAAGCATCAAGGTTGAACTTACATTCCAAGCTACAAACCTCAGATCATGTTACAGTCAGTTCATCACAATAACATATATATTCCAATAAGACCTGCATCATGAAATGAACAAGGCAACTTTTAATGATTACCAATTTAGAAAATAAACCTCTTGTGTACCCTATGATGTCACTAGACAAATAATCTATAAATCAGATAAGGGGTGAGGTCTGTTCCTCTTATTTCAAAATGTAAACTGATTTGTAATTTAACCCTTCACCCAATGTAGACGATATCAAAATTTATTAATTTAAATATCGTTTTTAATTTTTTCCGAAAAATTTCAACAAAACCATATCATGTGACCCCTCATTGGAACGACCTCGATGAACTCGTTCCAACAAGGGGTCACATGATATGGTTTTGTTGACATTTTTTGAAAAGTAATATTTTTTCTGCTGCTGAATCTGCATATTACGCGGGCGGATGCGGGTGATTCGTTGGGTAAAGGGGTAAACAGCACTTCATTCAAAATATTGTCTGCTGCAGATGTGAAAAATCAACAAAAAGAAGCGATTTGCAAGTCATTCCATTGATAGAATATTTGCTAAATAGTCAACCTTAATTCAAATACTCAACCCCACCTTTGGGTGATATATTGACATGTCCTAATGGACTAGTCAATATATGGCCAGAGACGAGATCTTGACTTCAATGCACCATCTTGGAAAACCAGATGTAGGTAATAACCTCTATATATATATTCTTGAATGAGGTTTAATAGAGCATGATTACAATAATCCAGGACAAGAAATAACCCAGGAACAGCATTAGTTAATTCATATGTAAAATATGCAGATGAATAACAGATTATGGCAACATTAATTGAATTTCTAATCCAGCATGTTTTGCCTGTCAAACCCAACAGTCTTAAGGAACCAACTCAACTCAAATACCCAGGTGAGGCTGCACACCAGTTGGTGTGATTTACTTGAGCAAAAATTATGTTTAGACATCAATAGCATGGCTGGGGAGTAAAACAAAGAAGCTGGAAAAACACCTCAATACTTTTTGTCTGCAGATTATAAACATGTTATATAACATAACCTGCTAATTGGTTACAATGTGAGCTCTTTATTTCCTGGACTGATAAGGCCCCACAAAGTAGATCTTCTGTTTCTCAGGCCATTTTTTAGAAAATTACAGATAGGGCAGGTGCTGGCTCGGATCTCTTAGTCTCTTGGTAAATCAGTAGCTTGTGTGTGCTAGAGGTTGACGGTTCAAGCCACGGCTCCTGCACTTTTCTCTTGATCTGTTACATTGGTGCCATGACCAGCTGTCAGTAGCTGGCGGCATTGTGATTGCTGTGGTGAAGCATGGTGGATGCTTTGACCACTCTGGGGTGATATTGACAGTGGATGAATCTCAAAGGATGTGAGAGTTTTGTAGCGGTCAAGGTATAAAGGCTATTTACTAACCGACTGGTTGGTCTGGATCTCTTAGTCTTGTGGGAAATTGGTCACTTTGTGTGCTAGAGGTTGATGGTTTGAGCCTTGGCTCCTACACTTCTCTCTCGATCTGTTACATTTCTTTGCCATCAGAAGTTCATGTGCTTGGTTTGTTTTATGCTTTATACCTCATAATCTACAGAATAGCATGGGTAGTGGTGCATTTAGTTCCTTGAGTGCAAGAAGGCTTTGCAATGCTAAAGAATTGCAAAAACTTGTTGCACTCCAGGGACAAATTTATCAATTTTATTAATTTTGGTAAACTATCAGATTTAAACCATTTAATTTGTATTTTTTAAAGTTTGCATTGGTTATAAAAAGAGAGCATGTGGCAGCCAGAAGGATCATGAGGGAGGGCTGAGAAACAGATTTTTTTACTTTTTTAGGCCTAATCTCTAGTCCAAGTTTGTAAAACAGTTTTAAACACTTGATAGATGAACATACTCTGTTTTGCTTTCATTTCAGGATCCATACCGTCAAATTCGAATGTTTTACACTCAGCAATATCAAACCGATGATGGAATAGACTTTTTCGGTGTTACTAACAATGGTCTTTTCTTTTTGAAGAAGTCTGTTTTAACAACAAATAAGAACCAGTACAGAGTAAGTAAATTGCATTTCACTTTGTTACAGTTCCATTTCTAAAGTACAAAACTTTTTTGTACTTTCAAACAAAAAATAAACTTTAGTGTTTTACTTCTGGTAGAAAAGTTCACAAAATTTTGTGATGTTTCACTTTTCATGAAGAACTAAAATTCATTATTATGCTGTTTCTAATAGATAATGAAAGTTTTTCTGTTATAATTAATAAAGTCAAAACAATGGCATAGCCAAGGAGAGGGGGGGCTAGTAGAGGGGGAAGGGATGGCCCTTCCTAAAAATTACCCCCCCTTCAAAATTGGAAAATTAAAACAACAAAAAGCCCCCCCCCCCCCCCCACCCCAGGTGTACTCTGGACATTGAATTTTCCATCCAGAGCCACACCACGAACAATGGGGGAGGGGTGGATATTGCCCTCCCATTGATGGGGGGGGGGCAAAGAAGCTTTTGGATGTGCCTGTGGCATACATAGAGCTTCCCCTTCCCCCTAAAAAAAACAATTATCACTCCCAACCCCACCCCTCCTTGAGTTGAAATTGAGAATTTGTAATGAATTATTATTCAACATGAAATTTCTAAATCAGGTTCACTAAAATATGCTGGTCATTGCATCACCAAAATTCAGATCAATTTTAGTATTAAAAAAGATTTAGAAATTTCACATCAAATCAAGACAAGTTTGAATTACATTTTATCACATACTGTATAATTTAACCCTTCACCTAACATAACAGCTAAAATTGGTCACACTGTTCATAAGAACCACTAACCAAATTTTATTATTTTTTCATTGGAAACTTACCTATGATCCCTTGGTAGAATGAGCTTATTGTGTTCATTCTATTGGGCATTAAAAGCTATGTTTTTGAGACATAGAATTAAAATTTCTAGTTATTCATGAAATGTATTTTGCAAATATTGGCAGATATTTGTATTGTATGAACACTTAATGAAGTAGAAGAATCGATCAATTGTCCCCCGGGAAAATGTTTGGGGGGACTATTAAAATAGCCGGTGTGTGTGTGTATGTCCCACTTTAGTTTCCCGATGATAACTTTAGTTACAGTTGGCTAAATCAAATAAAATTTGATTTGTTAGTGTATCAACATAAAATACAGGTCAAGTTTGAATCAGGGTTGGTCCAAGAATTTTTGCCTGAGTTATGCCACTTTTTCAAGTTCAAAAATTCATTTCTTTTGGTTTCCCAATGATAACTTCAGTTATAATTGGCTAATTCAAACGAAATTTGGTATGTAGGTGTATCAACATAAAATAGAGGACAAATTTCAAATCAGGGTGTGGTCTGACAATTTTTGCCAAAATTATGTCCCTTTTTGGACTTAAAAAATTTCAATTTTTTTCAAGTACATTTTTCGGGGAATGTGTGGTCGGAGGCCCTTTATTCAATTCTACTACTGGAACCAACTCACAATGTTATAATGCCAACATTACACATCTATTAAACATGATTATGTGATAAATTTTGTTATTGAGATTACAAAGGTCTATTATTGTTTATTTATTAAAGGCAACAAAAGTTACTATTTTATGTCTGAAAGGATAGAAAGTGTCACTTTGAATATTCTGTGCTTCTGCAAAATTATGTCATCTTGAATGTGACTGACCAATTCTTGAGCTGCTGGACCTTTTGGGAACTTTATTCTAAAATCACTTGATGACGACATTGAATTTGACATTTTAAGACTTCTCAGATCAGTTTGAGTAAAATTTGGAGTATACAGTGGAACCCTGTTAATTGAATAGCAACTTTGCCAATGAAAGTTATTCAATTAACAGGAGTATTCAATTAACAGGGATTGTGTCACTTTCCTCTATTCTAGAGATAAATTTAGCATTTTGTCTATTATATCTTGTTTGACAGAGCTCCATGAGCTCTGTCAAACAAGATATAATAGATTAAATGCCTGTAATAGATGTTTCCAAGGCCAACTCGGTCTATAAACAAAGGAAAACTGGGGAGAGTCAGGGTAATTTCTTGAAAGGTTACAAGATTTTTTATTCAACTAACAGGAGTTTACTCTATAACCTATATTCAATTAACAGGTCAGACTTGTACTGGAGGTATGGTAAATGGTTTTGTGTTGGGAAATTACATTCAGTTAACAGTGTTATTCAGTTAAGAGATACCCATTTGAGTGGGCTCCACTGTAGTAGGCAAATATTTGTTAGATGTTTCCTGTTACCTTTTTTGGGTTGTATATGATAAATATAAACATTCTCTCTTCATTCTGAAGAATATTAACAATGCACTGAAGTCTTTGATAGATTTTCTAACTTGCAAAATATAGTGTTCTTCTTCAGTCAACTTTGTTTACAGTTTTTTCTTCTTTGAACTTGCAGGTTAATGTTGTGGTTGAAGATGAAGGTATTCCCTCAAGATCATCAACAGCCTTTGTCACTGTAAATGTTGAAAGAGATCCTGATGTTCTTAGATGTGTTACAACTTATAATGAAACTATCAGCGAGAATGATGCTGCTAATTCTGTAGTTGTTCGTGTGCAAGTTTTAGGAGGGGTCAGTAGTAATAAACACCATGTTATCTTTAAAAATGTGAATAAAGCTCACTTGATAATTGGCTGATTTTGTTTTTACCTTAAAAATCAGCCAAAATAATAGACAAATACTTCCAACAATTTAACTCTTTCAACTATGTATTTTTGGATAAAGCAAAAGTTGACAATCCATGAGTCAAAAAAGCAGCAGCTAACACCAGTAGTATTGAATTATCACTTTGTGTGAGCTCTATAAATTCAAGATAGTCTTGCCATTTGAATACATATTATAGTGTATATACAGATTACTACAACATTCTGTTGATCCATGTTGTTGTATTCTGTCGAGTTGATGAGATGAGATTGGCCAGATCAAATGAGATGTTGCAGGTGTCTGGTTTGATCTAATTGATCTCATCTCATCACTGAGATGGAATACAACAACACAGATCAATTGACTGTTGTAGTAATTTGTTTATGATGTGACAATTAGTATTTTAAACTGATCACAACACCTGTAAAATCAAATACAACAAGAATGATATTAGCCAAATAACCATTAATAATTTGTGGAATTGGGGAATTCCAAGCACATAGTAATATTGAACATTCATGTCAAACATGAAACTTGAAAGTCAAAACAAATGAGGCAAGACTTGAATTTCAATCAGAATCGCTTTCGATAACACAGAGTCTCCAACGTTTTGTTGGATTTGCATCTTGAAAATAGTTGTTAATTGTTGTTTTGCAATTGTTCAGCACATCCTTTTCAATAGACCACGACTGGAATGTTTATCAACAGAGTTTAATGAGGAGACACCCATGTTTATGTTCTGGGCTTATGTTCTGTATTTATTTATAGGTCAGTGATAGAAATAATCCATTCATTTGCACCTCATTTGAGACAGGTATGATAATGATCTGGAAAACTTGACACTCTTGTTTTCCAGAGAGCTGGATTTGATTTGCAGACTACAGTGGTATTGAGGGGCTATTTATGGTAGTCATATAATAAAAGGCCGTACCCCCACCCTCTTCCATCAGGGAACCTACTCCAGGACCATATTAAGTGCTGGGTAATTTGATGTGGATATCTTCGCATATGCCTAACTACCAGTTCAGTACAAATTTGAAGGCCCAACAAAAGCTTATTGGTTCAATAACCACCAGATAAACAACACAGTGATTTATGAGCTACAAAATTTTTTGCTTTTCCAAGTTTATATGCACTAGGTGGAAAGTGTATGGCCAGATTTTCACTCACTGGGTGGTCAAATAAAAAAACCCACAACAGTGGATTGAATCGGTATTACCAGATGTTACAGTGGAACCCTCTTAATGGAATAGCCCCTTTGCCAATGAAAATTATTCTGTTAACAGGAGTATTCAATTAACAGGGATTGTGTCACTTTCCTGTTTCCTGGAGATAAACTTAGCATTTATTCTATTATATCATGTTTGACAGAGCTCCATGAGCTCTGTCAAACAAGATATAATAGATTAAATGACTGTATTGGATGGAGTATACAGTGGAACCCTGTTAATTGAATAGCAACTTTGCCAATGAAAGTTATTCAATTAACAGGAGTATTCAATTAACAGGGATTGTGTCACTTTCCTCTATTCTAGAGATAAATTTAGCATTTTGTCTATTATATCTTGTTTGACAGAGCTCCATGAGCTCTGTCAAACAAAATATAATAGATTAAATGCCTGTAATGGATGTTTCCAAGGCCAACTCGGTCTATAAACAAAGGAAAACTGGTGAGAGTCGGGGTAACTTCTTGACAGATTACACATTGTTTTATTCAATTAACAGGAGTCTACTCTATAACCTATATTCAATTAAGAGGTCAAATTTGTACTGGAGGTATGGCAAATGGTTTTGTGTTGGGAAATTATATTCAATTAACAGGGATATACAATTAAGAGCTATCAGATTAAGTGGGCTCCACTGTACTAAATACCTGAAATTGTAAATAACATTGTCGTATATTGAATTTCTACTCTTTTTTTTAAATTTTCAGACTAATATACAGTACCAGGTGGTAGGATTTAGTTCTGCAGTGAATTATTTTAAAGTTGACAGCAGTGGTCAAGTGCTTATTAAAAATAAGTTAGATACTGATCCCTCCTTATTGACAGGCTATACTGTAAGTAATCATTTATTTATTACATGTCTATTCTATGAAATCCCCATCTTAAGCAACACTAAACCATGCAGAAAATGAAAATCTGTTCTGCATATATATGGGGAATGGAAATCGTGGACAAACTCTTTTCAAATAGATGCAAAATTTCACTGGAATTCTACAAATCATGCAACGCAATTACAATTTGAATTGCTAGCGATTGCTGAAAATTGTCTCCTAAGTATGTGCCAGTAGGCACATAGAACACATTGGAACTCAGGGGAAAAATAATTGTTTTTATAGATGTGAATGCATGTGATAAACACAGCATGACACGCATGTGAATGGGTTAATCGATATGGCACTTGTGCCATTGTGGAAGGATAAAATGAGAGGCTGCAGCCATATGCCATATCGTTTAATCCATTCACACACTTGTGTCGTTCTGTGTATTTATTTTGTTGTTTTTTTAATCACTAATTCTGTGTGGTACAAAAAGTTTTTTTGGTGATAATCTTTGAGCTTTTTAGTTATAAGGTATATTACAAACGATCGATTCAGTGAGAAAATATTAACTCTTTGAACAATTAATGCAGCTTATCTGTCTGATGTTGTTTGTGTACACTTATAGAAGGAGTATTATAAGATATGTCCACCAACATGTATGGTATATGGAGATTTAATACCTGGATGTCTGCCTTTAAACCCCTGAGCCACAGACAAGGTATTTAAATGAGACATCCAAGTATTAAATCTCCATATATCATACATGTCGGCAGCGATAACGTTTTTGTCCCATTTGAAACACAATAGAAACAAAGTGGAAATAAATTTGGGGATGTGTTTCTCACACACCGCTAATTGTTTTGTTTTTATGAATGCAGAAGACAGCAGATAGAGTTACATTCCTTCGGTCATTAAGGAAACGAGTAAAGATTATTTTGTTGACATATAGGCCTCTGAGTTCCAATATGGTCTATGTTCTTCAATTTATTAACTTTTTTTAAACATGGATTTAATATGCCAGTCTCCTAATAGATTGTATGATTTAAAAGGAGAGGCAAATGATCATTAAAATATCTACCGGCACCTAGAACCCATTTGAACTGAGGGGACGATATTTGCTCTTTTTTCAGTTTTTTTGGTTTAATTTTTATATCGAGGTTGGTGAATGCGAAAATCTTTCATTTAAACCATATACCCCCGATGTTTCGTGTGAGCTTATACCCTGGGTGTTGCACCCTCTCATATACCTCAGATGTTGGGTGCACCCTTTGCCATGGCTATTTGTTCTATTTATGGATATGGCATTCTAACCAATCAAAAGACAGAATTTATCAGGATATAGAGACAAGTAATAATAAATATCTGTTGGCTAACTTTACAATAAGACTTCATTTATCCTGAACTAGCTAACTGACCCGTACTAGGTTAGCCCTGCCCATACAACACATTTCTAGCTGCATTGCATATCAAGAAAAATAATATAAGCTTGAATTTCTAGTCAGACTAAATCACCAAATCACACCACCCCCCCATTTGTATGATGTTTTATAGCTTTGAACAATAAATAGTTTACATATGCAACCAAAAGGTTGGGAATTTTAACTTATTAACCTTTTTTAAACATGGATTAATATACCAGTTTTCTAGTAGATTGTATGATTTAAAAGGAGAGGCAAATGATCATTAAAATACCAAAATAACATAGTAGATGGAAAGATTAGACAATGTTCTGTTGTACCACTGGTATAAAATACCAAAAGGCTTTTGGGAAATGAAAGTTTTTGGAATAATTAAATCATTTTATGCCATATTGGTAAGCTTGAATTTACACTCTATGGACTTTATTCATGCAGTTAAAACTAGAAGCCCTGTCACGAACTGTGCACTTATCTAGGCTTAATTGCGCATAGGAATTGTGCTCAATTGCCATATCGAGTGGCATCCAAAGCAAGGCAGGTTTTCCTGGTTACTCATAGCAAACACAGGCAATGTTTCTGTCAATGGACCTCCAAGTTACCTGGAGGTTCATTGACCGAAACATTGCTTGTACACAGGCCATATGTACATAATTTGATAGCCTTACTATGGTCATAACACATAGATTAACGTGCAGATCGACGTGCTATTTGTGCGCATTTCATGACAGGACTTCTAGTTTTAACTGTATTTTGATCTGTTATTAACTCTAGAAGCCACTATCAGGGTTTTCAAATAAATAGAGGATATGGAATGAGTGTTTTTCTCATATAATATTAATGAAACGAGTCTAAGAATTTTCTGTTTTGGTGAGCCCAAACAGAAAATTTGGACAAGTTTCATAAATATTATATGAGAAAAACACTCATTTCATATTCTATTTATCATATGACACACACACGCACAAATTAGCCACTTAAGTATCACTTTTGAACCTATCACCTAACTTGAGTTGCAGACAGCACTTGGAAAAAACATCCTTGTATAACTAAAAATTTTCATTTTTTGCTTCCAAACATAGGTTATGACCCCTCATTGGAACGAGCTCATTGAGCTCGTTCCAATGAGGGGTCATAACCTATGTTTTGGAAGCAAAAAGTGAAATATAAAAAAAAATGAATGGCGTTTTTCTTATATGTAGAAGATTAATACAATATAACTCACCCTAAATAGGACAGATAACGTAAATTCTCCCTTCTGAAAGTATGCAAATGTAACCCAGTTGTATTTTGTTTAGCCAATCAAATTGTCCAGTTTTGAAATTGACCAATGAAAGCTCCCAAGTCTAATTATGCAAAGTATGAAAATGTGGCCCAGTTGTATTTTGTTCAGCCAATCAAATTGTCTAGTTTTGAAATTGACGAATGAAATTGACAGAAGGCTTTATTTATCACTGATTAATATGAAAACGAAATATCAAATGTTTTAAAGTGAACAAAACGGACGAGTCATATGATAAATAAGGGTACTAGAGAAAAAGTGTATGCATTTCTTGCTCTTGTTTCATATTCAGTCAAATGCAAATAATAAACTTCAGACCACCAAAAATAATCTACCCCTAAACCAATTAATCTTGGTATAATAACACAATCAACACAGCTGATATGCCTGAACATTAGTTTGTTAGATATCTTGTCCGAAAGGAAGAGAATTTAGAAATAGACTGTCTGAAAGTTCATATAGATAGTGCCATAACACTTTATGCATTAGCTTGCTGTTTGCCCAGCAGTAGAAGAACATTTTCTTATATGAAACTGTTTGGTTGAAATATTTTGGAGAGTGCCTGTTGCACTCTACAAAAAATTGTAACCAAACAATTATTTATGAACAAATTTTTGTTAAACTAAAGATACTCTTGCTGGTAGCATGGTATCTTTGAGAAAAAAAATACCCATGTTTCAAATCACCTTTGAAAAATAATTTTGCACTCAACCAGTTTAGAAAAAAAGTTAGAAGAGATTAAATTTCAAGGGGTTAGGACACAATTCCTTCTATAAAATAGAATGTACTCCAAATGTGTGATTTAATTTTCATTATCAATTTGAAAAAATCAGGGCTTATCCTATTGTTTATTTATGTCAAAATGTATGTCACTTGAAATTTCAGTATTTTGACATGAGTGTGTAGAGTTAACTCTTTCAACACAAGAGACCACTTTTCTGATCCAGCAACACGATACATCATAATCTCATTAAGTAGGATGGCTACTAAGTGAACGTGTGTAGTAGAACAATTAATATTTTCAATGCTCAGCCTGAATTCAGGCTGCATGTTAAAAATATTAATTGCTCTACCCCCAAATAATGGATATGGACTCAATTTTGTCCATTTAACTGGCATGGAAGATACCACCAGTGTTCAAAGGATTAAGGTATTCTTGAGGAGTATAGTAAACATTGTTTTCCATGTTAATTTTACAGTTATTGGTAGAGGCTTCCAGTAAAGGTATTCAGTTGCAGAAAACTACATGTTCTGTATACATAACTGTTAGAAGAAATGAAAATGGACCTATCTTTTCACCATCATCCTATGAACAAACAATCTCCGAATTGACTGATCTTGGAACTGTGATAGAAACAGTCAAAGCATCTGATGCGGACAAGGTGAGTCATTGACAGAAACTTTTTTATGTTGTTGTTATATAACATTGTAGAAACAGTTTTAACTGGTATGACTTCCTGATGACATTTTTCGTGCAAAAACTAAGCTGACTCTTCAGTTGAATGAGCATGATGAGTTATTCCTGTGATGAGTCATAAGCAGGCTTCAGATAATTATGTCATTCAAGAAAGTTGAAATGAAACATAGTTAAGAGTTTTGTTGTTGTTGTTGTTGTTGTTCACATTCCATTCACAGGTATTTCCTTTTCACTATCACACTTTATTATATGACTGTTCTGGGTAATCCCCATCTACAGCAAAACTAAATCATGCAGAAAATGAAAGTCTGTTCCACACATATGTGCGGAACAGAAATCGTTGACAGACTATTTTAAAATAGAAGTGTAATGTCACTGAATGTTCTACAAATTGTGCAACACAATTACAATTTGAATTGCTAGTGATAACTGAAAATCGTCCTCTGAGTTCCAATATGTTCTATGTAACACTCAGGGGACCAAATAGTAACACAGGTTCTCCTGGCAAATTTGCTTGGCAATAAAATGTGTTCTTTTTGTTGATAGTTGTCAAATGAATGACTGAGTGGTGTCTTAATAATTTTAGACGTGAAGGCGTGTAAAAAAAAACAGAATGACACATGTGTGTGAACCGGTTAATCAATATGACACTTGTGCTATCATGGAAGGATGAAACTCAAGGCCTGTGACCTCTCATTCTATCCTTCCATACTGGCATTCATACCATATTGATTAACCCATTCACACACGTGTGACACTCTCCCATAGATAGCAACAAGGAAAAGACATCTGAACAAATTTAGATGACCAAAAATAATTTAGCACTCTACCAGTTAATATTAGTGTATCGTGAATGCATATTTTGATCGTATCCAGTTTTGCAAACAGAATGCCAATGTAACTAAATAAATTTTAAAGTAATTATAAGTATAATTAATTAGTTTTGAAAATTTAAGTAATTGTAATTGATCATTTTGACAGGTAATTGTAATTTGTGACATTTATAAATAATTGACCCCAGTCTTGGTAATAAGCTATGCTTATGTGTCTTCAACCGAAAATAATAAAAAAAACATGATTAGAGAGCATGGTTGAATGTGTGTGTATGCTTGTTTATTTAGCTAGATGTTCTTGGATCAGGCCTTTGTTATAGAGGTTCTGTGTCTAAATATTGTCCTAAAATATTAATTAGAGGATTTGATGCTGTCATAGTGCACCATTCTGTTGGATGGTGAAAAACAAAAGTCTCTCCCAGGTGCAGAGAGTGACACAGTAAATGTAGAATTCCAGTATAGTATTCCTGATTCAGGACTTAACCTTCCTTCATAAGGTCCTGGCAGTATGATTAACTGGTTGGGGCTAGATTATTTTTGGTAGTCTGAATTTGTCGTTCAAATTTGTTCTATTACAAATTATTGGAGAGTGTCCACAGGCACTCTCCAATAATTAGTAATAGAGCAAATTTATATAAACAAAATATCATTATCCATTGCCAAAACAAAGTTTGCAAGGGATATAGAAATGGGTACCATCCATCTGACTGTGCGTTTGTCCATTCATCTGTCCATAACAACTTTGGACCAGTGTATATAGCTTTTGTATGCTGATGGACAACCAACCTCCAACAACTTTGTCCCCTTTTTAGTAAACAACTTCTTGGTAGGAGATATTGGTGGCCTTGCACCTTGTTTGTGTCAGGCTGAATATGAAACATGAGGGAGGAAATTATTGGCTTTTGCTCTATTGCCGTCATTTTTTTAAAGCCCTGATAATGGCTTCTAGCAATCAACCAGTTAAACCCCAATAAAGAAATGAAGCTTTGACCATGTCAAACAATCAGACACAATGGAAGCTCAATGAAAGTGGAAGGGGTACAAATTTTGGAGGCACATCAGACTTGACAGGGTTCAACACAGTGGATGAGAAGTTGGAAATTAGATGCACATATATACCATTTCATTGATTCCCAGTTTGTGATGAGTGTAATTGAAGGTGATAAAAGTGTGTTGCGGAGGGGAATCAATTAATATATTTTGCATTTGAAGCCAATTGTGACATCCTTCCTCATCATGCCACTTATTATAACTCGATTTCAACAAATTTGGGGAATACCTGCATGTTTCTCTTTTTGGATGCCCATTTTGGTGTCCATGTCTGCTTATGTTTTGGTCTATTTTTCTATTTTAACCTGGTTGAAATCTGGCTTGACTTGAAGAAACAGACCAAACAAATCAAAGTTTTTTTCCAAATGCATCTAAATTTGTTAACTTTTGCAGATAACATATTTGTGGAATTCCTGTAAGTTGACACATTTTCATTCACTCAGTTTTTCAACTCATTGTGTAATCAGCTACTTTGTTTGTGGAAAATGTGAAGGGGTACATGTCACCTGTTTCACTAGCAACATGGGTGGCTTGCTTCTGGTTTATGAAGAGGAATTCATATGTTTTGGATGACTTACATGCAAACCTAATAATTGGAATGAAGTTAACTCTTTACCCAAGTGCATATGTATCAAAATTTATTAATTTTGAGATGCCCAAAAATTTAAACAAAACCATATGTGATCCCTCATTGGAATGAGCTGATTTCAATAAGGAGGAACATAATGTGCTCTTTTTGAATTTTTTTGTTTGTTTAGATGCTCCGTTTGAAATTTGTGTGTGCAGATGTGGTTGATTTGTTGTGTGAAGGGTTAACCAAAAACAACAGAAGTATTTTTTTTTGTATAGATAGATTGGTATGAAGAGATTGTGGGAGATATGTTTAATCCATGACTCAACTCAGTGTATTGGGGGCAGATTTTCTTGCCCGAAGCAACAATTTTATGCATATGTCTGTATTTTTAGCCATCCCCTGAATTTAAATTAAAAAAAAAAATTAAAATTAAACTGTATGTAATGAATTGAAATTGCTACCATTTTTTACTGACTATTTTTTTAACAATTAGAATCTGAATACAAATTTCTCCAGTTAGGATCAATTTTGCTTTCTTGTTAGGAAAAGGTGGATTTTGAGGTATCCAAAACTGTACATATGAAATTTATTCTGTTGTGTAATGCTGAAAATATTTTTTTTCTTTTAAGGACCCTCTCTACTTTAGAATTACAAGTGGACCACCAGCAACCAATTTCTTTGCTATAGATTCACAAAATGGTCAAATTCGGTTAACCCAAAAACTGAAGAACACTACTCTAAATAAATATGTGGTAAGTAATAAGCCTCAATTGGACAAAATTCTATTCCCTAATTTCCAGTGAGTATTGTGAAACTGAGAAGAAATTAATGAATCGTGAATGCTGAGATCACTGAGGAATTTAGAGCTCTGTTTTGGTCTTAACTGGAGTACTTAGAATCATGTGAAGTTTTATGTTGTTGAAAGGATAAATCTCAAGCTCTCTGGCCTAATTCTGTTCGGAATTTGATGCTGTTATGGGCTGTTTGTTTAACCACTCTTTGTGGAAATTTGAATGCAGGTGACTGTTGATGTAAGGTGATGTGCCTTTACTTACAAAGATATACAGGTATCCTTTGCCACCCTAGTTATATATAGTCCATTCATTAAGTGGTTAATTCCTCAAGAAAACATCAAGATATTAACATCATTTGTGGAACTACCCAGCATAATCATAAAACTGTGGCTGTGGGAAGTCTTCATTTCTGATTGTAATGCCATCAAAATGTCGATCAAATCTTAATTGAGCAACATCTCTAGCTTTGATTCATAGAAAATTAATGTTTATGAATTTTTTCAGAGATGATCATCCAAAATATATCAGTTGGTCAGAAAAGCAAAACATGGGTTCTTTTTCCAACCAACTGAAATATTCAAGATGAGTGAATCTGAGCATACAGATAATGACCTATTTGAAGGCTACAGTGGTTTCAGGCAATAACAGCATCCAATTTTTTACGGAATTCGACTGGTGGCCTGAGAAATTGTATAAATCTCTCTAGAAAGTTTGTATTGACAAAATGTTTGTAACCTCACATATGCTTTGAAATGTAAACAAACTGGTAAATCTTAGGGAGACTGGCCAGAGTTTGCTGACAAGACACATGTTCAAGGTATGCTAATATTACTCTCTTTCATGCCCTTTGTGGTCCAAGGGACCTAACTCTATTCAATACATAAGAACGGCTTGACAAAGAACAAACTAAACACTTGCTATCGCTTGTATCATATAGGGAGTTGTTACAGCTAGGAAACAATGATTTAATGTAAGGATAGCTGCAATTTTGGATTTCATTTGGAAAATTTATGGTTATAGAAAAGCAGATTTGCTGCCAGGTATTTATACTGGGGGAACTCCAGATTCATGTGCCATGGGCATGTAATGGAGAATGGAGTGGAGAATATGGAAAGGGGTGTCTCCCTACCATCAGTGAGTATGATGTTGTCACTTGCCGCCACTGAATTAAATCATCTGTATTTAAACACATTGAATTCTTAGACCGTGCTTTAATAATTACATTGTTAATGTAGTTATACGTTTTGGGTCCAAATACTCAATTCCCATTGGTCAGCTGGATGAAAATGTCATGACCAAATGTAATTCATTTTCCATTGAATACATTTGGTCGAACTTTGACTCGCATTTACAGTAGAGTGCAGTTGACAGAATGTAATTCGGGCGGTGTTTGGGTGGGTTTTTAACTTTCAGTGCCTCTCGCAGTGATCAACTTTGCTGCTGTTTCTTTGGTGACATTTCCCAATGTGGCATAAAGCCCATTACTAAAATACTCATTTCCATTTCTAAAGTTGTGAAAATTAAAGCTTATTTTCCTTTGAGATATCATTTAGATGGAGGGCTTGCACTAGTTCTTGATTCCAATGACTGAAAGTCATATGATTTTCAACAACGGCGAATGATGATTCATGGGGGAAAAGAAGTAGTTTAAACAGTTACGGAATGTAATTATAAGAATTGAATGCAATTTTTATAATCTTTATTGGAGTATGAATGTGTGGGAATGGGTACAAATTGTATGATTCCCGTTGGGATTCATACATAATTTTTATAATCTTTATTGGAGTATGAATGTGTGGGAATGGGTACAAATTGTATGAATCCCGTTGGGATTCATACATAATTTTTATAATCTTTATTGGAGTATGAATGTGTGGGAATGGGTACAAATTGTATGAATCCCGTTGGGATTCATACATAATTTGTACCCATTCCCACATGTTCATACTCCAATAAAGATTATAAAAATTACATTCAATTCTTAATTGAATGCTATTCTACAACTGACTACTGAGTATACATAGAAGAAATATCACTAGTTTATATATATGAGCTTCCCACGATTCTAGCACCGGATGTGAATTCCTATCTCATGTCTGTTATTTGACATAAGATGACATGTATCAAGTATAATACACTACAGTGAGGGTATGTGAAGTCTTCTCCAGAGAATGTTTTTGTTTTTTAATATGCCCCAAATGACTTTTTTGGCACATTCTGAGGCTTTTTTTTTTGGGGGGGGGGGGGGGTGGGGGAGGAAGGGGGAGGTGTGTCTGGTGATGATATCTTAGGATATTCTTTGGAATACTAAGTTATATCTTCCTTTCTGTACTTCCCTCAATCAGTTGCTCTGTTTGTAATGGGAAAAATGAGGAGGAGTGGGACTTCTTATACAACATGAGTGTTTATGGAAAGTTGTTCCAATTTGTGATAAATGATTGCATTACTGAAGATAAAAAAACAGTTCACACACATTTGGTATGAATTTTTTATTCTTGTCATATGTTTTATACAGAGAGAGTTCAGAAAATGTATGATTTTTGAACACCTGCCCAGGTTACTTTCGGAAGACTTAACTAGAAATACCTGACATTCAGCCATCTAAAGGACTTTCATCACATGATTGTATTCTAGGAATAGTGTGAACGTCAGAATAAGGGCTTGTAGGGTTATGGAAGAGTCACAGTTTGATCACCAATGACAGTATAATCAGTATAATCAAAAGGGTTTCATACACACTAAAAAGTTTTAATAAAACAGACTAAATATGGGCCTGTAGTGAACCAGGTAACTATTTTTGGGCTCTCGGAAAGCTGAAGATGTGCTTTGTCACGAATGAAAAAAAGGGCTTTTATCAAACACCTTTTAATGTAAAACATGGGATTTCCACTGTTCTGCCCATATGATAAAAATAAAGTTGTATTGCACATGTGATACAAAGCATGTTCGATTTTGTTTCCAACATAAACATATAATGAACCCGTTTAAATAAATCATGTCAATCACTGGTCGAATGCACCAGAGTCGAGATCACTTGGAAATTCCAAGTTCCTCATTTGGATTTGTTCACCCAGGATATTTAAACAATCCGATTAGAAAATAAAAATAACATTCTGTCGTCTTGTTCCTTGACAAATACTATCCACAACTGATCATCATATAATAATGGAGTGTGCTAATCTTATTAGCTATTCAAAAAAAGTTTTGTTGTGTTATGCCCCGCAGTTTGGTCAATATTTGATGTTCGATCATCGTGACTGTGACACTGATTGGTGTCAATTGGTTTCAACCAATTGAATTGGTTTCAACCAATTGAATGCTATAAAGATTAAAAAGCAAATTAGGGTTGGTACCCTGCCATCTAACAGTGATGTCTTGTTGGCAATGAAGGAAACACACCAATTGTCCTCTTTGAAAGTGCTTTTAGTTCAATTTTTGTTTAGACTGGTTGTTACATGAGAGGTGTGTGATAAATACAGTACCACACATGTTTGAATGGGTTAAAAATTATTGCTCTTGATTGCTTTGGCCGAGGATATCATTCGAGCATTCGGTTTCTGTGATATCCTGGGCCAAAGTGTGCGATAATTCTCATCCCATTCAAATGTATGTGCAGTTCTGTATATTTATGAAGCACTAAGTTTGATTGTCCTGGTATTGGCAGTACAGTTTATTCTTATTTCTATGTTTTGGGAATTCAGTGGTTCACGAGTTAGAGCATTGGACTTCAAACCAAAAGATCCATGGTTCAGTCCTGACCAGTGATAACTGCATTGTGTCCTTGGGTAAAGCACTTGACCCTTTACCTTATGGATTGGCTGCATCCGCCCACATAATTTGCAAATTAAGCTGTTGAAAATATATTTTTCCAGCAATTTCAACAAAACCGTATCATGTGACCGCTCATTGAGCTCATTCCAAAAAGGGGTCACATGGTACAGTTAGGATTTGAAAAAATAAAATTTAAAATAATCTCTGTTGGGTAAAGGGTTTATTCCAGTTGCCTTTGTTGGGTAACAGTGATGTTATGTACTAAAGCATATTGCACATCGATAGTGCCCTAGCCTTCAACCAGTGCTAACCCTGTTTGCACGGAGTTAGTATGTTGGGGAATCTAACAGTTGCTCACTGCTGCCTGGTGGTTCTCTCCACATACTTTGGCTTTCTCTGTTCATAAAACTGTCTGACATGAGATGACCCTTGCTGTTCAAAGTGTATATATTAAACCAAAACAAATAAATATAAATAAATGAATTTCTATGTTTCAGTTCCAAGTTGAAGCAAGTGATGGGTATAATCCACCTAAGACTGCACTTGCATTTGTCACAATTAATGTTTTGAGAGACCGATTCCCACCAGAATTTCTTCAAAAACCATACAATGCACAAATCTCTGAAACTGATCCCCAAAATACCTTTGTATACACAGTTACTGGCAGAGATCAGGACCAAAAGGTGAGTTACATATTTGTTTTCAGCTTTTGTTTACCTCACTGGCAAAGTATACAGTGGATATATCTTAATTGTACGACACTAGGTGACCCTTGCTGTTGAAAGTGCCATTAAACCCCAATAAATAAATAAATAAATAAATATCTTAATTGAAAAACCTTGTTTATTTAATATAACTTCAAGACACAAAACCATTTCCCATACCTACAGTACAAATTTGCCCTGTTAATTTCATATTGGTTATAGAGTAAACTCCTGTTAATTGAATAAAAACATCTTGCAATATGTCGAAAAATTACCCTGATAATTATTGAATTCCCCTTGTTTATAGACCTATTTGGCCTCACTACATCCAATAGAGGCATTTAATCTATTATATCTTGTTTGACAGAGCTCCCTGAGCTCTGCCAAACAAGATACAATGGAATAAATGTGCTGTTATATCTAGAATATAGGAGTATGACCATTTCCATCTTGAAATAATTGAATAATTTCCACTAGCAAAGTGAGTATTCAACATTCCACTGTATTGCATTATATGTGCTTTTCCTAGAAATACCAAGAAATGTAGTAAAATTTTATTGAGAAGAAATATACTGTTCAAAAAAAGAAGTGCAAAACAGGTTTTCTGTGATGAGGGATGTTCCTGCGTTATGGGATAATGAGATAGAGAACAAAATCAATTCATAACCCAAGTTTTAATGGATTAATGAAGCACAAATGGAGAGGTTTCAGATGTTAACGTCATGAGTCAACATCATCCAAACTCAATATCTTGTGTGACCGCCATCAGAGTCCAAAACTGCTTGGCACCTTCTATTCATTGAAGCAATCAGATTCCGGATGGAAGCTTGAGGTATGGTGGCCCACTTTTTCTGCAGAGCCTGTGCCAACTGCAGTATTGTCTGAGGTTGTGGTTGACATTGTCACCCACTTCAGTCCAGTTGATCACATAGATGTTTGATTGGGTTCAAATCTGGCAATGTTGTTATCCTGTAGATAAGCTGTCATGAGCCTTGCTGTGTGCGGTAGGACTTTGTCATGCTGGAAAATGGTGTTGGCATTCTGCATAGTTGGGAGCATGTGTGGATACAAAATTTCATCTCTGTACCTCTGTGCTGTCAAGTTACCCGCAACATAAATGAGGTCCATTTTACCAGTGTGTGTGATGGTTGCCCACATCATAATGCTACCACCACCAAATCTGTCCACCTCCCGAAAGCATCTATGCACAAAATGTTCTCCACAACGTCTGTACACATGGCATCACCCATCAACTGGGCAAAGACTCGTCACTGAACCATACTGTTCTCCATATCAGATGAGGCCATGCCCTGTGCATCTGACACCACTGAAGCCACTGTCAAAATGAATCCACAAACTGGCCATCTAGCACACAGACCTGCCTCGCATTGACGATTTTGAACAGTCTGATCTGAAATCCTCTGCTGACCTGGTAGCATTGATGCTGTAGAGGTCGCTGTGATTGTTCTTTCCCACAAATGATGTAACCGGATGTATCAATCCTGTGCTGGGGTGGTCACTCAGGGTCTCCCTGATCTTGGATGGCCCTACATTGTTCCCTGGATTTGTTAGTGGTTCCGCAGGTGTGTGATGGTGCTCAGTGAAACATTCAACACTCTTCCTACATTCGAAGCTGTTTCCAAGAGGCCAATGGCATTATTTCTCTGAGCTTTGGTTAAACGCAGAATTTTGCATGAGCAAGATCCCTTTAATGCTGGTCGAATTCCGACCGATTTCCATGTCCATTTGTACCCCTACATGCTCAGCTTGCATGCTCAGAGAGTGCAACTTCATGATCAGGTATTCACTCAGTAAAAACTTTGTTTTGTTAATTTCCAATATTTTTGGGGGTCACTGTGGCCGAAATTATGCCTCATTGTCCAAAATGTTACATAATGTTTAGACTACCATGATATGTCGTTGACCATATCTACAGGCTACTTCATCACCAGATTCTCCAAATTTTGCCATTTTATCGTGACTATACACATTTTGCATTTCTTTTTTTGGAATAGTATATATCCTGTGGGAACCCTAAGAAGTGAAATCATGCTCGTTATCCCCTAGCGATTAAGTTGGGAGGTGGATATTGAAATGATGTTCATCCATCAATCTGTCAGTCCATCCATCTATCTATCAGTTTATCTATCCATCTCTAAACTTTGCTTAACACCTATTACATTCTTCATGGGATTTTTATGGAACTTGGTGTGATGTATCAGTATGACTGTAGATGTGCATGTGGGCAGGAAGTTTTTGATTCAACAACTATTTCACAGTTATGGCCCTTGGTGATAAATTCCAGAAAAAGTGCTTGTCTTCTTAAGTCCTCCTACATTTTTATAGCATTTTTACAAAATTTAGTGTGAAGTATCAGTATGAAGTGTAGATGTGCATGCAGATAGGAATTTTTTATTTGATAGATTTTGCACAGGTACAACCCTTGATAATAAATGCTTGTTATGCCCCCGACCTCCAAAGGAGGTGTTGGGGGTTATCTAGTGAAGCCCTCCATTTGTCTGTCAATATGTCTGTCTGTCTATCTATTCATCCATCTGTTTGTCTGTGCATACAAACATTTTGCATTGTACTTTCAAAGCTATCGATTTGGATCTCCTTTAGTATGCTGATAGACCTGCATGAGAGAATGGATATGCACAAGGAACAGGTTCCGTCGAATATTTTTCTCAGAATTATGGCACCTTTTTTTTCCTTTTTTCGATTTTCATCTATCCATCACTAAACTTTGCTTAACTCATCCAACATTTTTCATAGGATCCATGTCCCCTTGTACAAGTTATTCACCCATAGTGAAATCTTTGATTTTATTGTATGAGTTTTTTCTGTCAAAAAGATAATTGATCTGTATATAGGCATGCATATATGTATGCTTGAATGCTAATGTCTCTAGATCACTGATTATTTTTTAAAAAAAAGTACCAAGCTACAGAATGTCAAGCCAAAGTATTGTCCTAAAAATATCAAAGACACATATGCTCACATATTATAAGGACTTACAAGGATGTGTGCGTATGTGTGTTTGGATGGAAAATGTTGTGGAAAGGATATATGGGTACAAGGTGTGTGTGTGTGTGTGTGTGTGTGTGTGTGTGTGTGCATGCATGTGTGTGTGTGTGTGTGCATGCATGCATGCATGCATGTGTGCATGCATGCTTGCATGCATGCGTGCACATGCATGTGCGTGCGTGTGTGCGTGCATGTTGGAGATGATAACTTAAATCCAGAAGTATTTCTCATTCTGCCTCTGTACTCTCAACAACAACAATACATAGCTAAAACAAGTCAGTGGCAATTATCTTCTTATGGCCAACATAGGAATGTATTACAAATCTTCTTATGGCCAACACAGGAAATTGTATTTTTTAATTTTATTTTAAAGGGAAAACTGGTGTTTGAGGCACTGAAGTTGTTAGATGATAACTTGGCAACAGCTTTCTTGTCAATTGCTCCAGATACAGGACGAGTGACTCTAAAAAATCCAACTATTCTACAGCAAGATGCTGAAACAACATATCTTGTGAGTCATTTCTAAATTATATCAGTTCACTTTGTGATGGTTTCAATATTGGCAAGATAGATTGTGTTCTTCGTAATTATGTATCACATTTGGAAGATAAATGTTTTTCCCCACTCTCAGTTTAACTGATGTAGCAGATGATTTCAACTATTCTGTTCACATACCACTGAAAGCATTTAGTTTTGTTAGCTAATCACAGCTGGCAACTTCTTGAACAAGATTGTCTAGTTTGTTGTATTTGGTAAGTAATTATATTTAGTTTGCAAAGAAGAAAAACAAAATGAACTAGACTTTATGATTCTGGAGAATCATGGCTTTTCCAGATGAGATCCCATGATTTTTCATGACCCCAGAGTGTCTGATTTTTTTTTAACTGTCTCACTGAAGTTCCCTTTTTGATGTTATGAGAAAGATGGGTATAGTAGTCTCAAATGATTCAGTTTGATAAAAAAACGTTCAGGTAAAAAAACCATCATTAATGGTGGAGAGGGTTAATATCAATATCATCATCCGACAGGTTAATGACCAACAAAAAGAGTTATGTTTGTTTGACACGTACCCACAGAGTGCAGTCGCTATTTGAAAATGGTCCATTTTATCTCAAATGTATCCAAAATATTTACGTCTGGCAGCTTGTAGAGGGTTAACAAGTCCTAACAGGAATATTTTTCCATGCAACTTGTAATGTCACATCAAGAACTGTGAGTGGCCATTTTTCCTAAAACTCTACAAGATGTTTTCAGAGAAATCCAAGGAGAACATGAATTTTAAGCTTTTGATGGGTATCATTGTTTATCCAGCCCAAAACGAGTTAAGGGTTGTTTTTTGAATACCTTACAATTTACAAAAATAATTCTCAGTGAATTCTACTTCCACTTATGTTGATCTCTCCTCTTATCTTTGGATGCTGTGGGTACGCAAACACAGCGCATTTTATCAAAATTTTGATGTTTGTGAACCTGCATAGGGTAAACAAATGCTTACTGGAATATTTTGTACATGCAACTGGTAATGTCACATTAAGATCTGAGAATGGCCAATTTTTCTTGAAAATCTACGAGATATTTTTAGAGAAATCCTCGGATAACATGAATTTTCAACCCTTTGAGGGATATTGCTCTGTAACCAGCCCTAAACAGGTTAATGCTTGGTTTTGTGAATACCTTCATTACTTACAAGAATTATCCTCGGTGAATTTCACTTCCAATGAAGGAGGTTATGTTTATCTCGCAGGTAGACATTGGGTGTTATGGGTGACCAAGAACAGCCCATTTTCTCAAAATGTCTATGCTTGGCAGCCTCTGGAGGGTTAACAAATACTTACTGGAATGTTTTGTCTATGCGACTTGTAATGTCACTCCAAGACCTGCGAATGGTCAATTTTTCTTGAAAATTTTTTTGGAAAAATTCACAGAAAACTAGAATTTTAAGCTTTTAAGGGGTATATCTCCTTAAGCAGTCAAAAATGGGTTAAAACCTCGGTTTTTGAATATCCTTACTACTTACAAAAATGTTTCCCTATCAGTTTTGTTACAAAAATGTTTCCCTATCAGTTTTGTGTCCGGTAAAAGAAGTTACGTTTCTCTGTGGCATTCCCATTTGATGTTGTTGGTGTCCAAAAACAGACTATTTTTTCAAAATTTTGACATTTTAGCAGCCCATGGAGGGTTATCAAATGCTTACTGGAATAATTTATCCATGCAGCTGGTAATGTGACACCAAGACCTATCAATGGACATTTTCTCTTGAAAACCTTACAGAATGTTTGTAAAGAAATCCAGGGAAAACATGAATTTTTTAAGCTTTTGATGGGAAAAGCTATTAACCACCACAAAAGGGATTAACACTTGATTTTTGAATACCCTTATTACTTACAAAAATGGCCCGTGGTGAATTCCACTTCCAACAAAGGAGATTATGTTTATTTATCGGGTATATATTAGGTGCTGTGTGTGTCCAAAAACAGCCCATTTCAAGAAAATTACAACGCTTGGCGGCCTGTAGAGGGTTAATAAACACTCACCGGAATATTTTGTCCATGCAACTTGTAATGTCACAAAAAGACCTGCGAGTAGTCAATTTTTCTTGAAAACCTACAAGATGTTTTTAGAGAAATCCACAGAAAATGGGAATTTTAAGCTTTTAAGGGGTATCTCTCTTTAGCCTGCCCAAAATGGGTTAAGAATTCGAGTTTTGAATACCCTTACTACTTACAATAATGTTTCCGTATAAATTGTGCGCTCGATAAAAGAAGGCACTTTTTTTTTGTGGCGTACCCATTGGATGCTGTTGGTGTCCAAAATCAGCCCATTTTATCACAATTTTGACTTTTATCAGCCTGTGGAGGGTTATCAAATGCTCACCAGAGTATTTTGTCCATGCAACTTCTATTGTCACACCAAGACCTGCGCCTGGCCAATTTTTCTTGAAAATCTACAAGACTCATTTAGAGAAATCCACAGAAGCATGCATTTTTGAGCTTTTGAAGGATATTTCAGTTTAACCAACCCAAAACGGGTTATCACTTGGTTTTTTGAATACCCTTATTACTTACAAAAATGATCCACTGTGAATCCCACTTCCAATAAAAGAAGTTATGCTTACCTTTTGTGTATCATTTGGATGCTTTAGGGGCCTGAAAACAGCCCATTTCTTTAAAATTTCGATGTTTGACAACCTGTGGAAGGTTAACATATGCATTGCCTAATACCTCTTGTATATGAATGGTTGTGACACAGACAGGTCTAACAATGATGAATGTTTAAAAAAAATCTGCAAGACGTGTTTCAAGAAAGTGCCTATAAACCCTAATTTTGACAGGTTTTTGACATTTCTTGTGAAACAAGTGTTAAATCGAAAATTCTGCTTTGGTAGATTTTTAGATTTTGTGCCCCTCTATATATGTGCAAAATTGTATGAAAATTGGTTCAAAAATGGCTTCTGAATCGTACAGACAAAATGTGGAAAAAAAATAATCCGTAGAAAAACAATAGTCTTTTCTAGAGGGAAAAGTTCAATAAAAGTTGAATGGAAAATTTGGTTTATGGCACTTATGGTTGTGCATCCTATTGTTTATACAAAACAATATTAATTAGACAAGTGAAGAGAAAAGAGATATTTTCCTTATATTTTTTTAACCTTTTCCGCCTGCTCCTATATGTTCATACAAGTTAGCTGATGCACAGTGAATTAACCCCTCACTTAATATAATGGCCATATATATATGACTGGCAAAATCAAAATTATCATTCAAATATTATTAGTTTTATCAATGTTTGCCTCCAAAATATTGCTTATAACCCCTCATTTTCTCTGAAGTGGGGGCTATATTGTCGATGGTTTGTACCTCTGTTACATCCATTTGTCCATCTGTACATCACTATGACCATATGTCCATACGTCCGAGCCTGTGTTTGCAACACCTCCTACATTATTGAACCAATTTTGATGAAACTTCTTAAACATTATGACTAGCAAATGAACATGTGCATATTCCAAAATTTTTCATCTGCTACAATTTTAACTAGGTTAACTCCCCTCAACTTAGATTTATTATGGATGTAAAATGCATTTTACCCAATACAAGTAAAACATCTGGGACAAAATATAAATTTGGACTGAGAGTAGCAACTGCACATTCAATTCTAAAAGAGAATGTTTCTCACCTGCATTCAATTGGCATTGCATTGTTACAAATGTCAAGGTTACTGTTTCTAATAATAATAATTAAATGATAAATAAATCACCACCTCAACTGCACATTCAATTCAAAAAGAGAATGTTTTTCACCTGCATTCAATTGGCGTTGCATTATTACAAATGTCAAGGTCACTGTTTCTGATAACAGTAATTAAATGATAAATAAATCACCACCTCAACTGCACATTCAATTCAAAAATAGAATGTTTTTCACCTGCATTCAATTGGTATTGCATTATTACAAATGTCAAGGTTACTGTTTCTGATAATAGTAATTAAATGATAAATAAATCACCACCTCAACTGCACATTTAATTCAAAAATAGAATGTTTTTTACCTGCATTCAATTGGCTCTGTATTATTACAAATGTTGAGATCACTGTTTCTGATAACAGTAATAAAATGATAAATAAATCACCACCCCAACCAAATAAATTAGTCTGGATCATTTTTTGCCATGACGATATTTTCATATATCCCTACTATGCATCAGACATGAAAAATAGAACAATTAAATATGCAGCTGAACACTACTTTTAACTTCATTACAAACAGAACAACAACTATTGGAGGTTACATCAGTGTCATGCACAGTGCAAGAACACATTACCATGACATCATGATCTCAGCTCATAAAAAAATTGACTTATGGACACTGAATGCTTGCCAAAACAATTGCAGTTAAAAACTGCACCCAGTCTGCCCATTATGCAAACAAGTCAAGAAAGGGAGGAATATTGTAAGGTACATTGGTATTCAAGTTTTAATCTTGCATCGCATCTGAGTCCTATATTGACTCATCCTAATGAATTCATCGATATATGCCCAGAGATGAGGCCTTGACTTCGATACATCACAATGAAAATGTATCGTGATAATAACCTATATTTATTATATGCTAGCCTGTAAATTATCACAAATTATCTAAAAGGTATTTCTCGATATCCATTGACTCGATGGATATCGAGGAATATCGCTTGGTAGCTTCCTAAATGACATCATGTTTTGGCACACGATGTCTCCTTGAAGGAATGCTCAACTGATCTTTCTTATTATTTTGGAACGTGTGCATTTCTCATCGAATTGGGCTGAATATTTTGCAATAGAATGTCTCTTAGCATATAATAAAAAAAGAAAATGTACTCTATTTTAGTCAATGTCTGGAATTATCTCATGAGTGTGAACCTGAAAGTTTTATTTTTCATGAGTGCTTATGTGAGTGAAAAATAATATTTTCAGATCTGCACGATGAATTTTTTTCAGTAGCTTCCTAAATGACATTAAGCTTTGGCACATGACGTTACCTTGAACATCACCTTGAATGAATGATCATCAGCTCTTTGTTATTGTCTTCAAATTATTTGCAGTTGAACTGGGCTGAAGAGTGTGCAGTAAAATGGCACATAGCATATAATAAAAAGAAACCTTACCTTATTTTAGTGAATATTGCAAATTATCTCATTTGTGTGGACCTAAAAGTATTATTTTTCACTTGCAAAAAACTCATGAAAAATAAAACTTTCAGGTCCACACTCATGAGATAGATAGAGGATATGGAATGAGTGTTTTTCTCATATAATATTTATGAAACGAGTCAAAGAATTTTCCATTTTGGCGAGCCCAAACGGAAAATTCGGACAAGTTTCATAAATATTATATGAGAAAAACACTCATTTCATATTCTATTTAACATATGACACACACACGCACAAATTAGCCACTTAGTATGACTTTTTAACCCATCACCTAACTTGAGTTGCAGATGGCATTTGGAAAAAACATCCTCATATAACTAAAAATTTTCATTTTTTACTTCCAAAACATAGGTTATGACCCTCATTGGAATGAGCTTGTTAACCTCATTCCAATGAGGGGTCATAACCTATGTTTTTGAAGCAAAAAGTGAAAATATAAAAAAAAATGAATGGCGTTTTTCTTGTAGGTCAAAAATAAATTTTATATAACCCACCCTAAATAGGACACCCTAAATTCTCCCTACTGAAATTGTGCAAATGTGACCCAGTTGTATTTTGTTTAGCCAATCAAATTGTCCAGTTTTGAAATTGAGCAATGAAAGCTCCCAACTCTAATTAATCAAATTATGAAAATGTGGCCCAGTTGTATTTTGTTCAGCCAATCAAATTGTCTAGTTTTGAAATTGACCAATGAAATTGACCAATGAAATTGACGGAAGGCTTTATTTATCACTGATTAATATGAAAACAAAATATTAAATGTTTTAAAGTGGACAAAACAGACAAGTCATATGATAATTATCGATATTCACTAAAATAGCACAGATATCCTCTATTTATTTTGCGTTTTAGACTAAATAAATATCCGATAATCACAATTTTAGTTTTATTTACATTTTAATTCAAATTTTACAGTTCCCAGTGATTGTGTATGATGATGCATACCCACTTGTTCGAGATACAGCAACTGTAACACTGTCTGTTCAGCGTAACCTAAATAGCCCACGTTTCAATGCTACTAACTATGCTGTTACAATTTATGACCATCATCCTATGGGCAGTGATATGATTCAAGTCTTTGCCTCTGACTCTGATAAGGTAAGATTTTAAAACAATTGTTTAATTTAAATGATTTGAAAGCTTAGTTTTAAACAATTGGTGCTGTGTTTAGTTAGTTATATCTAATTAGCTAATGTTTGCTTTTCAGAGTTTTGAGTTGTTAACAAAATCACAATAATCTTGAAGGGTATTATTTTTTTTTTTAATGTTTATCAATATCAATCACTCTTAACATTCAATTAATTTTTTATTGTTAAGTTTGATTGTGAATAATTAAAGCACCAGTTAGAATTTGTACTGACATGAAAATTTAAATTATTGGTAAGTACATGCTTTGGAAATAATTTTTTTTTAATTTAACCCTTCACCCAACACACACAATATCAAACAAAATTTCTTTTAGCTCTTTCAAATGACATACGACAGTCTTGGACATAAGAAAAATGATGGTGAGTAGAGAGAGACTCTCCTAAAATACACTTTGGGCAAGCAATGAGCAGCTCTCCTAATATGACTGAAGGCGAGCAAGTCAATGAATTACAGGTCACCCCTTGATGTAACAAGGAATCATCTGCAATGCTACAGCATTGCAGATGATTCCTTGTTTTATCAAGGGACGATATAACATTGACTGAAAAGTTATGAATGTACATATAACACAAACTCATGACCAGAGACAAATTTCAAAGAGTTTCAAAAACTTTTTATAGAATGTTAAGTAGATTACAAAAACGTCAAACCAAACAGTTGTCTGACCTCTAAATGACTTAATAATTGCCAGAAAAATAGTAGTTTGCAGTATTTTTATTCAAATGGCAAAATGACAGGCTTTGTAAATCTTTTTTTTCTGGTAGCTGCTCAACATTGATTAAATTGCAAATTTTGTTTCATACATATAAAAATTTTACACCACAGTCACCTTCAATTTCAAGACAGGCGAATGGCAAGGAGCTCACCAGAAAATAAAACTAGGTGAGAAATAGGCAAGTGTGAGTGGTAGCTCACCTCTTATATCCATGTCTGATACGATATCAATTAGTTATTTTTATTATTTTTTTTAAAATCCTTTACCCAACAAATCGGCTACATCTACCTGCGTAATATGCAACTTCAGCAGCTGAAAAAATATTATTTTTAAAAATTTTCTAACATAACTATATTATGTAACCCCTCTTTGGAATGAGCAATGAGCTCATTTCAGTGAGGACTCACATGATATGGTTTGGTTGGAATTATTTGAAATTAAAAAAAAAAATTATGTTTAAAACAATAAATTTTGATATCATCTGATTTGGTTAAGGGTTAACCCATTCCAATGAGGGAGTCACAATTTTGTTGAAATATTTTGAAATTTTTTTTTTTCTCTGCTCAGTTTATAAATTAAGCAGGCAGTGTGGCCAATTCCATAAGTAAAGAGTTAAAAAAAATGTTGGTTTCAAATAACTGATTTTTTTCAAATGTCTGGAAAATCATAACTTTTTATACAGGGCGGCAGGTTTGATTTTTTAAAACTTGCTTTCCATCAGAGTTTAAGAATAATTTTCCTTCAATTAGAAAAAAAATTGTCAAATTTTATTTTGGAAAAGCTTTTGTTAGATAAACTATTTAAAAAAAAGATTTGTTTTCAATTATTGATAATATCTGCACATTGGCAGAAAGATGGTCAAATATGATTTTTCTGTGTTCCTACTGAGATTTACTGGTAGTAGATATTCTCCTTGAATTATCAAATATCATAAAATTTGTCAAGTTCAGTGACAAATTTTATGGTATCTTTATCATCTATAATGGTGAATTTGGATGAGATATTGAACTTTTGTGAAAGTTTTTTGCCCATGCACTCTTCACTGAAAACATTTTGTTGCTTCATTTATTAGTTATCATTAAGAAGGGGGTGCGGTGGCTTTGCGGTAACTGGTTCTCGTCAGATCACTGAAGTTAAGCAATGTCGAGCCCGGTTAGTCATTGGATGGGTGACCGTCTGAGCGATCAATCCAGACTCCCGCATTGTGTCCTTGGGCAAGGCACTTAACCCCAATTGTCCACACGGGGGAACGATGACGCCGTGTATTAAGGCGTACTGCACGTTGATGGTACGCATGTCTTCAACCAATCTAACCCTGCCTTGGTTGCAGTGTGGAGTTACGATGTTGGGGAGCTGGCAGCTGCTCGTCATTGCTCGGTGGTTCTCTCCGGGTACTCTGGCTTCCTCCACCCGTAAAACTGTCACGGCCATGATTAGCCATTTTGCATAAGTATATGACCTTAAACACCAATAAATAATAAATAAATAAATATCATCAAGAAATATCCTCATGCACGAGGCACTAGTGTCATCATCTGAAGTGAGTCTCAGTTGGCAAAGCCAATACAGTGGAGCCCACCTAATTGGATATCTCTTAACTGAATAACCCTGTTAATTGAATATAATTTTCCAACACAAAACCATTTACCATACCTCCAGTACAAATTTGACCTGTTAATTGAATATAGGTTAAAGAGTAAACTCCTGTCAATTGAATAAAAAATCTTGTAACCTGTCAAGAAAATTACCCTGACTCTCCCCAGTTTTCCTTTGCTTATAGACCTATTTGGCCTCAGTACATCCAATACAGGCATTTAATCTATTATATCTCATGGAGCTCTGTCAAACAAGATATATAAGAATGAATGCTAAGTTTTTCTCTAGAATAAGGAAAAAGACACAATCCCTGTTAATTGAATACTCCTTTTAATTGAATAATTTTCATTGGCAAAGTGTCTATTCAATTAACTGGGTTCCACTGAACTATTACAAGTGGATCACTCTTACATCTTGGGCATGGTATGACATCCAGCTGAGGATCAACCACGTTTTTGAAATGGCTGGATGTAAAATATGGTCATAGGTTACTGTAGTCATCCAGCTGCCTCTTTCAGATACTCTGACCCCCTATGGGAACCTCAGGAAGTGAAGCAGAGCTTGTTTACAGTGGTTTTACTGTTTTACTGGTGAAATAGGACCCAGTCACCAGTGCTTGGGGTGGAAGTCTTCTAAAATGGGCAAAATTGGTATAAACGATTGGCTGGACCTGACTTTATATCCATGTTGTGGTCACAGTTAGCCATTCTGCAGAAATATGTGTCCAAAAACACCAATAAATGAATAAATAATTTCAGATACGCTGAAAGTAGCATTTTGGTACCTAAAAATGTATTTTCCTGAACCTCTTTGGTCATGCAACTGGATTTCAACAACAGGGAGTTTGATAAGTATCCAATGCATACACAGTGGAGCCACTCTATAACCTATATTCCATTAACAGGTCAGATTTGTACTGGAGGTATAGGTAAATGGTTTGGTGTTAGGAAATTATATTCAATTAACAGAGTTATTCAGTTGAGAGATATCCAATTTAGTGGGCTTGACTGTATCAGTTGGTCAGAAAAGCGAACCATAGTTTCATTTTTCTGACCAACTGAAATATTACAAACGAATGAATCTAAACATAAACAATGCACTATCTAAAGACTAGACTAGTTCCAGTCCATAACAGCATTGGATTATTGCAGAATGGGCTGAGAGCTTGGTAAAAGGTTAACACAATGGATGGCAGAATATTTCAAAGATATAAAAAAATAATCATTTTTCAAAGCATTTTTTTGACATGGGTAATTTGATATCCTTGGTACTATTAATAATACAGCTTTTCTGACTTTTTCTTCCAGGATCGTTTGACATTTGAAATTACAGGAGATGCGAGAAGTCAGCGCTATTATTACATTAATCCCATAAGTGGGCAGGTTATATTAGCAAGATCATTATTAAATGGTGACAACCAAGATCAAGACACAGTGAGTTGACATAAGAACATGTTATTTTCTTATGCTTTTACACCCTCTTCAAAACTGTGCACTATAAATTTATTAAAATGTTGTCTTTAGGCCACACAAAATAAATTAATTGATTCTCAGGCATTTTTTTCAAATCAATGAGGGAAGAAGGGAGGGTTTCATTTTTAATTTTTACTTTTATATTGCAAAAAGTGAGCAAACATGGAGAGGGTTTTTACACACAGAAATATAGAAAGAGCATATAAATTTATTTTTAATTTGAAAAATAAAACATTCCTCTAAAAACAAACGGTAAATATTGCAATTCAAAGGCTTCATATTCTTTCGATGCTCTTCATATTATCTTTAAAGTAAAATTATTTAATCTTTCGGGATTTGCCTTGTTACAATGTGGCACTCTCCCATAAAAGGGAAAACATATTGGATACGCAACTAAATAAATATGCATCTGTCAAAAAATGTAAAAGTTTTGGGTTTCCCTGAGTTTGTACTAATATTGGAAGAGACTGAAAGGCAATAAAAATACCCAATGATGAAGTTCAAATTCAATGAGGGATTGCCAGAGAATGAAAACACTTTTTTAGCCTTAGCCTCTGACTTTATCACCTGTTGATAGTGAAATGAGTTATTTCTTGTCAGTTAGATATAGAGTAATCGCTTGACTGGACTGGTTACGTGAAATGATTCATGAGGTGAGGGACATTGTACAAACACGAGTGCATGAACGGGCACAAGTGTTTTACAATATAGTCCCTCGCCTCGCATGAATTATTTCACGTAACCAGTCCAGTCAAGCGATTACTCTGTTTATTGCTTTTCATTATTAACGATAATTATATTATTTAACCCTTTACCTAATGGACAGGCCAAAACTGACCAAATTGTTGTTTGCATAATTCACTTGTGAAGTTATCGTTTATAATCAAACCCGGAAATTCCAGTAAATCACACTTTGGAAAGTAATAAATATTTTTCATTTTTGAAGTGACTAATGATAATTAAAAGATTTCACTTTTAGAATATACATGTCTATCATAGTTTTTTGTTTGCTATTTTAGGTATCACTAAGAGTTCATGATAACAGGGACGTAAGATACAGAAGGTTTGGTTTTTCAACATTAACAGTAACCATTCTGAGAGACAAGTTCAAACCAAAATGGGAAAAGCTCTTCCAACCAACACTGCCTATCACATTTACAATGTCACGGAACTTTGGACTAAATATTGCACTGAGGACAGTAGAAGGTTCAGATCAGGATTTGAGGGTAAATGTTGGCTAATAGAATAGTAATAATCATAACACAATTTTCTCGAGGAGTTTTGCTGAATTATCAGACCATCATCATTGATCAGCAGCTCTTAGTCCAAGAGGATTTAACCCCAAGGATTTATTACCAGTCTGAGATGAAGTTGAAGGCTGTTAACTCTTTTGTCACTGCCATGCACCCAGTGGAATTACACATTAATAATATATATAGTTTTGATATAGGGGAATAACTTTTTTGTTTAGAGGAATATTTTGCTGAAACTTGGTATGCTGGTGGGTATAGGTCTGAATGCTGAATTGCATATGAAACTTGGTCATGTAAAATCATTTGACCATGGCAGCCAAGATGGACACCACACCATAGTAGGAAATATCGCCAAGTTCTCGTGTTTTGTGTGTTGGAGTCAAACATGTTTGTAGCCAAATAATGGATTTTTATACTAAATGTTGTACTTTTATTATGGTTATAGTACAAATTGATCAGCAGATTTGAAAAAAAATATTAGATAGTCCTTATATTGATTTGTAAGGGGCATATTGAAAACCAAGATGCCTTGTGATCAGTATGGCTGAACCCAGCATGGATGAAACAGATCTTCTAAAATTAATAGGATCATTTGCTTCTATCTCAAATTCTGCAGAATATCAGACAGCACCAACATTTTGAACCAAATTATGACCTGAGGGATTAATATGTTCATATATTGGCCTTGAGTGGTTGATTCCCCATCTTCTGTTTCAGAACCACAAATGCTATCTGAGTGTTGAAAAATATACTCTTTAACCTCACTTGTTTTGAAACATTTCTAAATAGACTTCCTCACAGATATTTTGTCTGAAAAATGAACCAAAACAAACTAGCACATATTTTGATCTAAGCTGTAATCCTATCCTGGTGCAAAATTTTATTTGACCTTTGACACTGAACACAAATAAAACATCACGATATCATAAATCACCAAAAAATAAGAGAGTTACTTCCCCTAGTACAATTGTACTGCTGTCTGGTTTGAGATTTTGACTTCAGTTTTTAATCATTTTAAAAATTTTCTCCAGAACATCAAGCCTGAAGCTTTTGATATTTGTAACACAATATCCTTAGAAGGGTCAGATTCACATCTATTCAAATCAAGTCCCTTGGTCAATATTTAGGCTCCTTTAACTTAGTGCAACATGAGCAATAATCTTTAAAAATCTTCTTCGGAACTACTGGTCAGCATCTTTGAGATATCTAGTATAGTGCATATCTGGACATTATGAAGAAAACTCTTTATTGTGTATTGTTGTTAGTTGGTGGGGTGCCAACTGTAATTTGTGTTTTAATTTTTATGGCATCCAATTGATTGAAACCAATTGACACCAATCAGTGTCATGGCAACAATGATCAAACTTCACATATTTACTAAACTGCAGGGAATAACACCACAAATAGTTTTTAAATAACTAATAAGTTTAGCACAATCCATCAATGTATGACCAGTTGTGGATGGTATTTGTCAAGGAACAAGAAGTCAGAATGTTGATCTGAAATTTCTCCAAATATCAGAGGTATTACTGTGACAGGATGCTGGAATAAAGAACAGATTATTGAATTATCCTAAACTCCTATTTCTGTTTATTGGCTTCGTTTCTGTTTTTTGACTTTTTGCTACACGGTTGTGTGAATGCGAGAAATATCAGCTGTCAGAATAAAGGTTGGCAAAGGTTTTTTATTGACTTGAATCTGATTATTTAAATTTCCCAGACAAACAAATCTGAATGAGGAATTTGAAATTTACAAGCGCTCTCGACTCCGGTACATTCAACCAATGATTGACATGATTTATTTAGACAGGTTCTCTGTTTGAGTTGGAAATGAAATTTAATGTCTTTTGTATCACCACATGTGTGATACACCTTTATTTTTATCGTACAGGCAGGACACTACAAATCCTGTGTTTTACATTAATAGGTTTGTGATAAAGTATGCATACCATCAGCATGCTGTATACTTTATCACACAGTGCCACTATGCTTCCACTTGAACAATTAGGATTACGTATCCTAACAAGGACCCAATGCAGATGGCATGGATCCAAATTGAACATACAGCTTTCCAATATGAAGTACAAAGCAGTGAGCCAGTGTGTTTCCACACTCAAGACATACATATCTCAGTAAGTGGAAGGTTGAAAAAAGTACAGTCAGTATTATTGACATGTGGAAATGAGCAAGAACTTTTGTTTACAGTACATTTTCATAAAGTATACTATTGTTTACTTTCAGGGTGTATTGACATATGATCTAGCAGGAGACTACACTGCTCATTCATTTTTTGGTGTTAATTCAACACTTTCTGGTGCTGTTATTTACTTGAAAAAAGGAGTTATGGAAGATGCATTGAAAACCACAGAATACAAGGTTAGTAAATTCCTGTAAATTGTCACATTTAATTGGATACCCATCAGTAACACTAATGCTTTCAAGCCACCCATCAAATTCTGTAAGAAATTTGTTCCTCTTTTTGCCTTGAACCAGTCTAGCCTTCATTTGAACTCTGATGGTTTCTTCCATGTCAGTTCAATGGCAGCAATTGGAAGAGTCCATACTCATTATTTGGAGAAGACCAATTAATATTTTCAAATGTGCAGCCTTGGGGCTGCACGATGAAAATTATTGATTAGTCTACCCCACACATTCACATAGCAGTCACCCTGCTTAACCCTTTACCCAACAGAACAGCTAAAACTGGCCAGCGCTATTCTAAAAAAATGCCAATTAATTTTTATTATTTTTTCATTTTTTTGCTCAAAAACATAGGTTTTGACCCCATTATTGGAACGAGCTCATCGAGCTCATTCCAATAAGGGGTCATAACCTATGTTTTTGAGACAAAATATTAAAAAAAGTTAGTTATTCAAGATTTTTTTTAGCAAGTGTCATCTGCTTTTCATGTTAGGTAAAGGGTTAATAAAGTTATGATGTATCATGGATCTGTGCCTGAAAAGCAGCCTATTGGGTTCAAAGGTTTAAATAGTCCATTGCCTTTGTTCATTTTCTCCTATAAGCAATATTTAACATATATCAAACAGATTCTAAAAAATACCATAAAATTTAATTTTCTTTGAATCACTGCAAGAAAATAATCTCGATCGAGACATGACTATGCGGCTAAGTGGAGAGTCTTCTGTCGATGGTGTGCCGATCACTCTGTTGATTAGGCCAATCCTTCGATATTACAGATCGTGGAGTTTCTGGTATATCTGTTTGATTCTCGGGGTCTTCAGCCTGTTACAATCAAAGGGTACAGGTCCATGCTTTTGGAGACCGTTTCGTATGTGGGGCAGCATCGTATCGGCGCTAATCCATACCTCTCCAATCTTATTTGGCACTTTTCCTTGAAAAAGCCTAGCACTTTGCAGCTTAACCCAAAATGGAATATTGGTGCTACTTTGCTTGGGAGGGGTGGGGGTTGAACCTTTATCCGAGGTGGATATATGTTTTCTCACAAACAAGATGGCTTTTCTGATGGCTTTTGCCTCATCCTGATGGGTTAGTGAGCTTCAAGCCCTCTCGGTTGATCTGGCCTTTTTCAGGAGCTCTCCCAACAGTGTCACCTCATCTCTCATTGTCTTTTACTAATGATTGACCTCTTCCTCTGTCCATGGTTCCAGTGCAATTGGGTTATGTGGGGGTTGGTTATGTGATTCCCTCCATCCTATTGTCTATTCAGCCTGTAGTAAACAATTGTAAGGTAGGTGGATAAGAAATTTAAATTTTATAGTAAATTCCTTTTTTATTGTACCTACCACAATTGTTTACATGATTTTTTTTTGTCTTACATGAAGAGAAGGTAAGAATCCTTCCTCCCCACTGATCACATAACTCCATTGTTGGTGGATTAAAAAAATGATGCATTAGTTACTGCTGTGCACTGGATAAGAGCGTCCCCTACTGGGGCATGCCAGTAGCACTATACCCAGTTTTGGCTTACTTTTTCTTGGTGCTTTTGCACCACTTTTCTTTCACAAATCCCTTGGGAAAAATCAAAATACAGAGTATATTTTCCGAGTTAGGGTCTTCCACTGTAGTGCAAGCCTGTACTAAAAATTGTGGTAGGTATAATAAGAAAGGAAATTTACTATGAAATTCAAATTTCTCATCATTTCAAAACACTATGCCTCATAATGCCAATGTTGTAATTGCGCTTGATGAACAACTGCGAAAGATTTTTAATTAAACAAACTGATTACACCTACTAATGCATTAAGGGGAATAACTGTATCTTGGTTAATATTTTCAAGATCAGTAACATATCTGTTGAGTTTTAAGTCATATCTGCCTAGTTTGATAACGGACAGTTTTGGGAAAGAAAATCATACCTTGTAAATAAGATGAGAAGATGACGTTCTACAAATGTTTTTGAATAACTGAACTGTTATTTAAATATGCCTTATGAAACATCATTGCTCAGTATGAACAGCTTATAGCCTATGTGTATGGACAAGTGCTCCCCACTCCAGACCACCACCCTCCCTCTGGCCTAGACCACTACTCCCCACCCCTCTCAAAAAATGCACAGTTGACAAGCAGGCTGGGTGCTCCTCAGGTGAAATGGCAGCCAGGACAATTGCTCCCAGTTGAATTGGCAGAGGGGGAAACTGCCCCACCCACTACCTCCACTTCAGTGCATTGGGCCACAATAATGGGTGTTTTCATTTGGGCCATAATAATGGGTATTTGCCTCTATTGTCATTTCTTTTCACAATTATTTTAAGCATTTCCTGCAGCTAGTGGGTTTTTTGGTTTGTTAATTTCTATTATAATTTATTTTTTCACCAAAACACATTATTAAGAGGGGGGTGGGCACAGTGGCTCAGTAGGTAGAGGTGCAGGCTGCAAGCCGAGAGGTCCTCGGTTTGAATCCCACATGTGGCAACTGCGTTGTGTCCTTGGGCAAAACACTTCACCCCCATTGCCCATGTGGGGGCACGGTGACGCTGTGCACTAAGGCATACTGCACGTCGATGGTGCACTTTCTTCAACCAAATCTAACCCTGCTTGTGTGGAGTTAGTATGTTGGGGAGCTGACAGTTGTTCGCCATTGCTCGGTGGTTCTCTCCAGGTACTCCGGCTTCCTCCACCCATAAAACTGTCATGGTCATGATTAACCATTGTGCAGAAATATGTGACCTTAAACACCAATAAATAAATACACACATTATTATTAAAACAGCAGAGATGCAGCCGAACTATGGCAGTTAATTCTAGTGTAGATTGTGTGTCACTAGCAATGCTCAAATAATGCATAATTTGAAGGGGCAGCACAGATAGCTAAGAATCTAATTGACACAGGTTCTTATATATTTTTAACCCTTTACCTACCACTAATGGCAGATGACACTTGCAAACAAGATATTTGAATAACAATTTTTTTGCACTTTTTTGCATCAAAAACATATCTTATGACTGCGTACTGAGGGTTTATAGGAAAATAATAAAAATTAAATACATGTAGTGATTTTTGTGAATAGCAATGGTCATTTTTGACATTATGTTGGGTAAAGGCTTAATAAACAGTATTGTGAAGTGGGAGTCATGCACAATGAGAACAGATTCAGCACAAACATTAATTCCAACAAAATTAATAACTGCAATTTTATCTATAAAAATCATAGATGTATATCTGTTACTTTACCCATATTTCTTTGACATTACTGACAGAAAAGCCAAAAGTGCTTTAGCACTAAAATTAGTTCTCCAGTTAAGGTGTAAGCTGTCTATTTGACTCAGAGGCAGTGGTTGTGGCTGCCAATTTAACTTGGGCCATTACCCTGGCTACCAGTTCAACTGAGGACACTTGTCCTATTTGCCAATTTGTCAGCAGGGGTGGAGGTGGGGGTATTTGTCCAACTGTGCATTTTTTGACTGAGAGGCAGTTGTTTGGGGAGCACTTGTCCTTCCAACTATGACCCATGACTGGAACAATCTCAATATCTGAATAGCTATTTTTAGCTCCGTCTGACAAAGTTAGCAGAGATTTTCTGATATCGAGTTGTTCGTTGCCTGTCTGTTCATCTGTCGACCGGCGTCAAGATTTTGTTGTCTGAGTCATAATTTTTTTACCACTAGATATTTTTTAACAAAACTTTATAACAGTATGTATTGTCAATAGGCAGTGTGCCATCAATCACAATAAGGTCTGTATCCATCAAGGTCAAGGTCACAGGCAACATGGTAAAGGTAACACTCAGGAAAACATCAACATTTTGTTTGTCCGAGCCATAATTTCTTTACCACTGAATATTTTTTAACAAAACTTTATAACAGTATGTATTGTCAGTAGACGGTGCGCCATCAATCACAATAAGGTCTACATCCATCAACGTTGGTGCTACTGGTCAAAGTAACACCAATGTATTTGCCAAATTTTATTATGTTTTCAATTTTTGTCAAATAAACAAAGCTAATTAGCCTTCATTGAACAAGCTGAACAAATTTGTTCCAATGAGGGGTCATAAGCTATGTTTTTTTAGACAAAAAATGATGATGTTGTCTTCTATCTGTGTTGGGTAAAGGGTTATCAGAATCCGAGATTGGGGATCAAATGTTACCCTGTATATGGCTGCCCCTGAAAGTAGTTGTCCAGGGCGGAGCTATCTTGGCTGAGAGGCCTCTTGTGATTAGCACCTGATATGGTCATTGTGTTATGTACAAGGTTAACAAAAGCTCAAACCACACTGTCATGAAAAAGGCTGCCGAATCAGTTATTAACCCTTTATCTAACGTAACAGCCAAAACCGGCCAGTGCTATTCTAAAAAATCGCCAATTAATCTTTCTTTTTTTTTTTCATTTTTTGTCTCAAAAACAGGTTATGACCCCTCTTTGGAACAAGCTTGTTGAGCCCATTCCAATGAAGGGTCATAACCTATGTTTTTGAGACAAAAAATGAAAAAAATTAGTTATTCAAAAATTCTGTTTGCAAGTGTCATCTGCTTTTCATGTTAGGTAAAGGGTTAAAGTCTCTAGATGATGTTTGGATGATTCTTGAAGCTGCCATGCATATAAATTCGAGAAGCAAACTAAATCCATGTAGAGGAAACTGGAAAGGCAACATACAAAGCATGTCAGTATGACAGAAGAAGAAAGCTGAATTGTAACATAATAGATTTGAAATAGAGAGAAAATGCAAATCAGTGTGGTTAATTAGACCCCCACAAAACGAAGTTATGGGTGGGGGGAGGGGATATAGGAGTCAACTTGTCCATCGGTATGATACAAAGACTCAAACCACGAACTCAATTTTCGGCAAATCTACCATTTCATATATTCCCTAAAATTTGGAATGAAGTTGATCCCTACACCCAAAACTATCCTAGAAATTTATTTAAAAAGACATTGATGACCACTTTTATAGACTCATACGAAAATAGAATCATATGTACGAATAGACTGTGTCAAGAATGCAGAGGAGCAAGTGGAGTGCGGCACGGTGAAGGCTCTCTTTCAAACCAACAGGAGTAATAGAGCTGATTTCCATATAGTCTATATCCATATCTTTTATACCCAAGATAAAAGTGTGGCCACTGATACATGCACTTCAATATTGTTTCTGGGAGTTATTTGGCTCTGGGTATCTGTATCCTTATTACCACTTTGTAGAAATTTCAGCGCACTGTGAGTGCTCTGTCTCGAACTATGTAATCTTTCACTGGGCAACAATAGGTTCTTTAACGACTTATTCGAAGGGATGATTGTCCGTCTTTAGCCTTGCTTTTTCTTCCCCACTTCCCCCTCCTCTCTCTTCTTTTTTTTTTACTTCTCTCTCTCTCTCTCTCTCTCTCTTTAAGGTGGGTGAGAGTAAGACAGCCTAATGGCTACCTCACCCTCCTGCAGAAAGCAAATACCAGTATGATAATTTACATGTTTATTTATAACAAATTATTGAAATACTATAAAATGTTTTATGAAATGTAACTGTACTATAATGTTTTCTGCAAATAAAGCATTCATTCATTCATTCATTCATTCATTCATTCATCGGTCGGTTGGTCGGTTGGTCGGTCGGTTTGTCGTCATCGCAGTCAGTCCATTGCACATGTAAACATGTGATGTGAACTACTTCCACAGTTTTATCTGCATTTTAATGAAACTTCACAAAAATGATCAATAGGATGAGGAAAAGTGCGTGACATAATTTTGTTCCTGCTCAGTTTCAAGATGGCCGACGGGTGGCCATATTGGATTTTGAAAAATACTCGTGGAGCGAACTACTTACACAGTTTTAGTCGCATTTTCATGAAATTTCACCAAAATGATCAACATGGCAAGGAGCAGTGCCTGACATAATCTTTTTTCCCAATCAGATTCAAGATGGCCGACTGGCAGCCATATTGAATTTGCAAAATACTTGTGGAGCAAACTACTTCTGCAGTTTTTGCTGCATTTTCATGAAACTCAGTATTAATTGATCGACATGATGAGAAGCAGTGCATGACATAATTGTTTTTCCATTCAAATTCAAGATGGCCGAATGGTGGCCATATTGAATTTTCTTTTTACTTAGAAAAATTGAATGCCCCTTTTCAGTCACCCACACTAGGCGGTATGCCACGGTGGGGGAATACCGGGCAACAGATCATCTCCAGTTGATTTTGGTAGGAAATTGCTACAAAACAGCTGTCCAATATAACATTATGTACAAAGAGAAAGAGAGAGTGAATCAGAATAAAGCTGGTTTGACAGAAATTCTGAATTTAACTGTCTACAAGAGTTTTTATCAACGTTGGGCTGTATTTAACATTCCTGATCACCTCTGTTGAGAGTAACAGCGTGAAAGTGAGTTTCGTTATTTTTTGGAACATCTATAAACTGTTTTGTTACACTTCATGATTGGCACTTTCTTGAAGAAAGTGTAACAGGAAAAGTTTACATTACAACTGTTTATTCACAGCATACACAGTTTCAACCCTCACAGGTTGAAAAGCAGAATTTTGTCTTTGCTCAACTTTTACTGCAACAAAACAAGTCCCCCAAAATGAATTTTTTGGGAAACTTACAAGTTACATTCTAATACCTGGTCTGCCAAGATTTGTATAAAGACAACTGCACAGCCATGTAATGTAAAAGTAAAAGAATCTCCAAGCAATTATGCAATGGCCAGAACCCAAATTATCCTTGCCCCTACCCTCTCCTTCTTCCCTGTCATATAGTATAACAGCACTGAAGAATTCTCATTGTTTTGAATATATGTAAAACTGACAGATCTCTCTGGTATATAAAATGCGTTGAAGTTGCAGTAGATTCGTCAAGTAATATAAATGGTGCTTTGTGAAGTTCTCAATTATCTAACAGGAAAATTGTCTAAATTTCAGCTGCAAATGGTAGTCTATGATTCATTCTATCCAAATGAGCGAACAACTGGAATTGCCACAGTCACTGTGAACAGAAATCCAGGAATTCCGCAGTTCAGAGCAGCCAGTTACTCAGAAACTATTCCTGATACAACAAAAATTGGAGAAACTGTGATTTCAATGGATGCATTTGATCCAGATGGAGTAAGTGACACTTGAAAGAATTGTATTTAACTTGATGAGTCTGAATTTATTTTTCGAAGATGATTTGAAACATGGGTATTTTTTTTCAATGGTACCCTGCTACCAGCACGAGTAGCTTTAGTTTAACAATATTTTGTTCATAAATAATTGTTTTGTTACAATTTATTGGAGAGTGCAATAGGCACTCAAATAAATTCCTACCAAACAGTTTTATATACAAAAACTTTCTTCTTCTGCTGATCAAACCTCAAGCTTATGCATACAGGATAAATCCACTAAAGTGGCTTCCAGAACTTTTCAATAGCTCCATGATAGTGGCTTCTAGCACTCAAACAGTTAATGTTTTATTTTTTGCTACAATTTTAGCAGTATTTCTATTTCTCTTATGTGGTTTCTTAGATTACCTGCTGTATTGCTATTTTATTCTTTAGAATTTAGTTGTTCTGTTTAGTTGGTAAGAATATGGTTGAAAAAAAAAAATTTGAAATGAAAAATTTAATGCAGGATCTAGTAGCTGCAATTATTTATTTTTTTTTTTGGTACTCAGTGTTCTCTAATGTGGCGCAAATTTGAGCTGCTTGAACAGAGTTCTGAAGGGATATTCTGACTTTCCTTCAAGAGATCCAATACTTTATCTTTCAACAAGAATGCATTTCCCCCAATACAAGTAAAAACGTGTAGACAAAATACAAATCTGTATTCAGGGTAGCAACCACATATTGTTGCCTGAGTGCTAGAATATTCTATGTCCCCTATGGGATATAGAACATTCTAGCACTCAGGCAATGATATGCGATCATTCGATTCAAAAAGAGAATGTTTTTTACCTGATCTTATCAAAAACTGATTACACATGGCAAAACCACAATTTTGATAAAAGTAATCAAATGATAAATAAATCACCAACTCAGCAAAATAAATTAGACTAGTCCTGAATAATAATAAGAAACAGACAGCTGAAACACTACCATAAACTTTGGTGGTTATAGTACAAGTGGAACATTGAATGGGAATTATGTCATGCACAGCCCGAGAAAATAGTACCATGGCATCATGATCTTCATTTATAAAAAAATTAATTCTTAGACACTGAATGATTGTCAAAATATATGCAAACAGGTCAAGAGAGGAATATTATAAGATAAATTGATTATGACCACCAAGTGGGTTCCTGGGATGGTGTTTTGTAGTCAAGATATCTCTGGATCATATATTGACACGTCCTAATGCACTTGTTGATATATGATCAAGAGATAAGGCCTTGACTTTAATACACCATGTCGGAAACCCCTGAGGTGCTAATAACTTATATTTGTTCATACCTTCATATTAAATTCTTAACTAAATGTTGAGAAAACTCTAAAAAAAAAATTATATAACTATTAGCACAATTAATTTAACTGGGAGAGTAATAGATTATTCAGGTTAATCTATATTTGTTAATCTGTAATTGTTTTTTTACAATTTATTGGCAATTCATGTAGGCGCTCTCCAATAATTGTAACAAAGCAAACCTATTCTAAGAAAGTTAATTTGCTTTTTACTAAATATGTAAAATATGCTTGGTATATAAGTACTTTGTTGTCATGCTTTATACTTCTTGAAACATCCAGTACTATTTATTTATTTATTGGGGCTTAATGACAGCCAGGGTCAACTCTTGTTGGACAATTTTATGGCGCAGGAAGCCGGAGTACCCAGAAAGAACCACCAGGCAACACTGAGTAACTGTCAGACTCCCCAGAGTACTAACTCCACACAAGCAGGGTTAGCACAAGTGCACCATTGACATGCAGTACACCTTGGTACACAGTACCACTGTGCCTTCCCCACTCCGTCTCATGTGGGTAATCAGGATTAAGAACCTTTCTCAGGGACACAGTGCAATTGACCCTGGCAGGCATTGAATCATGGACCTTTCATTATAAAGTCCAATTCTTTAAACTCTGAGCCACCGTGCTTGTCTCCCACATCCAGTACTGAACTAGTCAATATTTGACCTTCAACTCTAACATGTCAGCTTGGTGCATGTATAAATATCTTGGAACTCAGTAGAAGGCTTCAGAACAGCAATATTTCCCTTTCCTTTCATACTGGTCACCTATTAATTACTTATTGGATATTATTTAAATCTTACCCTGCCGAGTATTTCTAAGATATTTTCTATCAAATCTTGTCATGGCTGGTATGCAGCAGCCATGACTAGATTTGATCAAACATTCATCTAAATTTAACACAAGAAATCCTCAGTGAATAAATCCATCCAATTTACAGGGTGGAAATTGGATTATATATGACAAATTATACATATTTCCGTGGCAAGAGAAATCCTGTCCTAGACAGGAATATCTGCCAGCATCATGCAAGGAGTTAATGACGTTATTTTGCAGTTCAGGTTTGCACCTGAGCTTGTCTTTACTTTTTGATTTCAGCAGCATAGAAGGTTAGAAAGCTATGTACCTTTGGTTATTTAGGAAGACTTTTACTCAACCAGACAGTCACAAAAACATTTAACCCTTTACCTAACAAATCATCCGTGTAATTTACAAATTAAGCAGTTGAAAAAAAATGTTTACATTTTTACAAAAATTTAACAAAACCATGTCATGTAACCCCTCATTCCAACGAGGGGGTCACATGATATGGTTTTGTTGAATTTGTTTGAAAAATTTAAAAAAAAACAATATTAAAAATTTAATTTTGATGTTGTCTGCATTGGGTAAAGGGCTAAAGTGTAATTTTTTATAAAACCTTATAAAAAGACTAACTTTAATAATTAGTCTGGCCACAATAAATCAAATTTTGCAAATTTTCTCATTTTTTTTACTCAGTATGATTTTCATACAACTGTTTACAAGTATATACTAACATTCTATTTTGTGCTGGCTTGATGCCCATTTTTCAGAATTTTAAAATAATTTTTTGCATCCTCTTGAGAATAGAAACAATTCAAATGCCTATGTTTCCTGAACTGCAAGAGGTTGAGATTTCATATATAATTTGAAGCGTCCTTAACATCAGTAGAATCAAATGAGCTAAAAGAATTCAGCACTGTCTGCCTTGTGGGTCACCACTCACCACACGAGCACCTTCATATTTACACTGAACAATCCTATTCTCATGGTCTACTCTTTCCATTGGCTTAATATTTAGTATGCAGACTCCTTTAATGGTGTAGATTAGACTTTCTTTAACCCTTTACCCAACAAATCGGCCACATTCACCTGCGTAATATGCAAATTCAGCAGTTGAAAAAATATTATTTTTCAAAAAATTTCAACAAAACCATGTCATGTGACCACCCGTTGGAATGAGGTCATCAAGCTCATTCCAATGAGGGATCACATGATATGGTTTTGTTGAAATTTTTTGAAAAATTGATATTTAAAATAATAAATTTTGATATCATCTGCGTTGGTTAAAGGGTTAAAGAGTAATTCTCAGTCAATATCTGCACTTGTCTTGTAAGGGAAAGACAGATAGTCCTTACCTTTTTAATCTCCTTAATAAACAAAATTTGGCTGGTATTCAGAATTATTGGATGACAACAAAAACAACTTCATATGGAACCCTTATATCTGCTCTTCAAGAGGGAGATTTTTATAAATTTTTGCTACACTTTTTCAGATTTCATTCTGTGGCTTTACCACTGTTTCTTGGTAAGACTTGGTTGCCAATATAGGAAATCAAGCAATACTTGCCTGATAACAAATGCAACTTGGAATGCAACTTGCATGTTTACTCAAAGACTATATGTTGGGGCATCTGTTTTGTTACTCTGAAAGGTGACTAAAGTTGTAATTGGACCCTTAACTGTGTAAACAAAATAGAAAAAGAAAATAATCAAAAATGCCTATATTTCCCAAACTACGTGGGCCAGATAGTTGTTTTAGTACAAATCATCCTTAATAGTAGTAGAGTCAATGTTCACATGATGCTCTATTTTTCATTGTTCAAGACTTTGCTTTTTTAAGATTTCTCTTTCAATTTGAGATATCATACAGAGATGGAAATTCATGTTTCACACAAATAATTGTTTTTGTTCGATTTGACTTATGGTTATCAAACTTGTGATGCATATGCATCTTGGAATGGGTCAGTGATCCAGAACATAAGTAGGTTATGATTTTGTACTTTTAGAAAAATAGAACATGCAAACTGGTGGGCAACTCCTAGGTACTTCAGTACAAATCAGTTGTTCATTATGCAGTCCATCTTTAATATTCTCTACTTGAAATATATTGATTCACCTTCCTATCTTTGGTGACTTTGCATTAGGGCTGCATGGTTTATCGATAAACCGATATATACCGGTATTCAAACCAATATCGATTGAATACCGGTGTAATTACAAAAATATCGGTTTATCATCATTATTTATTTACCCACAATTTAATTTTCAAGATGTCTTTAGTTTTTTAACTTTTGTTCCGAATGAATAATATTATCCCTTTACCCAAGGAATCATCTTCTTTTACCCACGTAATATACAAATTCAGCAGTTCAAAAAATAATTTTCAAAATTTTCAACAAATCTATATCATCTGACACCCTCATTGGAATGAGCTCGTTGAGCTCATTCCAATGAGGGGTCACATGATATTGTTTTGTAGAATTTTGGGGGGAAAATCTGATAAAGTAATTTTTAAAATAATAAATTTTAATGTCGTCTGCATTGGGTAAATGATTTTCGAACCGCATCATCAAGGCATGCTGATTCGTTCCGACTGTGATTCCTTAAGTCTCGATTGTGGTACTTATGTTCATATATTTGAGCAGTTTCCGATATATCGGTATACCATGATATTTTGGGGAATGCCGATACTGGTATGCAGTTTTGAGTATCATGCAGCGGTACTTTGCATCACAGAAACTAATCTCTTTAGGTTATATTCAGGGCTTATATTTGGATGAGAATCCAAGAATCAATTCGCAGAAAAATTTGTGCAACAAAACCAGCAAGCATCCATATATATTGTCGCTGCACCTCTGCTAGCATTTGTGACAAAAGAATTGAGTCAGTATAACCCTTTACCTAACACAGTGGCAGCAAATTAACCAATACAAAGCTAACATGATCTGAAATATCCTGGTACTTTGTCAATTAAATTGTACAAATATAGCTGTCATTGGAACCAGCTCAATGAGCTGGTTCCAATGATATTCATATTTGTAAGATTTTATTGGTAAATATTGTGTATTTAAAAAATGATTAAATTCTGTTTATATTTTAAAAATTAAAAGTTGTGCTGGGTAAAGGATTATTGCATGTTATCAGTAGACAACAGTGGTACAACCATGTTGGCCTCATAGGATCCTGGGTCACTCACAGCAGGTATGGATTGTCACAACCATTTTCACTAGAATCCAAATGGAATCTCTCAATTTAGATGAAATATAAGCCCTGATACTAAGACAGAACACAACAAGAGGAAGTCTTATCAACAAATGAATTGTGACTCTGAAATTAACTCTTCTCTTTGCAGGATGTTGTGACATACTCAATTGATGAAGTCAACTCTGATTCAGAAGACAAATCATTCTTCCATGTGGACAGTACGAGTGGCAATATCACACTGAAGAGAGTTCTCACCTCAACTCCTACCAAGAGATTTGTTGTATGTGTCTTTCTATAGTTTATACTCTTAACCAAACTTGAATTTTCCCTTTTGACCCTCCTTTCAGTACATCATAAAATCTTGAAGTCCTTACCACATCTTTCTGCACACTTTCCCACATCATGACCTCCAAATCTTGTGTATTTATGGATATTTGTAAGGTCTTGACTTAGTGTATAAACAGCCAAGGCTTGACTAAAACCATGTCAGGATTCTTCAATACCCACTTGCCTTTAAAATCAGAATATTAATTAACTGAAACACTTCAGACTTTGGGAAGTAGCAGATTTTCCTTGTCAAGTTCCATCTGCATGAACAAGTAGATGCTACTTTTACTACAAACAATTACTCAGATTTATTGTGTCTTCTCTTTGCCATTTTCTGTGCGGTCAGTGCCAGAGCATCTTTTGGATAATATCACTGGCAAGAAGTAGTTAACTGGTTGAGTGCAAGAAGCCGCTATCAGGGCTTTCATAAAATGAGGATACCAGAGCAAAAGCCAACATTTCCTTGTTCATGTTTCATATTCAGTCAAGCACCATATAATATTTTGTTTATATAAGTTTGAGTTTTATTACAAATCATTGGAGAGTGCCTGTGGGCACTCTCCAATAATTTTGTAATAAAATGAATTTTGATGAACAAATTCATTTCACCAAATATAATATAGCACTGAACCAATTAAAGAATTTCTCAGGAGTATTTCTTGTGCATCCTGTTTTAATCCTAATATGAAGTCAACCTCGATTTAGAAGACAAATCCTTTTTCCATGTGGAAGAAGGATTTGGCTGCCTTTATCTAACAATCATACACATTTTGGCTTGAAAACCATGAGAAACGGTATTTATTACATAATGTGTTCCGATTCCGTATCATACAGATAACTGATTCTGATTCCATGCCATACAGACTATTATCATCTCCGATGAGTTTGTAAGTGGGATGGGGAAATCTCACCCGAGTGGCAAGATATTTGAACCAGACCCAAGGCTTGCCGAGGGTCTGGTTCAAATATCTTGCCCCGAGAGTGAGATTTCCCCATTCTCACCTTCAGACTCATCGAGGATGATTTTTCTCCCCCCACCATGCAGCGATTACATTAGCCAGAGGTAATTGGGAGTCACGTGCTGATTCAATCAACTCATTTTGTATTTGTTACCTGCGTCACCAGCGGCAGAGCAGGTCTAGTAACCGCTCGACTCGGTCTGTCAGTCCGTCCATCCGTCAGTCTGTCCGAAACACTTTTTCCGTCAAAGTTTTCTTGGCTTCTATGAAAGGGAATGATTTTATATTTGGTCTGCTGCTTTATATGTGATGAGTTGTATCGTGTAAGCAATTTTCAGATCTGCCGTGCAGCCACTTCCTGTTTGCCGATACTTTGAAATTTTACTGTACCCACTGAACATTGACATTTTCCGTCAAAGTTTTCTCGGCTTCTATGCAAGGGATTGATTTTATATTTGGTCTGCTGCTTCATAATGATGAGTTGTATCGTGTAAGCAATTTTCAGATCTGCCATGCAGCCACTTCCCGTTTGCCGATACTTTGAAATTTTACTGTACCCACTGAACATTGAAATTTTTCGTCAAACTTTTCTCGGCTTCTATGCAAGGGATTGATTTTATATTTCATCTGGAGCCTGATAATGATCAGTTGTATCGTGTATGCAATTTTCAGATCTGCCATGCAGCCACTTCCTGTTTGCCGATTCAATTGCATGCAGCGACGCAGGTCTTGGCTTGTTGTTTTGAGAAACTGATGACACCATCGGAAAGAGCATGCACAAGTTTTGGATATACCAAAGGTATATACCACAAAATCGATTAGGAGCGGTGGTAGCTTGAGGGTTGAAGAGTTTTAGAGCATCGAACTTTGATCACACTGCATTCCGATGACATCAAAATGAATTGGTTGGTAGCAAGAAACTGATAGGATATGCATAACATCATAACGTTATAAATGTATAATGTCACGTGGGTGGGGTGGGATACATCTGTCTCTCCCTGCTATCTCACCCGGGACACACGTATGTTACACATGCAGTGGGGGAAGAAAATTCGTTCCTGGGAATGTAACGGGCTATCATAACAGGCACATGAATACATTCTATATGCATTTCAGTGATCGACTCAGCTGATCACTTTCAAAACAAAACAAAATTTCTTACAATTAGCGACAGAACTATTAACAGCCAATCTCCCCCCCCCCCCCCCCCCCCCCCCACACACAGACAATAAATAAGAAATGCACAATTAAATATTACACACTTGTAAATTCAAGCGTATCATCATAGGAAGTGACTTGAAAGTGAATAATTTTACTCTCATTGTTTATTAAAGTCCACAACAATATTGTTCCATAAAATATAGTTTGTTTTTTTTAACTTTTTCTCCCACAACATTATGCCCCAAAACTCTGTTAATAATTTAAGATTTAATCTGTTTATGTGACAGAGTTGTTAGATAAATGAATTATCGTGGTAATGTGTATATCCTGTGATTTGCATCAGATTCTCGAATCTGATACAAATCACCAGACATGCACATGATCATCATCATCTGTGCATATCAGCAACTAAGAATTGTCTAGAAGCAATTGCAGTTGTATTTGGAATGTAACTTTCAAATTTGCCTGAAGATTGCATGTTGGAGCATCTGTTTAGTTTCAGCAAAAAGTGATCAAATGTGGAACCTAGAGATCACTGGTGGAATTTAATCATGTGCTTTGCTTACAACATGTTTACAGAATCATATGATTAAAAGGTTCTCAAATTCATCCGATTTTATATCAAATTTATCAAAATTGTCCTCAATATTTGAATTAAGTCTCAGTCAACCAGGGCTCAAATAAAATTTAGTCAAGTCAGTGTATTATAAATCAGTTTATAAATTCCATATAAAACATAATCTCATTTGGGATCCTCTAATTAGTTTCACTACTTTGAGCTTACACATTAATTAATTTGCATTTTAGTGTTTCACATGGAACCATAAGGTTACATTTTCTGGAAATATGAGGGAAACCTTGACCCATCTTTTCTTCGAATGTCCTTTCTCAAAAAATATTTACTGTCACTCATTGAAAAATTAAATACAAAATTGAATTTATCCTTGACTGTGAAAAGAAAAGATACTTGTTTTTTGGAGTGGACATTAATTCTGAGTATTCAGAAACTTTAAATACCTGTCTTATTAATTTAAAAAAAATATTTATTCATGCTCTATAAAAGGCTGCATGTCAAACACTCTTGCTTTTGCCAAAAGTCTTAGGATGCAAAAACATATTGAGTTATACTCAACAAACATATATTCAAACTGCAAGGCATCCATGACAAGCGGGAGGTGACAGTACATCACACGCATACTGTTTTGACAATGTTTTGTAAATCAGATCATTGTTTCCATTTAACTTCGTGAGATTTTTTTTTTTCATCTATCTTTGTTATTTTGTATTTGAAAGTTTATGTTGTTTTGATAAAAAAAAATAAAAAAATAATTTCTGTGTTGAATGAGGTGTCCCGGTTAACTTACAGGGACCTGTATTATATATGTATGATCTGTATCATTCTTGCGATATATCATAAAAATGAAAACAGGAACACTGTTGATTGTCTTTCCAAGGAACCATTATCTCTCAAGGTCTTAGCAATGGGATATAATGGTTCAAAGGGGAGACTATCCTTGATGTTCCTCTCAAACCCTGTCATTAATTTTGATACTGCACTGATTAAACATGTCCCTATTCAAAACACCAACTTTCCAAATTTCATTGTTTATCAAGCATTTGACTATTCTCTTAAGTCTGCTAAAAATTCTTTCTGTTGCAGAAAATTGCAACACAGCTGTTTACTCCATTGCATGCATTTCTTTGTGACTTTACTATCTCTCGCCTGGATAAGTTTTTTTTATATCTTCCAGAGTAATTGTAGCAAAATTCCTCCTCTTGCCATCCTTTTTTGAATAAGGAAATGAAGCAAAATTTCCTTGTTTGGAAGTGCAATTATGTAAACCAGGTCAAAACATTGCCACACCAATTTTTGATACTTCTGTGAGTGTCATCTCTTTCTGAGCTGTGAACATTGCAAAAATGTTGCATCCCCGTAACTGGTAGAGTGCAAAATTATTTTTGACCATAAAAATTTGTCCACATATTTTTAACTTGTTATAATTCTTGGGAGAGTGCCTTTGGGCATTCTCCCATAAATTGTAACAAGGCAAATCTTTTCTGAATAAATAATATCACTTTAAAGATAATATGAAGCACAGCCGCTGAATATGAAGCCTTTAAGTTGCAGTATCACACTTCAGAATAAAGTCCAAATATGAACTTCCAGCACTCAACCAGTTAAGATGGCAGCAGGTTAGGTACTTTTTTATATGTGACCAATATGACTGATCAGCACTGTAGATATATGACAATCACCTAGTTGTATTTCACTCATTCACAAGTTAGGAAATATTAAAAGCATTGAGAATCTTGATAACTGGAGCAGTACATTGTAACCCTGTTAATTGAATACCCACTTTACCAGTGATAATTATTCAGTTGACAGCAGTATTCAATTTAACATGGATTTGGTTACATTTCTGTGTTCTAGACATAAACTGAGCATTTATTCTATTATATCTTGTTTGACAAGTGCTCACGGACCTCTGTCAAACAAGATATAAAAGACTAAATGCCTGGATTGGATAAAGTGAGGCCAAATAGGTCTATGAAGAAGGTAAATTGGATGGTTGTCAGGGTAATTTCTTGTTATCTATGAAATTTTTATATCTAATTAATAGGAGTTTACTCTCTACCCCATATGCAATTAATGGGTCAACTTTTTACTGAAGACAAGGTAAATGGTTTTGTGTTTGGAAATTATATTCAGATAACAGGGTTATTCAATTATAAGGTATCCAATTAATTGGGCTCTACTGTATTTCTTTACTATGTTAAACAAGTTATGTTTCACATATACCTGGTTATGAATGCCTGGCAGCATTTCTTGTCACCACATGATTTATGTCAGTTGTTTTCTCTGTCTCTATTCTATGGCCGATGATGTGCATATATGTAACATTTTGGCAAATTTTAAATTTTTAGCTTTTGTTGTATTTGTCATAAAAATATTTGCTCTAACCTACTGTTTGTTTTCAGTCTTTTGCAACATCTCTGCTTTAATATAGAGAGTAATCACTTGACTGGACTGGTTTTGTGAAATAATTCATGAGAGGTGAGGGATGTTATACAAACACTGGTGTGCGAATGCGCACAAGTGTTTTACAATATAGTCCCTCACCTCAAATGAATTATTTCACGTAACCTGTCCAGTCAAGCGATTACTCTGTTTATTACTTTTCATTATTAATGATAATTATATTATTTAACCCTTCACTTAATGTAATGGCCAAAACTGGCCAGGACTATTCTAAAAAATCGCCAATTAATTTTCATTAATTTTTTTCATTTTTTGTCTCTGAAACATAGGTTATTGCCCTCATTGGAACAAGCTCATTCCACTGAAGGGTCATAACCTAAGTTTTTGAGTCAAGAAATGAAAATAATAGTTATTCAAGAATTTATTTTTTTTTTGCAAGTGTCGTCTGCTTTTCATGTTATGTAAATGGTTAAAAAAACAATGAGATCCCCATTACACCCACGGCAAAGCATCTTCATTTGTGCGCATGGATACATGACCCAGTTGTTGATTGCATAATTCACTTGTGAAGCTATCGTTTATAATCAAACCTGGAAATCCCTGTAAATCACACTTTGGAAAGTAATAATCAAATTTTATTTTCACTCTTGTGTTCTTATGTTTTCAGTTCCCAGTGTATGCTTCTGACCCAGAAGGACAACGAGTAAATGTTATGGTTACTATAAGTGTAACTACAGATAGTCCGCCAATATTCACAAATCTGCCAGTTAGACTTCCAATTTCTGAGAAAACTGCTATAAACAGTTTAATTTATACAATCACAGCAACAGATGCGGACTTAGTAGTAAGTTTCAGATTCATTTGCTTGTTAAACTCAAACAGAACGATCTTCTATTTGGTTACTTATTTTGTTCTCTTGTTGGTACATGAACCACCCAACCATTACTTAAATGCTTTTGTTTATCCCTCTATCTAACATGGGTTGCAGACACTGATCTCTATACAACTGGATTGCTGGAACGTCAGCAAAAAATGTTGCCACACAGATTGCCCCATCCAAGTTGGCATTATGTTAACATAATAACTAATCCTAATCAGCTACAGGTGACAGCCTTCACTTCAACAAACATCATTTATATTCATGTCACTTTTGCCAACCTACAAATTGTTCTAAGTTCCTCTTTCTAAAGTACCACTGAGCTAAATGTATCAGGGTATTTTGCTCAGGAGATTAGCCACCCTTGACACCCAGCTCATTGCATTCACCTTGACACCCTTGACAGCCAGCTCATAGTATTTAGCACTCATAGTGTTTACCACTCATAGTGTTTACCTGAAATGGAAAGTAATAACTCAATATCAACTTTCCAATTTTGGAAGCTGTTTTTATAATAATTAAAATATGTTGTAAATGTTTCTGGGAATGTACCCTTGGTGCTGTGCAATCATCTATGCATCTGTCTATGCATCTGTCTGTCCATCTGAATATGGAGTTGGTTACTGCTCTCTAACTGAAGTTTGGATGGCCAATCAAAGCCAAACCTGGCATGTGAGTTGGGTAGGATGAGAGGCAGAACTCTTATTTTGGGGGTCATTGTGCCAAAAGTCAAGTTAAAGTAACCTTGAACTTGCAAATGTTCTTTGAGTTGGTTTCCACTCTTTAATTAATATTCTGCAGGGCCAATCAAAACCAAATGAACATGTGGGTCGGGTATGATGAGAGGAAGAACATTATTTATGTTGGGGTCATTGTGCAAAAGGTCATGTTCACAGTGGACTTTAACTTGCATTTTTTCCTAGTTTTCTTTCTCTAGTTAAGGTTTTGCTGGGTGATGGATAACAAACTTGACATGTCAATTGGGTATGATGAGAGGAAGAATCCTATTTATATTTGTGTCATTGTGTCAAAGGCCAAGATCACAGTGACCTTTAACTTACAAATTGTTCTGGTTTACTCTTTCTAAAGTTCCACTGACCTAATGTATCAGGGTATTTTGTTCAGGAGATAAGCCACCCTTGACAGCTGCTCTAGTTTAGGTTTCAGTTTGAAGTTTTACATATATTCAATCACTTTACAATGCATCTGTAACATCTGTAAAGTTGTCTCAATTTTTTCACATACACTTTCCAAAAAATTGCTTCTCATTCATCATGAGAACATTTTCAAGAAATAAAAAATCTCAAATCATCATGTTTAAATATTAAATTGTGTATATTTGTGATAACATTGAGATCATTTTTATCACACAGCGTGTAATTTAAAACTCTCTAACCCTCTGCACTCTAAAGTAAAAACGACAAAGTTTTCCGCAGCAAATATTTCCCATAATGCAGTATGACTTTTAACCAAGTATACCTTGTTCAACAAAGCTCAGCGAGCTCTGTCAAACAAGATATAAGTGGTTAATTTTGTAGTTAAACAAGAGAAAAACATGTGTGATTCCAGAAAATTCTTTTGCACAACCAGTGTGCTAGGGGTTAAATAATATAATTTCCAAACCTGATCACTATTCACAAAAAAATTTCCAACCAAATTTTATTAATTTTTTATCTCAAAAACATAGCTTATGTCTCTTCAAAGAGCATGTTGAGCTCAATCCAAAGAGAGGTCTTCCTCCATGTTTTTGATGCCAAAAAAGGAAAGATTTTCAGTTTTTCTGGAAATATTGTTGTAAATGTCATCTTCTAGTCATATTTGGTAAACAAGAAATGAAACAAATGACTGAATTAAAATAGAGAATATTAATTCTATTCTACTTCCAAAACAACTTATTTACAATGTCAGGACAATCTAACATGTTTATTAGCTGTGTTTTGGATGCTATTTTCATAATGGGCTTTTTGATCATGATTATGTGATAAATTTACAAATTATTATTTAATAAGAATTAAAAATTATGGATGAATGTTTTTTGTTTATAATTTAGTTCTAGGAATTTTTTTTTTCATTTTTTTGCATTTTATTTTTAATTCAAACTGTTCATTACATGAAGTTGAGGTTGAAGTCTGTATAGGCTTATTTGGAATATTATTACTCTGGTATATCACAAGAAATTGTGTTGATAGAGGAGGCTTTTCAACATATGAGGCTATACACCTTCACATTGAAGACATGTCAAAATAAAAGAGATTTATGCTTCCTCTTGCCTTCTTGTAAATGCTTACTGAAGCAATCAAAATATTTTGTACTAACATGTAGTGGAAATCACAACTGCGTTGTCAACTGTAAATTTGGAATGCTTTATATTTTCAGGGAAAAATGATATTAAACAGGGTAGGATTCCCCTCCATATTCCAGATGCAAGATCTTTCAAACGGAGAAGGGAGAATAACAGTTGTCAAAAATCTATTAGATTATCCTGATAAGGAGTACCAGGTATCTAATTTTTTTTATTGAATTTCATTATTCTAATCTGCTTGCTGAACACTTCTACTAGAAACTAAATTCATGTGAATATAATCAAACATTTTTTCGGTTCTTGCATTTTAAGGCAAAATGATTGACTAAATTATTTCTTTTTTTCTGTTCATATCACAATGAACTGAAAAAAACGCATTTAGGCCTGCCCTAAACTATTCCTCAATGCCAGTTGTTAAAATTACCCTGCACAGTGTGTGTGGAAAAGAACCTCTAAATGCTTATATTGTTTCAAAATGAAAAGTAATTAATATTTGTCTCACCATTTTAAAAATACTTTGAAAATACAATCAAATAAACAATGAAATCCTTATCATGTTTTTTATTCTGTGATTAATTTTTTATACACAATTAAAATTAATAAATGATCATCTATGTTCATCATTTTACCCTTGGGGGCATGGTGGCATTGTGGTAACCGGTTCTTGTCAGATCACCGAAGTTAAGCAACATCAAGTCGGGTTAATCATTGGATGGGTGACTGTCTGAGCAATCAATTCGAACTCCCACGTTGTGTCCTGGGCAAGGCACTTAACCCCGATTGTCCACATGTCGACATGGAGGCAATATGATGCCGTGTACTAAGGCATACTGCATGTCAGTGGTGCACATGTCTACAACCAATCTAATGCTGTCTGTGCTGCAGTCTGGAGTTACAAAGTTAGGGATTTGGCAGTTGCTAGTTGTTGCCCAGCGGTTTTCTTTGGGTACCCTGGCTTTCTCCACCCGTAAAACTGTCACAGTCTTGATTAGCCATTGTGCATAAGTATAAGACCTTAAACACCAATAAATAAATAAAGAATCATTTTACCCAAATCAAATGTAAACAATGGCTTGTCAAGATCATTACCAACCTGTCATAAAGATATACTGATTGGACTGATTGAAAAAAAAATGTCAACCTACCTACACTCATCAGTGCTCTCCTTTCACCATCAACTGAATCTGTGTGGTTCACTGACATGAGTGTAAAAGAATAACAGTTTTCAAAATTTATGCCTGACATTTCACGAAATGCAAAATGTAGGCATTGTAGGACAACATATGCATTCCCTTGTTTACATGTAACTGGTATCCAGAGAAAGCATGATGCTGGATTTGAACTAAGACACATCATGTATGTGAGTGGACATCGAAATGAAAGTTCTGTCCGCAGTTACAATAGGAAATGACCCACTTTAAAGAAAACAAAATATCACTCTGTCCTCCATGACAATTCAGCCTCGTACACAACAGTGTCAACATGAACAAAATGCTACATCACTAATGTCGATGGCATCCACAAACGAAACTCACGCAAAAATTTCCAATTTCCAAATAACCTGAATGAACTCTTTTGAGACAAAGTTCAGCCTACTTCATGTCATCTGGGTTTATATCGAACTCCACATTTAACAACTGTGTTTTCAACTTTTTCAGGAAATGATAAAAATCAGAATTAAATTTAACCCAGTGATGCTTTGAATCAATCAAGTGGAAAAGAAGATTGAAGCATTCCTTTTAACTTATGCAATTCATTTGTCAATAACATTTTTAATGACACAAGAACATCTTTCAGTGAAATGTTTCGCCATTTGAAACAAAATTTTTGAAAACTATACCTTTTATATTCAGTTCTCAATAGGAAGCATGATGCGACCTCGTTTTTATTATAACTTCACAAAGTAAGGAGTGTTTAAGTTTATTTCCACCCAGGTTTAATTATAGGGAATGATCATTTGTTTCTGTCTATTTCTTGAGTTATGAACCCCAAAAAACAAAGGCCAAACTGTGTAAATGTGTCCATTTACACAGTTTGGCCTTTGTTTTTTGGGGGTTCATAACTCAAAAAATAGACAGAAGCAAACGATCATTTCTTATATAAGTAATTATAAACATCTGTTAAAGTAGTTTACTAATTTTTATTTCTTTTTTACTTTATTGATAAATTATTGTGCATCTTTGAGGCAGGTGATCATTTTTTGTTGGGACAGAGATCTTCCCCCAAAAATGACATTATTATTCATTACCTAACTGTTGAAGTAATGTTTTGGCAATGATTGGAAATGCAGTCTGGATAAAGATGATATTGTGGAGATGGTGTTGAGCACATAAGGTGTTCTCTGCTCTGTCATCTCCATCAGAGAACTGTGGAGATAAGCAGAATAAGCCCAGATGTGAGTTGGAAAAAACTGTTTGTCACATTATAATAAAAAACTGATTAATACAAGTCAAGTCATCCAGGTTGTTGTGTTCCATCAAATTGATGAGATCAGATCAATCAAATGAAGCAAGATGTCACAGACATCATGTTTCATCTTGCTAAATTGGTCTCATCAACCATCTGAAAAATTACAACCCAGATTGGATGATTATTAAAATTTGTTTAGTATATAATGGATGATTTAAAAAATTGAAAATGTCACCCTAGTTCTCAAGCTACCAGTCAAATTTTGGAAGGAATTTGATGCTGGTATAGCTTGGAACCAGTCTTGTCCTTAAATAGTCTGTGGCCTATGTTTTGATGCACTTGGCTTGAATATTTCAGTTGGTTGGAAAATGACCTATGGTTTGCTTTTCCAACTAACTGAAATACTCCAGACTATGGATTATAAAAAATACAAGAAATATTCACTTGCTGTCAATCAATGCAATAAATGTTTCATAACTCTCTGCACTCTGATGCAGCATTTTTTCCCCATAATTCAACTAGGTGTTCAACCAGTTATAATTTTGTTGGTTAATTGGTTAAATTCCTAGTTGCATTATGGATTTTGGACATCAGTCTGCAGAGGATTAATAGAAACTCGATATGCAGAATCTTAAGACTTTTCCAGTACCATCAGAGATGTCTGTTTTTGTAAATAATAATATGCATGTAGACTTGCTACAGCAGTAGTTTTTATGATTACATCGCATAGTTCCACTAATTGTGTTATTATCTTGATGTCTCGAAGATGAAATGAATACTCTTTGATTTCAATATCTATAATTGGAGCACAAAAGGATATCCCTAGATCTTTGTGAGTAAAAGGACATCACTTTTCATCAAATAGCCTACAACACTGTCAAATTCCTTATACAATTAGACTTGTAGCCTGAGAGTTTGCCCTTCTTCCTTAACTGTTTACCTAACAAATTGCCTATACCTGCCCGCATAATTTACAAACTGAGCAATTGGAGAACAAATATTAAAAAAAAAAATGTGCCCAAAACCATATCATATGACCTGCTCATTGGAACGAGTTCATCAAGCTCGTTTTAACGGGAGGTCACATGATATTGTTTTTGTGGAAATTCTGTGAAAAGTTTAATTAAAAAATAATTGAAATAAGAAATTTTTATGTCATGTGCGTAGATAAAGGATTAAAGGCCTATTTCTGACTTTTTACAACCTCAGAACTGGTGCCCTTAACATGTCATCATGAGAATGTAGTGTTGACAACAGACAAATTAGGTAGGTAGTGGTTTATAGTCTAGTCTTGGCTGCCTTGGCTGCACTGCTAAGCCACTGGACGTATAAAGTCTGTGGCCAAGTGGGAATTCAGGACACTTGTCCAGGCCTCTAAATGTTAAATATAAATGAAATGGATATTATGGAATGTTTGTACAGATTGTTCAGCATAAAGGCATTGAGTCTTCATTTTTACATTTGTAAAATTGTTGCCTTTCTGTGACTTCCCATGAACCCTGTTTGTGACTACATGATACAAATTTGGAAAAGCTGTGACTGAAGCTGAGCTAAAGTTAATGAACAAACTACAGTGGTATTGAGGTGCTATTTGTTATAGTTACATAATAAATGATTGTATGTTACTCTTATTTTTTTAGTTGAAGTATACAGTTTATGATGATGGATCTCCTTCAAGAGTAACCACATCAACATTAACTATAGCAGTGAATAGAAATCCTGGGAATCCTACTGTGCAAGATGCTTCAGCAACTGTACATGAACTTGAACAAGGTGGATACAAAGTTCTGAATGTTATTGCAAGTGATCCTGATGGAGTAAGTGTTTTCTTTCTGCATTAATAACTTCACAAATGTTACTACTTTGGAACGTAGTAAAATGCCCATTCTCTAAGGACCTAGTTTTCACTTCAACAAATTTTCTGTTCTCAACACACTTCATTCATCAGAAAGTTTCCTGACCTGGCTTTAAATGGTGCCAAGACATAATTTTTAACTCTCTTTCAAATCACTACCGAAGTGTGATTACAATTGCATTTATCTTTTCACTTTTGTCCCTACAGTTAAAACTAGAAGTCCTGTCATGAACTGTGAGCTTATCTAGGCTTAATTGCGCACAGAAATATAGGTATATTATGCAATTGCCATGTCGAGTGGCATTCAAAGCAAGGCAGGTTCTCCTGGTTACTCATAGCAAACATAGGTAATGTTTCTGCCAATGAACCTCTGGGTTACCTGGAGGTCCATTGGCTGAAACATTGCTTGTGCACAGGCCATATGTACAGAAGTTGATAGCCTTACTATATTCATAATGTGTAGATTAACATGCAGATCGTCGTGCTATTTTGTGTGCATTTCATGGCAGGACTTCTAGTTTTTAAGTGTATAGCACTGTAGAATCTTACATGCCACAAAGAATTTTGCGAACATTGAATTCGAGATGTTTTTTTTTTTTATTTGTGTTTCTCGATTTTGTCTTGATTTTACAATATTTTTATCAATGAAATGTCAACCCATTGATGTATTAGTGTGTAATAACCCTTTTCTCAATCTGTTAAAAAAGATAGACCTTCAGTGATCACAATAGTATAGATGTTAGCAGGTGGTACAGTTAAAACTAGAAGTCCTGACATGAACAGTTCGCTTATCTAGGCTTAATTGTGCTTAGGAATTGTGCGCAATTGTCATATCGAATGGCATCCAAAACATGGCGGGTTCTCCTGGTTAATCAAAGCAATCACAGGCAATGTTTCTGCCAATGGACCTCCGGGTTACCCGGGGATCCATTGGTTAACACATTGCTTGTGCATAGGGCATATCTACAGAATTTGATAGCCTTACTATGGTCATAACACATAGATTAACGTGCAGATTGAAGTGCTATTTATACGCATTTCATGACAGGACTTTTAGTTTTAACTGTAAAACTTTTTTCAACTCTTTGAGGGTTAATGAAATAATTAGATTTCAAATTTTGTGTTAGATTTCAAATTTTGTGTTTACTCAAATTTGCCAATGATCCCAAAGTGTATATATTGTTGTGACCTTTTATTAGATGAAACTTCATCAGCTAATGTACCAGCTGGAATAAGCTGTTGGCTAAGCATAATAGAATTTTCATCATACTCTTTTTCTGATCATAATTTAAAACTTATTTATTTGATCAAAATTGGTGTACTGTATAGACTCCCAATATGTGCATGGAACTCAGAGCAAAACAGAAGGATGTATACTGTCAGAGTGTATGAAAATGTATAAAATATCCAGCCCTTTTAGGAGGATTAAATTTATATGAGAATTGAAATAAATTATCTCTTTCTTTATTGGAGTATGTATGTGGGATGGACGTGTTATATGAAGTATAAATGCAAAACACTTCATACAAAACTTAACACCCCTATCTCACATTCATGCTCCGACAAAGTGACAGATAATTCATTTCATTTTAACCCTTTACCCAATGCAGACAATATTAAAATTTATTATTTTAAATATCATTTTTCAAATTTTTTAACAAATTTCAACAGAACCATATCATGTGACACCCCGTTGGAACGAGCTCGATGAGCTCATTCCAATGAGGGGTCACATGATATGGTTTTGTTGAAACTTTTTGAAAAATAATATTTTTTCAACTGCTGAATTTTCATATTATGTGGGTGGATACGGCCGATTCATTGGGTAAAGGGTTAACTGTTATAATTTAACTTAGAATGTTTGCCTGTTTTATAATGTTCCCTTTGGCAATCGATGCCTCTGTCATTTAAAGTTGTATAAACTTTTGTGAAGATGACTTTCTTTTTTTTGCTTTTCAACATAAGCTAATACAGTTTTGAATACTTTGAAGGAAAACTAGTATAAACAACCCACATGACTATTAATTCTTTGCATGCTGCTGGCGGATATTCCTGCCCAGCATAGGGTTTCTCTTGTCACTGAAATGAGTATAAGGTGGACACATTTAATTGTATTTCTCTTTGTAAATTGAATGGACTTGTTCACCAATGATTTCTTGTGTTACATTTATATTAATTTTTCATCAAATCTAGTCATGGCTGCTTTATAGCAGCCATGACTAGATTTGATGAAAAATATCTAGAAAATACTCATCAGGTTAAGAGTTAACAACCTATCTGCAGCAATTCTGTGTTACAGTTAAAACTAGAAGTCCTGTCATGAACTGTGCGCTTATCTAGGCTTAATTGCACATAGGAATTGTGTGCAATTGCCATATCGAATGGCATCCAAAGCACGACAGGTTCTCCTGGTTACTCATAGCAAACACAGGCAATGTTTCTACCAATGGACTTCCAGGATACTCAGAGGGCCATTGGCTGAAACATTGCTTGTGCACAGGCTTTGATAGCCTTACTATGGTCATAATGCATAGATTAATGTGCAGATCAACATGCTGTTTGTGTGCATTTCATGACAGGACTTCTAGTTTTAACTGTATGTATTGCACTGTTGGGGTTGCCCACATTTTTTTGACAGATGGGCTGGTACAAGAAAAAAATTCATCGAGTTATGAAAAACTCACTTTGCCCAATCATATGCAAGAAAATCTGATATCAGTATCAAAGAATCTTAAATTATATTAAGTCAATCAGTGAGATTAATTTTATTTTCAGGATACACTGAAGTATACACTGGAATTTGCACCTGCTAATGCACGATACGCTGACTTTTTCTTAATCACAAATTCAGGAGAACTGTATCTGAGAAAATCCTTAAAAACTGAACCAAACTCCCCACTGGTGGTAAGTACTGTGTTATTACCAATTCTATATTTGTTGCTATTTCTACTGCCTGTAATGTATTATTATCTGGTTAAGTTCTGGAAACCAATACTGTGGGGCCCACTTAATTGGTTATTTCTTAATTAAATTTTCCTGTTAAATGACTATGACTCTCAAACACCAAACCATTATTAGTAACCATACCCCAATACAAAATTGACTTGTTAATTGCATATAGGCCAGATTTGTAATGAAGGTATGGTAAATGGTTTTGTGTTTGGAAATTATATTCAAATTACAGGGTTATTCAATTATCAAGTGTCCGATTAAGTGGGATCTACTGTATTTCATGCATGTGTGAATTATTGTCTCCTGCTTTTTGAAAAAAATGGGAGATATTAAATTCGGGGTGTCCTTCCGTCCTTCTGTCCTTCCATCCTTCTGTCCTTCCATGTTTTTCGTTTCCAGACTCTAACTTTCCTTACAGTGACTGGATTTTGAAGAAATTTGGGTAGTAGATCACTTTCATCAATTGTGGATCCAAGTTCGAATATGGGCATTTTCTGCACATATTTAATTAGGTTGCTGAAATTTGATTGACTGACGGTTTCTAGACTCTAACTTTCCTTAAAATCAACCTATTTTGATGAAATTTTATATATGGATTACTTTTATCAATACCAATGTCAAGTTCAAATGTGGGAAATTTTGTCCCGAAAATCTGTCCGTCTGCCTGTCTGTCTGCCCCGTGCGTCAACACACCTCGGACTAAAAGCTGTATTTATGAACCAATCTTCACGAAACTTCTTGGATATCTTTGTTATCATTGTGAGGCCAGAATATGTGTTTTGGAGTTTGGTCCAAAATTCAAGATGGCTGCCAGTGGCCATTTTGTTCCGAAATTGGGTGTAATCAGTTTTTTGTATAGAACTTCTACATGAAATTTCGGATTGGAATAAATTGTTATATGAATGTTTAGTAACATGCAATACATCACATATAATATGGGTTTTGTTCTCCTGCAAAAATTGTGCAAATTAGGGAACTTTGATTTATTCAGTGCTACTACTAATACACAGTAAGTGCACACCTTCAGTGTTTTTCGTTTCCAGACTCTAACTTTCCTTACAGTCAGTCAATTCCGATGAAATTTGGGTAGTAGATCACTTTCATCAATTGTGGGTCCAGGTTCAAACATGGGTAATTTCTGCGCATATTTAATTAGGTTGCTTAAATTTGATTGGCTGATGGTTTCCAAACTCTAACTTTCCTTAGAGTCAACCGATTTCAATGAAATTTCTTATATGGATTACTTTTCACATCAGTTTAATGTAATATGTCTTATCATACAGTCTTAATTTTCAGTGATTCTCACAGTTATACTCCACATCACTTCACTTGCTTTGACAGTGACCTCCATGAAAATAAATCTGATAACCACTGTCTGAAGCACTGTCTGTTATGTCTCTTCTAAATAACTTCCACTTGCAGCTCAACTATATTCCACTGGATGCATTAATTCCCCTTGAAACTGCTGCCCAGCGGGAGACATGAATTTACTGAATTTGCTTGTTATAGCAGTGTCTGTAGCTGTTCAAGATCTGTTGGGTTGTTCACAAGAGAAGGGGAGGGTACCCCTACATTTTTTACATCATATCTCTGATATTTGAAGTCAGATTTAAAAATTTGTTTCATTTATGATGTATTGCTGTTGCCTAATTAACTGATAGAGTGCTAAATTATTTTTGGCCATCAAAGTTTGTTCACATGTCTTTGCCTTGTTACAATTTATGGGAGAGTGCCTACAGGCATCCACTCATAAACTGTAACAAGGTAAATCCATACAGAGTAAATAATTTCATTTCAAAGGTAATATGACACACATCCAGTTAATATGAAGCTTTCAAACTGGGGCACCTGCACTTCATTGTAAAGCACAAATATGTGCTTCCCCCACACTTCCAGTTAAAAACACCTTGAGAAAGGAGTTTCTGTGTTTTCATGTTTCCTACAAACAAATAGATAAAAACTTTATATCCAATCTTTTGTCAAGTCTGAAATGAACAGTTAAAAGGTGATAGGGACTCTATAGATTGATAAGTTTATGTTCTGTAGTTAGAGTTGAATTCTGAACTGTATTTAAAATTTTTGAAGATTTTGTTGCTTGAGCCAGAATATTTTCCAAACCATCTTTTAAATATTATGTTATCCAAGAAAGATTTTTTTTTTTTGGAGGTGGGGGGGGGGGGGGGGGGGGGGGGGGGGGTGAGGGGGGAGCAAAATTGTTTTTTCCCAAGTAGGATTTCCAAATCATATACTAAAAGCATTATCAATTTGTGGAAGAAATTGAACGTGCAGTTTAACCCTTTGAGACTTTAATTATCCTGATCCCAAGCGTCACTGGGGATTCAGTTTCTTCAATGTTTTTAAAAATGCGATGTCAAATGTCAGAAAGTATAAATAACAAGATATTTTTCACATTAGTGATTATCTGGTTGAGGGCTAGATTATTTTTGGTGGTCTGAATTTGTCATTCAAAACTTGTTTTATTACAAATTATTGGAGAGTGCCCATAGGCACTCTCCAATAATTTGTAATAAAACAAATTATATAAACAAAATATTATTTTTGTTTCACTGAATATGAAATATAAGCAAGGGAAGTGTTGGATTTTGCTCTGATATCCTCATTTTTTTAAAGCCCTGATAGTGGCTTCTTACACTCAACCACTTAAGAAGTGTTGACAGCAGGATTATATTAGTATTTTAAGCTGCGATAACATTTGGCTCAATGGTTGTCATTGAGCACTATTCAGGAGAAAATAGGAATTGAGGTTAAAACTTTAAAAAATCGAAAAATAATAACAAAACAAATGTATCAAGGCTCTGTTTGATTTCGTACGTCATAAGACAAATAAAAGTATCAACGCACTCTTTGATTTCGTACGTCATAAGATGCACAAAGTATCAAAGGCTTAAAAACGATCATGAAAAAAATATCTTTCATAAATAAGCTCTGTTTAACTATCCAAAACTGATTTTTAGATGCGCATTGTAACTTGTGTATTTGTGGCTACAAGGACATACATATTAGATAAGGCTATTTAAAAAAATGTTTGTTTCCCAGGCACCTCCCTCATCCTTGAAATCTGCCTCATCACCTTCGATCTGTCTGTCCATCCATCTCTGTCCATCCATTCATCCATCTGTCCATTCATCTGTCCAAGATGTGTCCATCAGTCCACCCAACAATCCATGCATCTGTCCATCCATGCACCCATCAGCAGTGATATCTTAGCAGTCAGCAGATGGCTTTCAGTGAAATTTGGTATGAGGGATCCTTGTGACATGCCACTCCTGTACATGTTTTTCACCAGTGTTACAGTCTTTACTTTGTCAATTTTTCATGATTTTTGGTCCTTACTTTGTTCTTAATTCATTTATGCTTCACTGGTCCAGCACTGCATTTAGGGTATAATTGCCTTCAACAATAGCTCTTGTTTTCACCAGGAAATCTTTTTAGTAATATTATTTTGCACACGCAGGACAAAAAAATTAACCAACTATCTATCTAACTATACACAGCAATATGTGGCCACTAATACAGCAGAATCCTGATAAATATAAAAAACAGGATTATTCAATTTACCCAAACTTTTCAATCTATTATATCTTGTCATGGAGCTCTTCCAGTGGTGGTGCCATGGGGATGGGGGCTAGAGCCCCCCCCCCCCCCCCCACCCCCCCCCACACACACACACTTTTCCTTTGGCCCCCCCCCCCCCCAAAAAAAAAAAAAAAAATCAAACATCAAATTGCTGTCTGACCGTGGTTTTCCAACCCAATATCACACGCGCAAACTTCACACAACAAGTTTAATGTGCTTTTGCGAAAATAGTTCGCTGATATTGCAGCAATATGAGTATTAACTGTATTTGCATGATAATACATCATGGAAGCATTTACAAATAATGATGTGAGCCCAATTTTGGAAGCAATCTGGGGGCCTTTGAAGATCATGTCAGGTGTTGTAGAAATGCTCAAATATAGCTCACAGAGTGTCCAAATATGAAACTTTTTCCCAGTCTGGTTCCCCCAGATCCCCACCAACAGAAGAGGGACACCACCTCCCTTACCTTTTCCCAGCTCAGGCCTGCAACCTTTGGAAGATGCCTTCAGCATCTCAAACTTGGACTCCTCATATCTTACTTATCACCCCCACCCCTCCCCCTCCCCCCCCCCCCCCCCCATCCAATCAAAATCCTGATTCTGCCAATGGGCACTTCTAAGCAAGTTATAATGGCTTAGCTTTATTGTGGCTCATTATTTGTCAATCCCAAATATGGGGTTCTTATGTGCATTTTAGGAAAGATCAGTTGCTTGAAATTTTGGTATTCTTACATCAGTGTCACATTGATGAAAATGTATGCTGTTTATTTCAGTTCAATGTCAGAGTGTCAGACCAGAGAACTGGAGGAAATGAGAAAACTGACACCGGAACTATTACAATTGTTGTTACAAGAAATACACAAAGACCTACTATCGGAAATTATGAAAGAACAATATCAGAAAACCTTCAAGTGGATCAGCTTGTTGAAACCGTTGTAGCACAAGATAATGACCTGAAGGTAAAGTTGAACTTATAATTATGTGCTGGGTACTCATATCGGGCTTGAAAATTCATAAATTTTAAATATGCTTTCAAAGTTTTGAAAACTGTACCAAAACTATGAACACTTAAAACTGATTGAAAACAGTGTTACAAAACTCTGAGTACACTGAATAGCTGTAGAGCTGGAGGGTAATCACATTGCAGGTACAATATCAGTTTGCCACACAACTTCTCCATTTTCCTGGCTTTCCTTACCGTTTCAATAAATATTAATTTGTGCTTCATAACATCTTCAGTTGATTTGATTGGTCAAATTCAAAAGAATGCTTTCTGATTGGTTATCACCCAAAAGATCTGGGTCAGATTAATGTATGTGTATAAAGAACTATTTCAAAACATCAACAAAGCTATGATGCCTGATTTTATTTGTAATAAACATTCACTGAAATCTCAATGATAAGAAATGTATAAATACTTGAAAATTTGTATTTATTACTCTGAATTGTGGATCTATATTTTGTTGTGGTTATGACTTATGACTGCATGCTGTTGTGCCGCATCACAGTCAAATGCCTGATGTTTAAGGTAAAATTCCATTCTTTAATCCTTCTTTTCTATCTAAAAGATGTGTTTTTGGTAACTGTGGTGTCATATGATAAATAGAATATGAAATTTGTGCTTTGGTCATACTCTGTTTATGAAACTTGTCTATGAATTTTTTATTTTGCCTTGCCAGAGGCTCAGCAGAATGGAAAATTCTTAAGAGTTTCATAAAAAGAGCATGACCAAAACACTCATTCCATATTCTGTATATCTAAAGTTTTAAGATGATCTACCTCTGTATTGGTATGATATTTGGTATCAACAACATACCGATGCCAGTACCTGTTCTGAATTTTGGTGTTACTTCCCAGTTATAGGTCGTCATTCTCCAACAGAGAAAGATTATATTCAACATAGACTCATGAGGATGAGTGTACATGACAAATTGACTCTTTGTATGCACCTAGGAGATTATCCTGCCAGGACAAAAATCCCCTGTTGTGTAGCAGAGACGTAATTCTGGCTCTTGTTACCAAAATTTAATCCTACCAATACGAGTAGTCATATTATCATTTATTTTTTGGGGTGTCTTCCTCAATTTAATTTTACATCAAATCAAGTCATGACTGCTTTACAATCATGACTTGATTTTATGAAAAAATCCCAGAAAATACTCAGCTAGTTAAGAGTTAATGAGTAATAAATGTACTATTTGTCAGTATGTTGGAAATACAGAGGCACCTGAGACTGATCATTTAATGCAATAAAAAAGGCTGAGAGAAAATACCCCAGAGGGGTATATTCTCTCAGCTCTTTTTCATTTCATCAAATTATCAATGATAAGTGGTCTTTTAATAAACAGTCCATGCCCTCATCTCATTAGCCATCTTTCTTGGGGGACCCATTGCCCACGTGGGGGCACGGTGACGCTGTGTACTAAGGCGTACTGCACGTCAGTGGTGCACCTGTCTTCAACCAATGCTAACCCTGCTTGTGTGGAGTTAGTATGTTGGGGAGCTGACAGTTGCTCGCCATTGCTCGGTGGTTCTCTCCGTGTACTCCGGCTTCCTCCACCCGTAAAACTGTCACAGTCATGATTAGCCATTGTGCAGAAATATGTGACCTTAAACACCAATAAATAAATAAATAAATAAATCTTTCTTGGGTTAAGGTTCTTTTGTACAATCTTCATTTCAGTTCCATGGCTCAATATCTTTGATTACTGAAATTACAGTGCTTTGAGTTTTCCTCACCATGGTAAATCAGTATTGTTATGTACCATTGCAACATGGTTTATACAATATACCTTCAGTAGCAGTGGCTGCACTTCTGAAAAAAAATGCAGGAGGATTTTAATTTTTTACCAAATATAATGGCCATATTTGGTCAATGCTGTTCATAAAAATTGATATTAAAAATTTATGCTTTTTTGGCCTCTCAAACCTAGCCTATGGTCCTTCTTTATTCATTTGTTGTTTATTTTCTAAAATATTTTTTATATCTAGTGAAAAAACATCCTTGACAGTTCTTGACTACATATACTGCCTAGCTGGATGACCTTCAGTAGCAGTGGCTGCACTTCTGAAAAAAAATGCAGGAGGATTTTAACTCTTTATGTAATATAATGGCCTTATTTGGTCAATGCTGTTCATAAAAATTGATATTAAAATTTTATGCTTTTTTTGGCCTCTCAGTCATAGCTTATGGCCCTTCTTTATTCATTTGTTGTTTAATTTCTAAAATATTTTTTATATCTAGTGAAAAAACATCCTTGAGAATTCTTGACTACAAAACATAAGAAAACATTGATATTCCTTTGACCCTTTACCCAACGTGACAGCCAAAACCGGTTAGGCCTATTCTAAAAAATCACAAATAAATTTTTTTTTTTTTAATTTTTTGTCTAAAAAACATAGGTTATGACCCCTCATTGGAACGAGCTTGTCAAGCTCGTTCCAATGAGGGGTCATAACCGATGTTTTTGAGATAAAAAATTAGTTATTTCAGAATTTTTTTGCAAGTGTTGTCTGCTTTTCATGTTAGGTAAAGGGTTAACTTAGTTTTTTTTTAACCCCCTGCAAACTGATTCCAAATACTAGAAGGTTAAATGGCATATTTCTCTTATAATACATATAAGTTATTACCATCATGCAGGTTTCCAAGATGGTGTATTGAAGTCGAGACCTCGTCTCTGGGAACATATTGACAAGTTAGGACGAGTCAATATATGACCCAGAGGTGTGGTCGAAACTGATATCTTACAATATTTCTCCCTTTCTTGATTTGTTGCCATATATCTTGACACTCATCAGCATATATGAATTGATTTTTTATGAATGAAGATCATAGTATTGCATTCTTGCACTGTGCATGACATAGTCCCCAATCATTGTTGTAATTGTACTGAAGCCACTGAAGTTTATAGTAGTGTTTCAGACAGGCATTTCTTTGTTTTATTTTTCAGGTTTAATGCATTGCAGGCTAATGTAAAAATATCTTATTGGCCAAAAATGATCTAGTCTAATTGATTTCATTAAATTTGTGATTTATATGCATTTAATTGCTGATATCAAAAATCGAAGCCTCAGCATGTGGTTGAGTGCGGGCAAAATATTTCTCTTTCTGAATCGAATGATCGAACATATGGTTACTACCTTCAAAACAGATTTGTAATCAGTCTACAGGTTTTTACTTGTATTGGAGAAAATACGATCTTCACTGAGCTTTGTCAAACAAGATTGAATTGATTAAATTTCTAGTTGAATTATGAGAAATATAACTACTTTTCCAAATGCAACATGAAGATGACACTTGGCTTAAAATATTTTTCAAAAGTTTCAATTTTTCTCCTCAAAAAGATTGCCAATGGTCCCTCATTGGATTAATCTCAATCCAATGAGAAGTTGCATGCAATGTGTTTTAGGTGGAAAATGGAAAAATAACATAATTTAAATAGCTTATGCATATGGCATTTTCTTGTCAAGTAGATAAATGATTAAGAAAGTTATTTTGTTGTTCATTATTTACTCAAGTCAGAGTGTTATCAATATATATTTTTTATTCAGGGAAAGATACAGTACAGTTTACTTGCATCTGGTTCTGCCTCATCATTTTTCACCCTTGACCCAGTAAAAGGTGAAATTCGAGTACTGTATGATTTGACAAAGGGTGCTGAAAAGCAGTATAAGGTGAGTGATAATTTAATTTCATTCAGAATTTGATATTGTTTTGGCTCAACTGACTGAACTTAGTATGAAGAAAAACTATAATTGGTAAGGAGTTACATTAATTCTCTACACACTGATGTCAAAATGGGAGCATGGTGGCTTAGTTGGTAGAGATGTAGACTGCAAGCCGCGAGGTCCTTGGGTTGAATCCCATTTGTGGAAACAGCATTGCACCCTTGGGCAAGACACTTAATCCCAATTGCCCACGAGGGAGAATGGTGGCGTTGTGTACACTAAGGCATACTGCACGTTGATGGTGCACTTGTCTTCAACCAATACTAACCCAGCTTGTGTGGAGTTAGTACGTTGGAGAGTCTGACAGTTGCTCACCATTGCTTAGTGGTTCTCTCCAGGTACTCTGCTTCCTGCACCCTGGCTGTTGAAAGTGCCATTAAACCCCAAAAATGAATAAATATGTCAAAATAGAAAAATTTCAAGTTGCATATTTTTTCCATAATGCAACTAGAAATTTGATCAAATCATTCTTGTTTGACTGAGCCCTGTGAGACAAGACTCAGTTGTTTTAAATTCCTAGTTGCCTTAATAAAGAAAGTTGCAACTTGAAATTTTGAAATTTAATCATCGGTGTTGAGTGGGGTTAATTTTGTTGTCCAAATTTATCCATCAAAAAATTAATTTTCTTACAGTGTTTTGGAGAATGCAAACACACATCTTAAAACCTTAGCAAAACAAATCATATGAACAAATGTATAAGAAGTACAGGGTACAACTGTTTTTGAATAGGTACCAGAATTAACCCATGACTAATTGCCAGGAAATAAGGATAAAGAAATGTTTTGATTCTCAGGCAATCTCTCAATGAATTTTAAATTTGTTATTACCACTAACAGACCCACCAATATATGACTCAGAGATGAGGTCTCGACTTCAATACACCATCTCAGAAACCCACATGGTGGTAATAACCTAAAAACATTACTGTCAATAAGTTTCAGCCATGTAATGCCTGTTACAGCATGAAACAAATGAAAAATCTAGTCATTTCATGATGTGATTGAAAAATGGTTTTGCAAGATTATTTGATAAAACAAATTACTCAGTTTTAAAAACAAGACTGTTATGACAGCATATTAAAGTTTTGGGATTTCATTTTGGGGATTTGCATCTGTTAGACTGACATCATTTTGGCTCAGATTAAACAGTTCATACATCTGTTCTCAAATGATTTGTGTAGTAATAGATTATTTCTCCTTTATTGCTTTACCTGAAAATAAAATTACTTTAATTTTCATGATGTGACTAAATGTATTGATAACAGGAAATGACTAACTAATGTAGGCTATTACTCACCTGTTATTTTGAAAATCACAAGAGAGGGCTCTTGTGACAAAGTACGACAGTCATCCATTCCACTAAGTTGGGAAACCATATGTACTGTAAGCTTTTCTTTAATACCATCCATTGAGAGCTTTTAACCATCAATGCTCTGTATCAGACTTTTGCCATGGTTGCGGTCTGAAAATAGATACGTTAACATTAAACCAGGTGGAGATCCTAGGAACAATACTCAAATTACCTTGGCAGTGATATGCAGTCAAGTCATTGCTGCCTCTAGAAGATGCAAAGACTAGGCTAGAAATCATTGTCAAGCTACAAGATGAGGAAGATGTGGTGTTGTAAAAAGTCAGGAAAATTACCCTTACTCTTAAGGGTTGAATATAGAATAAACATATAGTGTTTTCAAGTAAAACATTTATTCTACGAGTAGGATTAAGAATGAAACTGGCGAGCCTCTGCCGATTTGGTTTCATTCTTAATTATACGAGTAGAATAAATTTTTTACTTGAAGACACTATACGTTTATTTTGTTTATCCCATAAATCTTCTACAGGGCAGTCATGGCAAAATCATGCTATAATTCACTACAAAACACAGCAAGAAGTGGGGAGCACATTGGTCCAATTCGATCGACGAGCAAAATTGGTAAAAATAAACGAGGTGCAGTAATACATTTATGTCTAAAAATAATTCCTCTACAAACTTTAACTAAACTTGCAAAAATATTTTATTATATGAGCAGTGGGTGGTGTTTTCTACTGGCATTGTGTAATACTTTCAAAAAGATTTAAAGAAATCAACAATCGAACTATTAATTATGCTAGACAAATGTGGTAGAGGCCAGAGGTCAACAAGTCTGTCGCTACTAGGGGAATAAATTCTTTCAGTGTTAAACCTACAGGGAAAATTTATCACAAGGTGAATAAAGCAAAAATTTATCCAAGGCCTTTATTGTTCAAATAAATGGCCATTTATGGGATAAAAAAAATTTGTATGTTTCCTTTACATTTATTAGGGAAATACAGATTTTAGAATTCATTAGTTTATCAAGATTCACTGTTTTCAAGGCTTTTCACCTCAAAACAATAGGTCTGAAATTGTAATTTTTGCAGCATCTACTAAATTCATGAAAAATGCTTGTGCCAATCAGGTCAGAACTGTTATCTCTAAGTATTTGGAAAACTGTGGACCCTGCCAGTTCCATGTTAATTTCTAATGAAAAAACTTTAGGGTAACAGTCATTACTTAATCTAACAATAAATTCCTGGAATAATACATGTACCAACCAGTAGTTTGTTCAGTTGGCCATACGTCAAGAAATTTCAGATGTAGGGCTGAAATTTTATTTCCCATGCTTGAAGGACCCATCATCCTCTCCTCACCTTATTTTTTATTTCCTTGACAATATTTTAGAATTTACCTTAAAAAATCAGAGAATCTGTTTTCTGTAACCCATTCAAGTAAGTCATAACTGCTGAAACACAGCTAATGTGTCATACTAAATAAATAGAGAGTAATCGCTTGACTGGACTAGTTACGTGAAATAATTCATGAGAGGTGAGGGACGATGTACAAACAAGAGTGCACGAATGGGCGAGTGTTTTACAATATAGTTCCTCTCCTCGAATTAATTATTTTATGTAACCAGTCCAGTCAAGCGATTACCCTGTTTATTACTTTTCATTATTAACGATAATTATATTATTTAACCCTTTACCTAATGAAACGGCAGAAAACGGCCAGCGCTATTCTCAAAAATCATCCATTAATTTTCATTGTTCTTTCATTTTTTGTCTCTAAAGTGAGCTCATTCCAATGAAGGGTCATAACCTATGTTTTTGAGATAAAAAATGAAAATAAAAATTTATTCAAGAATTTTATTTGCAAGTGTCGTCTGCTTTTCATGTTAAAAGAACAAAAAACAATGAAGTCCCCATCACACCCACGGCAAAGTGTCTTCGTTTCCGCACACTGATACGTGGCACAATTGTTGATTGCATAATTCACTTTTGAAGTTATCGTTTATAATCTAACCTGGAAATCTCAGTATATCACACTTTGGAAAGGAATAAAATTTTATTCCTGGGCTGATTATGGCTTGTTATTTCAATACAACACTGTAAAAATTTGTGTTTGAAATACACATATTTTCTTTTTAAACTTTCAGATGGTTATTGCTGCATATGACACTGCATACCCAGAAGATCGTGGAACTGGTACTGTGACAATCAATGTAAACAGGAATGAGTATGGACCAGTATGTCAACCAAGTAGTACATACAGTGTAACGATATCGGAAACAACACCGACAGGAAAAGTTTTTCTGAATGTCTCAGCTACTGATCAGGATAAGGTAGGTTGTTAAATGGTGACAACGTTTCACAGTCCTTATACTTACTATGCTGTCTGCAAAACTGATCAATCAGTACATCTTGTTTAAAGTTAGCTTTTAATCACAATTGTGAACCTTCCTTTCCTGACAAAAGATTTTGTTAAAAATGATAAAAGTCTTTTATATTATTATCTTAGATGCTATCTGAGCACATTCAGTTTTCTAAGAATTAATGTAGAGGGCAATTCTATTCAAGCATTCACACAACCTTTTATTTCCTTTGAAATTTCAAATATTTTCTAACTGTTTTAAACACTGAACAACATCTGATTGGCTACATTTTTCACAGCAAAAAGGTCCTTTCACCTTTAAATAAAGGCCATTGTAGTAGTAAACTGCACACAGTTGATGACAAAACAAACCAAAAATATATTTTTGTGCTTGTCCCAAATGAGATCAGTGTGTAGTTAAGGTGAGAGAATAGCTGATTTTCTCAAACCTTACTCGAGTCCAGCTGGTTGGTCAACATGTGTGGTTTGAGAACCAACCTGATTATTGAACGCACATTATTTGGTTGTTCCTTCAGCTGTGTCAGTTTCCAGGCCTTTAATTGATTTATTTTGGGAACACCCTTTTGCCTAATTTGGGGACATTAAAACTAGAAACAACAGCCTTATCCTGCTATGTTTTATTGCCATGCCTTTCTTTGTGTTTCTATGACCATATTATGATGGAAGTTATTCTCAGATGTAGAAGAGGCAGAGAGAATTTATATATTTTTATTGATGTCTTCATCTTCTCTAAATTGGGCACACTTGTGAAATTGAGGTAATCTGAAGGACTGGTATCAATATTGCATGAGTGTCAGCGCAGAAGGTTAAAACGAGAGGCTGCAGGCATCAAGTTTTATCCTTCTGCAAAGACACAAGTGTCATATCGATTAACCCATTCACGTGTGGGTGTCATTCTGTGTTTTTTACATGCCTTCACATCTATAAAAACAATAATTAGAAGGACATTCAGCAACTCATTTGACATCTATCAACAAAACGAACACATTGCCAAACAAATTTGCAAGGGGAACCCGTGTTATTATTTCGTTCCCTGAGTTCCAGTGTGTTCTATGTGCCTACTGGCACATAGAACACATTAGAACTCAGGGCACAATTTTTAGCTATTGCCAGTGATTGAAATTGTAATTACGTTGCACGATTTGTAGAAAATTCCAGTGAAATTTTGCTTCTTTTTAAAAATAGTCTGTCAATGATTTCTGTTCCACACATTTGTGCGGAACAGATTTTCATTTTCAGCATGGTTTAGTGTTGCTGTAGAAAGGGTTTACATAGAACAGGTGTGTAATAAAAATAGTGACCACATCCCTCTTAATTAAATACTCAAGTTAACCCTTTACCTAATGAATTGACCACATCTGCCATGTAATTTACAAATTAAGCAGTTGAAAAAATATTTAAACAAAAATTTCAACAAAACCATATCATGTAAACCCTCATTAGAATATGCTTATTTATCTCATTCCAATAGGGAGGGTGGGGGGGGGGGAGGGGGGCACATGATGTGGGTTTGTTGAAATTTGTTGAAAAATTTAAACAACCACAAATTAAATTAATAAATTCCTTCATCTTCTGCGTTGAGTAAAGAGTTCACTGAATAATTTTCATTGACAAAGTGACTTTCAAATGAAAGGGTTTCACTGTACACAACATGGCACGCAAACAAAAATGATCAGGGCCTGATTGCTTTCCCATAAGGTTCACAGCTGATCAAGCATACATATCTTCCATCAATTATTCATTTTCTAACACAAAAATTAAGTCTATTTCATTAGGGAAAGTGTACCTTCTTTACCAGTGGGAGTCCATTTTTAGACAATGGAAAACTATATCAAAAATTGTTACAAAGAAACTGGATATTTTAGAAACAGCTATTTTCAGATGTGTTTTTTTTTTGTTTTGTTTTAGGACCAGGTTCAGTACTTTGCAACTGGAATTGGAGATGCAACCCAATTCTTCAGGATTTCTCGATACACTGGTCAAGTTCAAGTGGAAAAAAGCTTGATTGGAAAGCAATCATTTCAGGTAAATTCATTTAACAGTCATAGAATGTTTTTTTGTATTAAAAGTGTGTGTAAGTCCTATATTCATTGAATATTTATTTTATTTTGTGCTTTCATAATTTTAGTATCTCATTGGCAATTTTGTATCTCTTTGGCAATTTTGTTTAACCTTTTACCTAACATAGTGGCCAAAAACAGCTAGGAAATTGACCAAAATAAGCCTACCACAGCCTAAAATATCTTACAAATGTCTCGACAAAACAATACAAATATAGGTATCATTAGAATCAGTTCATTGAGAATTGTTTTCTAAAAATCTGAAATTTAATTTATTTTTAAAAAAGCTGTGTTAGGTAAAAGGTTTAGCATTTGCACACAAATGTCTAAAAAATGAAATTTCAAGCAGCAAATTTTTCCCAAAATGTATGTAGGAATTTAACCAACTCAATCAACATTCAGTTGGTTAAATTGCAAGTTGCATTATGGGAAAAAAGGATATTTTGACATCAGTGTGAAAAGGGTTCTTGAGATGGCTTGAATTTTAAAACTAAATAGATTTTTGAAAATTGGACATTCTTGAAAAGAGTAATGTAAAATCGGTAATTGCTTAACCCTTTACCCAACGAATTGCCCGTATCCGCCCGCATAATATGCAAAGGCAGCAGCTGAAAAAATATTATTTTTCGAAAAATTTTAACAAAACCATATCATGTTCCAAAGAGGGGTCACATGAAATGGTTTTGTTGAAATTTTATGAAAAAAATGATATTTAAAATAATAAATTTTGAAATTGTTTGCTTTGGGTAAAGGGTTAACACATTCAGGTAAAAATGTTCACTTACATAGTACTGAAATCACATAATTATACCCACTGCAAACAAAGTTTAGGGGGGTTTATAGGAATCACCCTGTCCATCCGTCCGTCCATCCATCCATCTGTCCATCTGTCAGTCCATCCCATCTGTCCGTCTGTCCATCCTTATAAGCACAACTCCTCCTAAACTGTTTGAAGAATTTTCATGAAACTTTACACAATGGAAGAACTCCATATGAAGATGTGCATGAAGCAATCAATATAATTCTGTTCTGACAGGCGCGGGGGGGGGGGGGGGGGGGGGATCACTTTGTGAGCTTGCTCACAGTACCTCTAGTTAGACAGGGAACTTTGAACTATCCCAATAGCTTCAAATTTCCTAACTGTTTTCTTCTCAAAAGGTAAGAATTTGTGTACATGTACCTCATAGGCAATATTGTTGGAGGAAGACAGGTCAAATTTTATGGTTCATATTTGAGGTTGCTGATGTACATGGGGCCTGAAGACTGCTTGAATATTAAAATTATAAGTGCAGACTCTTGAAAATAATATAAAGTCAGTGAAAAAATATAGGCAATTGCTTGATGCATTCTGGTCAAAATGTGTACTTATTCAGAAACATAACCACAAAATTGGACAGAGAATTCTTACCCTCGACTGTTTTCCTCTCCATAAAACTAGAATCTCACCTGACAAAAAGGAAGTTAAATAAAATTGAATCAGAGATGCTATTTCCATTTGTTTTTCTTGCTTGGATTTTGATTTTGAAGTATTTCATATATGTAATCTTGACCCACTGATATGAGGGTGTCATGATCAAATTGTAAAAAAAAGGCTTTCACGGTCAAAATAAAGTGGACCTCACTTAACTGGATATCTCTTAATTGAATGAATAATACTATTAAGTGAATATAAGTTCCAAGCACCATCCATTTCCCATACCATCAGTACAAATTTGACCTGTTATTTGCATATAGGTTATACACAAAACGACACACACGTGTGATTTGGTTAATTGATATGGCACGAGTCCCAGCGCGGAAGGATAGAACGAGAGGCCACAGGCCTCGAGTTTTATCCTTCCGTGATGGCACAAGTACAATATTGATTAACCAATTCACACATGCATGTTGTTCTATCTTTATTAATGCCTTCACGTCTATAAACAAATTATTAGAAGGACACTCAACTATTCATTTGATAACTAACTATAAAAAATTTTTTTTATCACCAACCAAATATGCAAGGACAACCCATGTTACTATTTTGTCCCCTGAGTTCCAATGTGTTCTATGTGCCTGCTGAAACATAGAACACATTGGAACTCAGGGAACAATTTTCAGCTATCACTAGTGATTCAAATTGTAATTGCGTTGCACAATTACTAGAAAGTTCCAGTGAAATTTTGCTTCTATTTAAAAGTAGTCAGTCGATGATTTCTGTTCTGCACATATGTGCGGAATAGATTTTCATTTTTCACACTGTTTAGTGTTTCTGTAGATGGGAGATTACAAAGAACAGGCATGTAATAAATAGAATAAACTCCTGTTAATTGAAGAACGAAACTTATAAACTGTAGAAGCACTACTCTTAACATCTCTTGAATTCCCCACTTTTAGAGACATTTTTGCCTCAATACATCCAATAGAGGCATTTAATCTATTACGTCTTGTTTGGCAGAGCTCATGGAACTCTGTTAAACAAGATATACAAGAATAAATACTCAGTTTATAATTGGAAGATAAGAAACTGACCCAAGTTCTGTTAATTGTATACTCCTGTTAGGCCACACAAAGTAGATTTTCTGTTTTTCAGGCCATTATTTGTAAAACTGCATGCGGGTGAGCAGTTATTTATTTATTTTTTTTTTATTTCTGTAATTATATCTTTGCCATCAAAAGTTCATGTTCTTAATTTATGTTTTAAACCTCATAATCTACAGAATAGCATGAGTGGTGGTGTATTTTGGCCCTTGAGAGCAAGAAGGCTTTGCATTCTTGCACTCAAGGGACAAATTTGTTAATTTTTTTTAACTTCAGTAAAATGTCAGACATAAATCATTTAATTTTTATTTTTTTGCTCACCGAAGGGAGCTCAACTTATCACATGCAGTCCGTCGTCTGTCATCCGTCATCCATCCGGCGTCATGAACTTTTTCAAATGACTTCTCCTCTGAAATCGCTAGGTCCATTTGCTCGAAACTTGGTATGGATGTTCATTACCATATGTCAATTCAAGTTTGTTCAAATAAAATGGACATGCCCACTTGGGGCTCCATGGGGGCATAATTCCAATAGCACCCTATGTATATTAGAGGAATTACTAAAAAATCTTCTTCTCCAGCACAAGTGGGCAGAGTCATTTGATATTTGGTATAAAGCATTATGGGGTGGATCTGATTCAACTTTGTTCAAATCGGCCCCCTGGATTCATATTTGGGCTCACTATAGAAGCCTGAATTTGAACTTTTTTAAATCTTCTTCTCCAGATCCAGCAGGCAGAATCTTTTGATATTTGGTATGCAACATTGTGGGGTGGATCTGATTTAAGTTTGTTCAAATCGGCTCCCTGGGTTCATATTTGGGCTCAATATAGGAGCCCGAATTTGACCTTAGTGCATTTCAGGTAAATTTCTTTAAAAATCTTCTTCTCAAGATTCAGCACACAGAATCCTTTGATATTGGGTATGCAGCATACTTAAGGGGGTGAGATTCAAGTTTGTTCAAGCCAAGTCCTTGGGTTTATATTTGGGCTCACTGTGGGAGCCCGAATTATAACTTAGTTCAAAATGAAGAATTTTCTTTAAAAATCTTCTTCAGATCCAGCAGTCAGAATGTTTCGATATTTGGTATGCAGCATCCTTAGAGGGGTGAGATTCAAGTTGTTCAAGCCATGTCCCTAAGTCCGTATTTGGGCTCACTGTGGGAGCTCGAGTTGTTACTTAGTTCAAAATGAGGAATTTTCTTAAAAAATCTTCTTCAGATCCAGCAGTTGGAATGTTTTGATATTTGGTGTGCAGCATCCTTAGGGGGTGAGATTCAAGTTTGTTAAAGCCAAGTCCCTGGATTCATATTTGGGCTCCCTGTGGGAGCCCAAATTATAACTTAGTTCAATATGAGGAGTTTTTCTTTAAAAATCTTCTTCTTCCACTTCAGCAGTCAAAATGTTTTGATATTTGTGCATGCAGCATCCTTAAGGGGGTGAGAGTCAAGTTTGTTCAAGCCAAGTCCCTAGGTTCATATTTGGGCTCACTGTGGGAAAAAAAATCTTCTTCTTCAGATCCAGCAGTCAGAATGCTTTCAATATTTGGTAGGCAGCATCCTTGGGGGGAGTGGGGGGGGGGGGGGGGGGGGTTAGATTCCAGTTTGTTCAAGCCATGTCCCTAGATCCATATTTGGGCTCACCATGAGAGCTCAAATTGTAACTTTGTTCAAAATGAGGAATTTTCTTAAAAAATCTTCTTTTTTTTGGATCTACTGGTCAGAATCTTTGGATATTTGGTATAAGATTTTCTTAGGAGGGGGCAGATTCAACTTGTTGAAATCAATTCCCTGGTTTAATATTTAGTCTACCTTGTGAGGTGAATGCCTTCAGGCCCCCTGGGCCTCTTGTTTTAAGTTTACATTGGTTATAAAAAGAGAGCATGCGACAGCCATAAGGACCATGTGGGAGGGCCTGAGAAACAAATTTTTTATTTTTTTAAGCCTCAATTGAATATTTTGTGGCCATTCAATTTACAGGGCTCTGCTCTACTATAAGCTGTGGTATATGTTCACTGCTGTTGCTTTAGTTGCTTTTTTCCACTACAATAATACAGTATCTAACACTGATCCCCCAAATGCCTTATGAGAAATCCTTCTAAGGATAAGTACAAGAAGCAATTATTATTTGTTTGAAATACAGTGGAATCCTATTAATTAAATAGCCCTTTTGTCATGAAAAGTATATTCAAATTATATTAAATCAACAGGAGTATTTAGTTAACTGGAATTAGTGGATTTTTATGTGTTCTAGTGATAAATTGGCCATTTGTTTTATTACAAATAGTTTAACCCCTCACACTCTGATAGTGCAACTGAATTTTCTCTTATCACTCTGTTTAACTATGAATTCAAACAGTTATAGTTGTTTGACAGATCTCAAAACCATATCATATGACCCTCTCATTGGAATGAGCTTGTCAAGCTCATTCCAGTGTGGGGGTCACATGATATGTTTTTGTAGAAATTTCTTAAAAAATTTCAAAGAACTATAATTAAAGTAATAAATTTTGATATACTGTATGCTGAGTAAAGGGTTTAGTTTATATATATATGTATATGTGTACAACCTCGAGGTGATTGAAAATTTCAGACAGAAGGCTCTGGTAAGTGCTCACAAATTTCACAGAAGGATCCTTGAAAGCCCAGGATTTTTTTCTCCCATGGTTTTATGAACCTTGTGACTCAGGTTGTGAGTTTGAATCTAGAGAGAGTAACTCCAGCGTGTCTCCATTGTTTAGGTTTCATATTTGGGGCATTGTTATGGTTACCATGTCTTCAAGACTTCAATAGAAAGAAAGCATAGTCAAGTTGGGCTGGGACTTGTATGAGCAAGACTACCAAAAGCGCCTTATGTTGGAACGTGTAATTGGAACTAGGTCCTTAAGGAATAAACTCTAGTAAATATGTAAATATGACGTTTGTGTGCATTGAAAGAAAATATTTCTTATTTCAGTGATAAATTGAATGTTTGATCCAGTTTGGCTTGTTTAATGAAGCACACAAAACTCTTTTAATCGATATACATTTAAACTATCATCATGAGATGCCTGCACAAATAATTGTATCAGATTTGAAGTCTTGTCCAGGAGTCCATATTTTGGAAAGACTTATGTTCAGACTCCAGATTCTTTACTTGCTTTCAAATCTGGACTCAGCTGAGATTTTGACTCAAACTGATAGTTAAAAAAAAACTAGAATAAAATTTTTACTGAGTTTAAAGCTTCTGTCACCATTCATGATTGTTTTCAGGTAAAAGTCAATTAGTCCCTGATCTAAGTTGATGTTTAACCTTCTCAAATGCCATCAGTTAAATAAACAATAAATAGCTGAAGAAGATAAGAAAAACTTTAGTATGATCTTTGTTATGGGTTAAATATTAACAAAACAAACTCCCTTTGCAACTAGACAGCCAGGCTTAGGAGTGATCTATTGTACAAAGTAAGTTTAGAGGCTATAGTACAAAATGAGCCTGAAAGAAGCAGGTTACATACAATGTGTTACATGTAGTATGTCAAACCAAAATATATTCCTCAATTAATGGCACCAACGCCACCCAGAAAAAAACAGGGATAAATAACCCTTTAATTTATTTTCTCCCACATGTAGGGAAAAACCCCTGGAAATCTTTGTCCGATGGTATTTGCGAAGCTACCTGGAGGAAGTATTCGGGCCAATGCTCAGAAATAAAGCTACAAGAAGTAGAAAAATTTGTGCCATTAAAAACTTTGTAAATTTGATCAAAAATTAAAGTTGAAACATCTGCTCCATATTGGAATCTGTCTAGAATTGACAACCATACAAAAAAAACAACTGTTACAAAATGTCATCAACTCATGAGCAAAACGTTCTGAATAAGCGACCCACTTAAAATCTGCAACCCATGCTTCAAATCATACTAACTTGATGTTTTATACTGGCCATGCCGACAATACAATATTTCTCACTATTCTTTGAAACATGAGAAAATACAATTCCTACAGCCCTATAGTGCCATAAGATATAAATTTTACTAAACTTTCCGAAAACTTCAAAATAGATTTATCTAATTTATTTGGCTGGTACTGTGTTTGATGACTGAAGATCTACAGTGGAGACTTGTGTCTTAGTTTGATTTTTAAGGTTTTTTTTTTAAATATCCAACTTGAGTAAAACTTAGACTTGAGTCTACTTTAGGACTTAGTCAGACTTAAGTTTTAAGGGACAATGTTGGGCCTAAAGTAATATCATGAATGAGCACTTCAAACAATGAATCAATATTTTCTCTACCCCAAATCAAGAATCTGATGGAAGTCTTCAGACATTGACATGTTTGTTATACATTTATCAAACAATTAAGAAATGTGTCATTTTATAATTTTATTAACTGGACTAGTGCTGGAAGGCCATAGTTGGGCTTTATTCTGAAGTACAGGTGCTGCAACTTAATGGTGCCACTAGGCACTCTCCCATATAGTGGAACTAGGCAAAGAGATATGGACAAATTTGGTTGACCAAAAATAACTTAGCACTCTACCAGTTAAGGAATATAAGTCTTTGTTACACTTTTAAAGAGTAACTTATATAGTATAATTAAAAAAAAGACAACACATAACAGAATACAAACAGTATGAATTTTATTACACATCCATTAAACTTTAAACTCTTGTATTTAACAGAATCTCTGCTATGACAGGTACCCTAATTTTCTGAAAGGTCTGATTATGGCATCTAGCACTCAACTAGTTAGAAAACTCCTTATTATTTTTTTATCTCCGTTTTAGTTGTTCTATATAGATGTTTTGTTGTATGATCACTGCTACAAAAAACAACTATCAGTTGTATGATCACTGCTACAAAAAACAACTATCGGTGAAATCAATATGGAAGATCTAGTATTTAATTTTTGGCTCTCACAACTGGATTTTAGGCATCGGTGACCATTCCATCAGGAATAAAAAATAAATATAAAAACCACCCTCCCTCATTCGTTTTCAAAGAACATTGCTTGAGAATCAATTATTTAATTTTGTTTGGCCTTATATTTATTTTATGTTGCATTCTAAGATAACAGAAAATGACTAACAAATAATGTTTTGATATTTAACATCATAATTGATATAAGAGATTATTTATTAGATACGATTTTTTCCCCTGAATTGCCCATTATCAAACTCTGAAGATATGACCTCAAACTTGACCAATATAATGCTGATCTTGGCTGATATGAACCAAGCTCGAGTTGTCCCCTCTTGATGTGTTACTAGGCACAACACATTTGTTTACTTCGAAATCATTCACAATTATTTGTCAGATGCAGTCAGGAAAAGTAGTGTTATCAGGCAGTGTTCTGAAACCAAGTTTTTGTATCATGAGGTATTAATGGTGGCATTAAGTAACAATTAGATGGATGAAGAGATGAAAGAAGAGAGTTTTACAGAAAATTCAGTTCAAACTAAGGTTTAGAGTTGTAAGTGGAGATTCATCAAAATGTGAGAAGAGATAGTTCAGCTATCCAAACATCACAGCTTTCACAGTGTGAAGGTGAGATATTTGGATAGCTGAATTAGAAGAAATATCAGATTTTATGAAAAGAATGAGAAACAGTAACACTATCAGGAAATTGTAACCAATCTGAGAACATTTTTTAATTATTTATTTTGGTTTAATAAATAAAATGTTTATTTATTCATCAGATAGTTGCATCTAAGTACTTAATTCTACGAACTGCACCTCAGAAGAAATCAGCGACACTTGTCTTTTTCAAATTTTCCGGATGCCATAGAATTAAGAAAGGATGCTGGTTTTGTTTACAATGGCATGGCGGGGGTTCAAACCCATGCCGAGAGAGTTTCCTTCGGCAACAGAGAAATAATACTGAACCACGCACATCACTCGGCCACCAGGATGTTGGTGGCCGAGTGATGTGCATGGTTCAGTATTGTTTTGATAGGCGGTTGGAGCCAAAGGAAACTCTCTCGGCGTGGGTTCGAACCCCTGACATGCTATTGTAAACAAGATGTTTATTATTTGGTGAGTCATATATCACAGAGATATCAGCCCTCAGTTACTTCACATTAGCCTTTGACTTTAAGTCATAGGGTGATAGGAAGTTACTTCAGGCTGATATCTCTGCTGATATGAAACTAAACAAGTAATAACCTCTAAATATCTCTCCAGAAGTGACACACATAAGAACAGACAGAATAAGTTTAGATCAAAATCACAGTGCATTTTCGGTGTTTTGTTGTTTAAATTTTCATTAAAACATTGCAATGCTTATAATATTAGTTATCCTACTAGTTTAGGAACTCATACACCCTGAGGCAAAACCGAAGGGTGTATGAGTTCCCAAACAGGTGTAAATTTCTATACACCCTGCAATACACAAAGATAACGGATTTATTTCCAAGAATTTTGGTGTACTTAATACTTTCACACATTGTGGGCAAAAACTGACAGAAAATTTGTACTTTGTAAGTTTCTTAATAAATAAAACCAGTCAAATATGGATGTCATTGGAACTGGCTCAATGAGCCAGTTCCAATGACATTCATATCTGTAATATTTTATTGCACATAAATATTAAATTTCCTGTATTTTTATTTTTGTTCTAACATAACTGAGCAGAAGGTATGAATTAATAATTAAAAATTGGTACCTTTTTTAGCCACATTGCCTGCTATTGTATATTCTTGTTTTTACACCGTGGATAACCACGGTGTAAAAAAACCCTCTGTGGATTGCAAGTTACACCGTACCTCTCAACCAATCAAAAACACAGTATTTTATTTCATTTGGAAATAATAAACAATACATGTACCTACTGTTTTTGAGTAGGTATCAGAATTATCTCATTTGCAATGTTTATCACTTAACTCTTTACCTAACATGAAAAGCAGACGACACTTGCAAGCAAAATTCTTGAAAATATAGGTTATGACCCCTCATTGGAATGAGCATGACCTATGTTTTTGAGACAAAAAATGAAAAAAATAATGTCAGTTAATTGGCGATTTTTGTGAATAATGCTGGCCAGTTTTGGCTGTTATGTTGAGTAAAGGGTTAAGTGTTCTTGCAGTCAGTTATGTGATAATTAATTCTGTTACCTTCTCAAAAACAATAGATATTCCCTAAGCATCTTTCAGCTATCATTGGAAACAGGAAATGCTCTGTATGTTTCAATGCAATGGAACTCTGTTAATTAAATAGTTGCTTTGTCAGTGAAATTATTCTATTAACAGCATTATTCAGTTAGGAAGGATTTGGTCACTTTTCTGAATCTAAGAAAGATTTATTTATTTATTTATTTATTGGTGTTCAAGGTCATATACTTATGCACAATGGCTAATCATGATCGTGACAGTTTTATGGGTGGAGGAAGCCAGAATACCTGGAGAGAACCACCGAGCAATGATGAGCAGCTGTCAGCTCTCCAACATCGAAACTCTGCGCTGCGGCACAGGCAGGGTTAGATTGGTTGCAGACATGTGCACCATCGGCGTGCAGTACGCCTTAGTACACAGCGCATCGTGCCCCCATGTAGGCAATCAGGGTTAAGTGCCTTGCCTAAGGACACAACACGGGAGTGCGAATCAGTCGCTGAAATGGTCACCATCTAAGAAATAAATAGAGCATTTATTCAGTTTTGTCTTTCTTGACAAAGCTCTTGGAGATATAATAGATTAAATGCCTGTATTTGATGTATTGAGGTCAAAAAAATAAAGTTCAGTAATTGTCAGGATAATTTCTCAACATATTACAATTTTTTTTTATTCAGTTAACCTGAGTTAACAAGAATTTACTCTTTAACCTACATTCTATTAACAGGTCAAAATTGTACCTTAGGTATGGTAAATGGTTTTGTGTTTGGAAGTTATATTTAATTAACAGGGTTATTAAATTAAGAGATATCCAATTAAGTGGGCTCCACTGTATAAATGTATGATCTCTTTCAGCTATCATTCAGAACTACTGATGGAAGGATTCCAGAAAAGACTGCCAATTGTCAGATCTTTATAACTGTGACAGGTGACAGGAATTTACCAACCTTTTTGAACAGTCCATTAGTACGCACAGTGTCTGAGAATGTTCCGCTGGACTACAATTTTGGAATTTTGAATGCTGAAGACAAAGATGCACTGGTAATTTTTCTTTTTTACAGCTCTTGGATAATTTCACATCTAAATCTTTCTGCATAGAATCATCAACTCATCTTAATCATGTGGTCTTGTATACTGTGATGTTGAATAAAGGAAGTTCATTCATAGTTTTCTTAAATTCTTAGCTTGCAGTTTTATCAGGGCTCTTTCAGAGCAAATTGGTGGCGAGTGATGCATTACTCACCTGTAGTTGAAATTAGGCAAGTGATGGCGAGTAATTAGCCTTTTAACCCCTTTACCTAACATAGCAGGAAAAACAGGCAGAAAATTTACCAAAGTAAGCCTACCAAAGCCTAAAATATCTTACAAATGTCTCAATAAAACCATACAAATATGGATCTCATTAGAACCGGCTCATCGAGCCAGTTCTAATGATATCCATATTTGTATGGTTTTATTGAAACATTGAGATAATTTTTTTTCAATAAATGTGAAATTTAATTTTTTTTTTTTAAAAAAGCTGCATTAGGTAAAGGATTAAAGAACGATTTTAGAGGTTTTAGAGGTGAGTGATAATCACTCGCCACTTTGGATGATTTGGCGAGTAATAGGGGAGTGCCATTGATCACTCGCCATTCCTTGAAAAGTCCTGTTTATTTTTTTCTAATCAATCATAAACTCCTTTCATAAACCTAAGATTAGGTTTTCTACTATGCAGTCAGGGAAAAGTTTTATAGACAGTTGTAAGAGGTTTTGATAGGCATATAACTGAGGGCTCCATCTGTTCATACTTTGTACTTCAGTACAAACATTTTGTCTATGCATGTGTACCAGAGGAATGGCCCTTGTTACACTTAGACAACCCATCCCCTGAGTTCCAAGTAGGCACATAGAACACATTGGAACTCAGGGGATGAACTGTCTGTATTAATGTTTTGCATTATAACTCAATCATTAGTTTGCAGATTTTGATGTCCTTGGGTATAGATAGTGACCAGTATGGCAGAAAGGACACCCATGTATTGTGGGTTTCGTCCCTGCATACAGGGAATATAATTTATTTGTTTTTTTTATTTATTTATTGGGATTTAACAACACTTTCAACAGCCAGGGTCAACTCCTGCCAGAGAGTTTTACAGGTGGAGAAAACCAGAATACCCAGAGAGAACCACCTAGCAACTGTCCGATTCCCCAATGTACTATGTCTTCACAAGCAGGGTTAGCATTGACTGAAGATAAGTGCACCATTGATGTACAGGATACCATAAGACACAGCGAAACCTTGGCCCCATATGGGCTATCAGGAGTAAGTGCCTGCCCAAGGGCACAATGCAGTTACCCCTAGTAGGGAATGAACCATGGACAATTCTGTTTGAAGTCCAATGCCGTAACCACTGAGACACCGTTATGGCCCTTGTTACACTTAAAAAACCTTTTGTCCAAATGTTTTGCATTTTCACTCGAGCATCAGTTGTCAAAATTTGATGTCCTTTGGTGTGGTGATACACCAGAATGGGGGAAAGTATATCCACATATTGCAGGTTTCGTCCATACATACTTTCCACAGTTATGCCCCTTGTTAAACTGAGAAAAACTGTCCCTATGAACTTAAACTTGGAAAGAATGTCCCCAAGAACTTTTTTCCCATTGTAGTTTTTTATCCATGGGAAAATTTTTTATTGAATGGTAGCAAAAAATTTAATAATTTTTTTTATCACCCATATTTAGTAGGTATGCAGGGGGAGTTCAACCAAGTTAGTCTACCTTTGTGTTTGTCTGTTTGTCCAAAATGGCAGACATTTATGTCATCTTGAGAAATCCTACCACTCCAATGAGCAGCATATTGCAAGAGGGGGCATATGCAATGTGTCACATTGCTCTTTTTTCTTATATTTGAATTATTCTAGCTGTGGGTTTTTAGTTATCATAACTTCTTTTTTCACTTTGACTAATCTGCTCACAATACTGTACACCCTGTAAAAGTTCTGACTTTTTATTAGCGATTATGTCAAGTATACAAAGATCTCCAATCTCAACCATATGATTACACAGATGATACAAAAAGACGGTGTGTTGACTTTACCACTCATCCAGTGTGTTCAAGTTAAACACAGATACTATAAGAAACCAAGAAAAACATTTATTCATTAATTTGCATGTAATAAAATCTGTATAGCACTTGACTGAATATGTAGTTCTGAGTAGCAAATAAAAGCCTTTATCATCCAAATCAATCTTGTCTTACAGAGCACACTGAGCTCTGTCAAGAATAAATTGGTTAAATATACTCTTGTTATATGCCTTCTCGTGATACTTTCTCATTTGATTGAAAAGGCAAAATATCAGTGATAAAACATAGCATCATCACTGGTAAAAATATTTTATCATGTGCACTGCAGATCATAAATTATCGAGGTTTTTGATGGAGCTATTAACTTTTCTTGTTCAAATTTATTGGAAAGTAAGTGTAGCCACTTGCCATTGAAAACAATATTTCTCTGAATTATTTTTGATGAAAATAATTGTGCACTGCTGCAGTAGTTAATTATTTTATTTCAAAACAGGGTAGATAATATCAGATTGCTCCACCTCACACACAGCTTGCATCTCTTGTATTGCTGGAAGATTGAAAGGTTGCATATATCTAATAACTATTTTTTCAATTTTGTTGAAATATTTTCACAAGTTTATATTTTTCAGGGTAAATTAAAATGGCAAGTTATTGGTGAATATCCTGGTATTGATTTTATTCGTGTTGATGAACGGAATGGTGGAGTGACATTGAAAAAACACTTCAAGACAGATTCAGTTCGAACAAGAACCTTGTATACTGTAAGCTGATTCTTGTCTTGTTCTTATGTTTTATCTTACATTCAACATGTATTTTGTCTGTATTAACTCCGCAACTATTGTGTATCTGACCCCCCTGATACAGATGTTTGTATCACTGGGTCCGATACAAGCCCATTCCTTTCACGTGAGTTCCATTTTTTTTTTCTTTTTGTTCATCCGTACGAATAAATAGTTTATTATATATCTGTCTACATTCTTGACTTATCCCCAATATATTGTAAGATAAAATGATTATTACCATTATGTGGATGTACAAAATATGTATCAGAGACTCACTCCGGGTTCTAAGGGTAGATCATGACTCATCTTCAACTTCTCGTGATCTGCCCTTAGAACCCAGAGCTCGACTCGGATACATATTTTGTACATCCACATAATGGCAATAATTTCTATGTTCCAACCCATTACTAAGTAAGAACTGCCGAAGACACATGCAAATGCTTGTATAATAGAAAAATGTTTTTGTTTGCTGCAAAAACAGATAGGCATTACAGCTCCTGAAAAGTCTTTCAATAATGTTTAACTGAAAAGAACAAACTGGCTCCTACAATTCTGTCTACTGCAAGTAAGGGGAGGGGGGATATGCAGCTGGGGGTTCAGGAGATAAACTGTTGCACTGGTATTTTTGTGGCCGGTATTGGAGTCATAGTTCTTTTGTAGTTTTAATCATTATTGATATCAAAATCTTGCAGTTCCTGTAAAAATTCAGATTTAAGTCTCATTGACAGTTTAATTTTAATTGGATTTGAAAATATTTTATTTTGAATAGTACAGCATTAAAATACCTTTTCACATTATTTGAAACAAACTGTGGAATAAAAGTGTGCAGAATTTCCATTGTAGTTCATGTAATGCCCAAATATGATCAGCATTATACACGAAAATCACCATTCAAATTTAGTATTTTTTTTAATTGATTTTTTAAACTTTTTGCCTCTAAAGCATATCTTAAGGCCCCTCATTGAAACAAGCTTGTTATGACAAAGGTCATAAGCAGAAGCACAGCCAGGATAAATGAAGTGCTTGGTAAACAGTGTATATCTATCATCTGTAGATGTAGGTCATGCGTCTTTCCCATGGAAAAAGTTAATTCCTCACGCCAATTGGAGTACCCTGAGTACTTTTTCAACCCTCAAGGGCCTGGAGATTTTTATACATTTTCACCATACATTGAAAATCTACCTATTGTGGCTTTGCAGTTGTTTCTAGTCAAGTCTTGGCTGCATGCAGAGGCAGCCAAAACTTGCCAGAAACAGTGGACAAGGTACTAGGAAGCAAGTTTTGAGTTTATCCAAACAATGCATGTTGGTGAACCTGTTTCTTTGCAATAAAAAGTTATCAAAGTCGGAATTAGACCCTTAAGGGTTAAAACTTATAACTATAGCACAATTACCCAAGAAATATCAGGGTGAGAGTACATGAACCAGATTTAGTGATTTCGGACATGAATTTGAATTTTCAGAAACTCTGTTCACTAAAATTGATCTGACCAGAAAAATTGATTTGAACCAAGGTTTAATGTTTGACTTTTAACCCTCTGGGTATTTTTTAAAATATTTTTCATAAAATCTAGTCATGGCTGCTCTGAAGCAGCCATGATGAGATTTGATGAAATATTCATCAAAATATAACTCTTGAAATCATTGGTCAAAAAATCAATTGAATTTACAGGGGGGGTGGGGGAATTTGGTTAAATGTATTTGGATTATACTTATTTGTTGGCATGAGATTTCCCTTTCTGGCAGGAATATCTACTAGCAGCATGCAGAGAGTTAATGATGATTTTGTATGAAATTTGTGAACATGAATTCATCTGAGCTGAGATTTACAGAGGTTCAGATCAATGTTAGTGAATGAGGTTCAGAAATTTCAGATATCAAATCATGACTCATTACAGATCTTCTTTATAGAAATGCATACATTGCAAATATCACAATTTGTCATACTGCAAAGAAAAATGTTAAACTCTGATTGGCCACTTTGCCATAGTACATAGAACTTTGTTTGCATTTTTGCCAGGGTGCATAAAATCACCCGACCTTCTACGTAAATGAGGGAGATAAATTCCTCTGAAAACTGAACTGGGAAGATGATTACATATGATTAAATGAAGATACAAGTGGTTTGAAATGTACAGAATCAAGTAAATATTAAAAGATTTATGAACCATAGCACATGTAATTAGTGCTAGCCAAACAAAAGATGATTATAACACAGCACCTGAGATGTTTCATAAATATTTGAATAATAAAAAGCTAGACACCATCTTTGAACATTATTAAATAGAGTGGAGAGTGGTGATAAATGGGCCTACAGGTTACTATCACTGCTTTTGGAACATGTTACAGTAGCTTTCCAGAATGACAAATTCATTATGCATATTTTGTGCAGTATACTTAGCGTCATGTACCCTGTCAAAGACTTGTATAATTAATAATTTATCGCACACCTATTAATGAAATTTCCACTGCTCTACCTGTCCGATAAAAATAAAGTTGTTTCAGATATGTGGTGATACAAAACACGTTCGATTTTGTTTCCAACATAAACAGAAAAAGAACCCATCTAAATAATCACATCAGTCATTGGTCAAATGAGTCGAGAATGTTTGGAAATTTCAAGTTCATACATTTAGATTTGTTTACCCGGGATATTTTTAAACAATGAGAGTCAAGTCAAAAATTTACAAAATAAAAAATAACATTCTCACTGCTTGTTCTTTGACAAAAAACTTTCCACAACTGGTCATATAATGATGGGGAGCGTTAAACTTATTAGCTATTTAAAAACTTTTTGCTGTGTTATTCCCCACAGTTCAGTCAATATTTGAAGTTCGATCATTGTGGCTGTGACACTGATCAGTGTCAGTTTGTTTCGACCAATTAAATTAGGGTTGGTACCCACGCCAACTAACAGTGATGTCTTGTTGCCAACAAGGGAAAGGCAATTATCTAGCTGTACTGTGCTTTTAGATCAATTTTCGTGTAGACTGGTTGTTACATGGGAGGTTTGTGATAAATACAGAACTGCACATACGTTTGAATGGGTTAAGAATTATCACACTTGATTGTTTCGGCCCAGGATATCACTTGAGTCTTCAGCTCTTGTGATATCCAGAGCCAAAGCAATCTTGTGCGATAATTCTTAACCCATTCAAACGTAAGTGCGGTTCTGTATATGTATCACATCAGATTGTGCTAATATCTTAACCCTTTACCTAACGTAACAGCCAAAACCTGCCAGTGCTATTCACAAAAAATTACTGTTCTATTTTCATTATATTTATGCTCCTGCAATGAATAGTCGGGGGCATATTGTTTTACCCTCATCCATCCGTCCGTCTGTGCAGACGTCTCCTATCTACTGTACATCCATCCTCTGTCCATCTGTCCATTTGCATCTAGGGTACATTGTGTGTCCGACTAACTCCTCTCACAGTTTTCAAGCTTGGACTTTTTTATTTCACCCTGATGTTTGTACATATACCAGAGGTGTGCATATTGTCAGGATTTTGATTTGCTAGAATGTTTCACAAAATTACAGGTTGTTGAACCTGGGTCAATTTTTTATAGAATTTCACCTGTATGATACATGGTTTGTGTGTGGTAGACGTTGCAAGGACACAGCTCATGTACGAATAACAAATCACAGTTTGCTCTTCAACCTCTTGTGTCCATGTGCTGTGTGGGGGCATGCTCAGTCTAGTTTCGTTTTTTGTCTCAATAACATAGCTTATGACCCCTCATTGGAATAAGCTCATAAGCTGTGTTTTTTGACAAAAAAAAATAAACAAAAAATAGTTATTCAAGAATTTTGTTTGCAAGTGTTGTCGGCCTTTAAGATTAAGGGTTGCATATGTTTCATTTAGGGATGAAAGTTCTCAGGGATGGATTTCCCAGAAATCGGGGACATTCCAAAAAAAGGTTTTGCTGTGCTGGGATTTCTATTTTCCATGAAAACGGTCATGTTTCAAAAGTTTTTTGTCTTAACACACGTATTCCTGTACATATGACAAGTACTGTCCTGTGGCTCCTCTCAGGCTTTTCCCAGCTTGAGCATTTGGCCCAAAGGAAGAGCTTTTGGCTCTTGAAAGATTCAAGAATTTTGTCTGAATGCATTTTCATCTCTGGTTTTATTATAATCTTAATTCAATTTTAATTTGTCTTTACAGCTGACAGTAGTTGCATTTGATGATGCCAGACCACTCACTAGAGCTACAGGATCAGTCAGAATCACAGTTATCAGAAATGCAAATGCTCCAACTTGGACACTTGGGCAATTTTCTGCAACAATCAAGGAAAATCGTGTCATTGATGATATTCCTGTTGTGACGACTCTTGCAACAGATGCTGATAATGTAAGTGATGTAATATTGGTCTTAATTATTTTCTTACAAGAATGTTTTTTTCCCCAATACAAGTAAAAACATCTGTACGAAATACAAATCTGTATTGAGGGTGACATGTGATCATTTGTTTACATGCACTCAATTGGCATTAAGTTATAATGCATGTCGAGGCCACTATTGTTGATAACAGTAATTAAATGATAAATAAATCGCCGGCTCAATGAAATAAGTTAGAGACCAGATCATTTTTGGCCAGGATGATATTTTTATATGGACCTACCATGCATTAATCACGACAAATAAAATGGAGAAACATACAGCTGAAACACTAGTATAAACTTGGGTGTTTTTTGTACAAGTTGAACAATGAATGGAAAATCAATTCATAGACATTTAACCCTTTACCCAACGTAACGGCCAAAACCGGCCAGCGCTATTCACAAAAATCGCCAATTAATTTTCATTATTTTTTCATTTTTTGTCTCAAAAACATAGGTTGTGACCCCTCGTTGGAACAAGCTCATTTAGCTCGTTCCAATGAGGGGTCATAACCTATGTCCTTGAGACAAAAAATGAAAAAAATTAGTTATTCAAGAATTTTTTTTACAAGTGTCGTCTGCTTTTCATGTTAGGTAAAGGGTTAATGATTGTCAAAACGGATGCCAGACTGTACCCAGTCCCTTCATTGTGTGAACACGTGTGTGAACACGTCAGGAACGGGAGGAGTATTGTAAGGTAAATTGGTTATGACCACCATGTGGGTTTCTGGGATGGTGTATTGAAGTCTCAACCTCACCTCTGAGTCATATATCAACTTGTCCTAATGGACTAATCATCTTGGAAACCCACATGGTGGTAATAACCTACATGTATCAAATCTACATTGCCATGAGCTCGGGAGTGCAATGGCTCAGTGGTAGACTGTTGGACTTCTATGCATTGTGTCCTTAATCAAGGCACTTTATCCCGGTTGTCTACATGGGGGCACGATGATGCCGTGTACTAAGGCGTACTGCACGTCGATGGAGCACATGTCTTCAACCACTGTAACCCTGCTTGAACGGAGCTTGAACAGAGTTAGTATGTTGAGGAGCTGACAGTTGCTCATCAATGCTTGGTGGTTCTCTCCGGGTACTCTGTCTTCATCCACCCGTAAAACTGTCACGGGCACGATTTACCACTGTGCATAAGTATGTGACCTTAAACACCAATAAATAAATAAATATATTGCTCTTAGCTCAGTGTCAAAAGCTATATTTTGGAAATGAGGAAAAAAAAACCTTTTTTGAATATTTAGGTAAAATATAGTTGTCATCTTCTAGTCATGTTCAGTGGCAGAGGAACCCTCTAGGGCTTGGACGAATTCATAAATTTCACCTTAAGTTTTTCTTACAAGTGACAGGGTGATGATTTTCTGTAGTCATGTCAGTTGTTTTGGCAGCTAAGAAATGGGTAGAAGCCACTGAACAGACCAACTTGTTCTTATCTGAAGGACTAGCTTATTATGCCATGGTTGCTGTGTATATTCAGTGTTATCCAGTAAAATACAGATTTGTGCAATGTGCTTAGTAGACAGTGCATGGAATCTGGGCCTTTGCATGAGAATATCATGTAAGAATGCATGCATCATCCAAATGACTCTATGACATGATAAAATGTTTTGACACAAAACTCTTGTCAAGGAAGAATGTAACAGACTGCTGAAGGTGATATTTTTCTTTAAGAATATCATCTTCATTCACTCAATTTTAGTTTAATTGTGGAATAATTACTTTGTTAATGTTGTTATATGTTTTGGGTCCAAATACTCAATTCCCATTGGTCAGCTGGATGAAAATGTCATGACCAAATGTAATTCATTTTCCAATGAATACATTTGGTCGGACTTTGACCCGCATTTATGGTAGAGTGCAGTTGACAGAATGTAATTTGGGTGGGTTTTTAACTTTTAGCGCCTCTTGCAGTGATCAACTCCGCTGTTGTTTCTTTGGTGACATTTCCCAACTGTGGCATAAAGCCCATTAAAATTGTTTTGAACATTCCAAGTTTCGTTGCAAAAGATGGCAATTTGACAAATTTGGGTCAATGCTGAAAAACAGCACTCAACTCAGAGTTGTGCGCTTTGTCTTTTGTGTGAGGGTGGTTTTTTGCCTTGTTCATTCGTACATGTTTTATTTCGTCTTTCTGCTTTGTTGTTTGGTAAAATGTAGTTTAAACAGTTACGAAATGTAATTATAAGGATTGAATGCAATTTTTATAATCTTTATTGGAGTATGAACGTGTCGGAATGGGTACAAATTGTATGAATCCCAAAGGGATTCATACAATTTGTACCCATTCCCACACGTTCATGCTCCAAGATTATAAAAATTGCATTCAATTCTTAAATAATAACAGAACACAACCTGGGCAGAGTACACTCACAGGAATCAACTTACCTTGTTGAAATACAGAAAAAACTCCAAACTCTGGTCATTGATTCCAGTCCCCCATAAGTCATCCTCATTGTGTTGTGTCTTTTTCAACTTTCAGATTTTTCTCTTTTAAGGCAAATTGGAATTGAACCAATTCAGTCATGTCTGACAGAGCTCATTGAATTTTGTCAAACAAGATTGAATTGGTTAAATTCCTAGTGGCATTATGGGAGAAATTTGTGCTTGAAATTCCAGTATTTTGAGACCAATGTGCAAAGAGTTAACTGGATGTCTCAAAATTGAATAATTTTATTAATTGCTTATAATTTCTTAAGCCAAAACAATTTACCACACCTTCTGTATAAATTTGACCTGTTAAATGCATATAGGTTAGAGAGTATACCTCTGTTATTTGACTAGAAAATCATTACCTCTGTTAATTGAACCGAAAATCATGAAACAATTATATTGAAGAATAACTCTGACCATTGAATCAATCTTTTTAACCATCTGCACGCTGTTGTCAAAATATAAGAAATTTAAAGCTGCAATTTTTTCCCATAATACAACTAGAAATTTAACCAAATGAATCTTGTTTGACAGAGCTCATTGAATTCTCTCAAACAAGATTGAATTGGTTAAATTCCTCGTTGCATTTTGAGGAAAAAGCCTATTTGAAATTTCAGAATTTTGACATCAGAGTGCAGATGGTTAAATATAGAATAAAGAGATACTAGGGCCAGTAATCAGATTTAAGAGTAGGATAAGGGTTTTAACCATGAGGCTCTGCTGAGTGATTAAAACTCTTATTGTATGAGTGGTTTAAATCTGATTACCGACCCTAGTACCTATTTGTTTTATTTATACCATGCTTTTAATAAATAATCTCCTGTCAATTGAATACATGTTAATTGAATATTTTTCACTTACAAAGTGGGTATTTTATTAACTAAAGTTTTTCAATAGGTCATCCCACCATACATCTGCTTCTAATGTCAAAGACTACTAAATTGAGTATTCTTTGCCTTCTAGTCATTATAGGGGCATCTGTGAGGGACTATCTTCCCCTCTTGCATCTCAAGAAATTTTGAAGCTGTGCTATCAGATGGAGATTTGGGGTGGTTTATGTGGTTTAAATCCAATTTATTTTTGGGGCTGGAAAAATGATGAGGTGTTTCTTATCAACCTACCTTGCAATTGTTTACTACAGGCTTGCACGACAGTGGAAGAACCTAACTCGGATAAAATACTCTCTATTTTAATCTTTCCCAAGAGATTTGGGAAAGAAAAGTGGTGTAAAAAAAACACCACGAAAAAATAAGCCAAAACTGGGTCGAGCGCCATCGGTGCACACCCAGTATGGGACGCTCTTCCATAGTACAAATCCACGAATTCCATAAACCAATGCGCAGTGCATCATAAATTCATCATTCTTTTGATTATCCGCACACGTGGTGGATGTGTGCCATTTTTGCTACGCAACAGTGATAATTCAACTCGTCGATAATGGTTTTCCTGTGACTGGAATTATGGACCTGAAGATTGTATAATAACAGGACTGTGTTTTATACATTCTCGTTAATATTTTCAACCACATGCTCATTGTATATTATTTACTATTCCGTTTTTGCGAATGTTTTTTTTTTTGACTTCACGTCAACGCGGTTCGACAATGAATTTTTCGGTTGATAAATTTAATTGTTATTGGAGTTAGGTGTCAATCAGGGACTGTCTGGACAGGATTTCTTCACTCTATTGAGGGCTGAATTTCTGGGTTTTTTTCAGTCCCTGTTGGCCATCTGGGTTCTGTCGTGTACCCACCGTTTTTTTTTCTGCCACCTTCTCTCGTAGTTGAAGGTGTTCTACTACTTTCTGTTTCTGTTGAGTTCACCTTTTTCTTCTACTGCTCTCACCTCTGTTATTTCCAGTTCGGTTCCTTTAGGGCAATTCCTTTTGCCCTCGTCTTGGTGCATTTTGGGCCCCCCTGACTCGACCACGTCTGGTGTGAGTTATACCCCCTCTGTGGGGGATGTGCAGCTCCTCCCGCTCCCACAGGGGGTGAGAAACGCTGTCGTTTCAGGCTTCCCGACTCGACCATGTCTGGTGAGAGTTATTCCCCATTCGTGGGGAATGTGCAGTTTTTTTTATTGTGGTGGATACTGCGGGTATCGGCCTCAGCCTTCCCCGACTTCAACTCGGTGAAGTCAGAAGTGGCTGCCGACGGAACCCCCTACTGTGTCCTCTCAGCCGTTGAGCACAGTAGTTTTATACCTGCAGTGGTCTGCAGCGGTGTCTGGGAGTGTAGACGTGGGGGTATCGGCCTCAGCCTTCCCTGACTTCAACTCGGCGAAGTTGGAAGTGGCTGCCGGCCGGACCCTCTACTTTGGTCTCTGTGCTGTTGAGTACCACAGTTTTGTCATTGACGTTTTCTGTCCACTCATTCTGGTCACACGGCCGGGTTTTGCGGGACCAACGCCTTCTGTGCAGCCTGGACCTTCTGCCCTGCAGAGGTCCACGGCGACTCTCTCGAGTTCCCGCTATGTTGATCCTCGGGGTGTGTCATACCCCTATACACGTCTGCTTTCAGATGTTTTCGGCTGCTGCTCGTCGCCCCGCTTCGGGTGTATTGGAGGATCGTGACCCTTCGCTGGTTAAGAGGGTCAGGTGTGAAGCCACTTTGCTGGTTCATTCCCATGTCGAACCGGCTGGTATGGGCAGTGAGCTTAGGGAGGCTCTCTCCTTACTTACTCAGGTTCTATCCAAGAGCCTTCCCGTTGCTTCCAGCGAGGCAGTGAGTGGTTTCCAGGCTCCCCCTATGGCACCGCCTCCCAGGATTGGAAACAGGCCGCTTTCTGATCCCCCTGATCCCCCGGTGTCTACATCATTGGAGGCGTCGGCTGGTTTGCCCACGATGGGCTATGTGTTTCTGACTCCGGGGAGGAGTCCGACATCCTTGATGTCAAGAGCCAGCAGTCTTCTGACTTGGGGGCAGCTCTTGACTTTGTGTTTGGGTTCCTTCCGGATCTCCAACCATCAAACCAGCCGACAATGTCAGCCAGGCCGCGATCATCGGTCGCGCATCTACAGCCTGTGGAGCAACCTGCTTCTGGGCATCTCCAACTGTGCCAGTCAGTACAGGTGGTTGAAGCATTTTCAGCATTGGACTCTAAGCTGAGTTCCAAGTCTATGAAGGCTCCGTTCTTCACCAGGGTTGACACCTTTTTGCCTCCAGTGCATTATCGTTTCTACGATTTCGCCAATCTGTCAGTCTGCCAGACTTTGACGGTTTTGGATCAGGACTCCAATTCCCTCGGGCTTTCCAAGCCCAAGTGTGCCGTCATTCCTATGACGACTCTGGAGTCCACGTTGGGCTTATCGAGAGAAATGCTGGGTATGCTTTCTCTTTCCGATCACGTCGTATCTGCCTCCAGATAGGTTTGACGATGTACAGACTCCTTTGCGTGTGCTGTCGAAGGCGCTCATGCATCTTACTCACACGCATGGCTGTGACACGGCTATTTTGGAACTAGTTCAAAGGGACTCTGTGCTGGACACATGCCAATCCCTTCCTGGGAGCAGCGCGCTGCACTTCGATCTGCTTCTTTGGCAGGTCCGCTACTGTTCCATGGGTTCCGTGTCGACGGTCCGGGATGACGTCCTACGTCATTCCAAAGATCAGCTGCTGCTTCGTCAGCTTGATCAGCCTTCTAGTGGAGGCAGGGCAGGGACCGTTCAAAACCTAACAAGTACCCTTCTGCTTCCTCTGCGAAGCAATGGGCTGATCCTTCTGCCACCGCTTCTACTTCTTACTCATGGGGTAAGGGTAAGCACTGGCAGGCTAGAGGGAAGTCTCCGGATTCTTCATTCAGTGGAGGAGGTGGTTTCTCCTCTCGCGGGTCTCTTCGAGGCTGGAACTGAAGGTCCTCACCTCGATTCGTCCAGGTTGGAGGAAGGATAGTAGAGTTCGCAGACCGTTGGGCCACCATCACATCCGATCCTTGGGTGTTAGATGTTGTTCGGTCCGGGCTGCGAATATCCTTCCGAAGGCACCCCACTCTGTCCAGAGTGCCTCTTCCAACCACAGTTCCTTCAGACATTTTATGTCGGGAGCTCTTGTCCACGGAGATAGACAATCTCCTGGCCAAGGGGGAGATCGAGGTCGTCAAGAACATTCAGTCAGTGGGGTTTTATTCCCACCTGTTCTTGGTGCCGAAGAAGGCCGGCCAACTCTGACTGGTTATCGATCTGAGTTTCCTGAACCAGTCTATCATTGCTCCCTAGTTCAGCATGGAGACTTTCAGGTCGGTCCGCCATTCCATTCACCTGGGAGATTTCGCTTCCATCATCGACCTGCGAGACGCTTACTTTCACGTTTACCAGTTGAAGGCCATGCCTTTCGGCCTCAACCCGACTGATGTCGCATGTAATAGCCTTCCATCGCACACAGTCCAGAGTGACTACTTCGGCATATCTAGACGATACCCTCCAGAGGCATTCCAATGCTGCCCTACTGGAGTTGGATGTCGACACTGTTGAGCTTGCTCACGTCGCTAGGATTCAGAGTCAATGAGGAGAAGTCGGATCTGGTCCCTTCTCAGTCGTTTTGTCATTAGGGGATGGCCTTCCACACTCAGTTCAATACGGTGGCGGTTCCCCAGGCCAGGGCTGTGATTCTCTCAGCTTTTGCTCTGACTCTGTTCCCAGTCCACATCTGCGACAGCACGGGGTATTCTCCGGCTGCTCGGTCTCTGTGGTTCGGTGACAGATCTCATTCCTCTAGGTCTGCCTGTCCGACCTCTCCAACACTTTCTGCTCAGTCGTTGGAGGCCGAATGTCAATTCTCTGGATCTGGTGCTTCAGTTACCAGAATCTCTTATCCTCACCTTCTCCACTGGACGAATGTTCAGTGGATCACACAGGGTGTCCTGTTGGAATTACCCACGTCCGATCGCATTCTGATGGCAGATGGCAGCGATCTCGGATGGGGTGCGACGTTAGATCCTCTAGGTCTTTCCCAGGCCTGGCATTCTGAAAATGCAGGAGGGCAAAATATCACTCTCCTCAATCAGCTTAGGAGAGCAATTAGCTTTACACAGAATTTTAAGTATCCAGTTGAACGAACTCATTGAAACTGAAACCAAACGACTATATTACATCAGTGATTTTCTTAACTTTACTAAGGTAAAGCGAAATCTCTTAGACATCTAGATGTCTCACTCAACAACCGAACACACACTTGACAAGACCTGTGTGTGTTTGCCCAAGTTGGGGGAGGGGGGGGGGGGGGTGAGTGGGTTGAAGGTGGTAGTGGTAGGCATATGACTTTCTTGGACAACAGGTCTGCTTGAATCTACAGTCTCATCCTGGTGCACATGCGTCAAGTGACAGGATAGTAGTAATGGTAGTATATTCTAGTGCCAATATTCCTTGAATAATTACCCTTCAAACTGTGATGTCAGTTGTTGAAACTGACAGAAAAAAAAATATTGCTGTGACCCATTTTGCTTCCAATGATTGCAACTGTGTTTGGGTATGTACAAAGTACATACCCAAACACAGTTGCTGCCATTACCTTTTACCACTAAACCAGTTTCAAAATGAAATTACATGATGTTATGTGACTTAGAAGTTAAATTACACTTTTGCTTTACAACAAAAAATTAATGTGAGCATAATACATGTAATCTCAATCATCCCAGACCAAAATATTTAGGAGGGCAATTTTTCGCTCTCCTTAATTCTTTCAGGAGGGCAGTAAGGAGAGCAAAAAAATCACTCTCCTGAAATTGCCAAGCCTGCTTTCCCTTCACGGGATGTGGGACCAGGACGAGCATCTCTACACATCAACCAGAAGGAGCTTCTTGCTCTTCTTCTGAGTTTCAGGCAGTGGATCCCTCACCTGTTGAATCGTCTGGTCCTTCTGTTGTTCGACAATTCGACAGTGGTTGCTTACATCTGGGACCTGAGCAGCACGCACTCGGTTCCAGTGTACGAATTGGCTCGGGATCTTCTACTGCTCGCTCAGGATGTCAATGCCGGGGTGGTTTTTTGTCACATTTCCGGTCGTTTGAACATCCTAGCTGACTCCCTGTCCAGACGGGGCAGGTTCTTTTCCACCGAGTGGATGTTCCACATAGTGGTGTTCCATCAATCTCTTTGTGACTCGTTGGAACCACCAGGTGGACACTTTCGTGTCCCCATGTCCAGATGCTCTGGCTTTCGCCATGGATGCTCTGGTCCTCCTTTTGGACGGTCTTGTCGGCTACGCCTTCCTGCCGGTTTCGATTCTGCCTCAGGTTCTCGCCCAGATATGAACCTGCAGTCGTCGAATTCTTTCGATCACACCCGTCGCCTCGGTGGGTGTGGATCAACCTGCTCCGCTCTCTGTTAGCGGCGGTTCCGGCATGTCTCCCTCTACATCGCGACTTTCTTTGCCAAAGTTGCCCGAGGAGGTTTCAAGTTGACCCGACTTCATTGTGCCTTCGCACATGTCTTTTATCGGGTCCTGTCTCCTCCGTAGCAGTTTTTCGAGACAAGCAGTGGAGTTGCTTTTCTTCTTCAAGGAGGCACTCACTCCACTAGTTTAGCCTCTCGATGGTGTGCGATCACTCTGTTGCTTCTGTCACTCCTTCGATCACACTGCTTTTGGAGTTTCTGGTTTATGTTTGTTTCTGGGGGTCTCCAGCAATGGGTACAAGTCCATGCTTCGGAGACCTTTTTCATATGTGGTACCGCATTGTTTCGATACTCATCCTTGCCTCTCCAAGCTTGTTCAGCTCTTTTCCTTGAAAAGGCCTAGGACTTTGCAGATTACTCCAAGATGGTCACTTTCTTGGGTGCTGCTCTGCATGGGGGTGGGGGGTGTTCACGCCTTTATCCTGGATGGATATGCATTTTCTCACATGCCAGATCTCTCCTGCAACCATTTCTCGATGGATTTGTCTTGCTATTCGTGCAGCTTCCGTTTGTCTAGCTACTGGTGATTGTATTACCAATTGTTTTTTCTGCCACGAGGTGCGTGCATTGTCTTCCTCTTTTAATAACTCTGTCATGTTGTCAATAGACGGATGTTATACTGGCAGCCTACTGGAGAAATGCTACATTCTCCTTTTATCTGCAACAGTTGCAGGAGCCGACAGAGGACCTTTGTCCTCGGGGCCCTCTTTCTACGGCTCAGGCTGTTGTCTATCCCAGCCATTCAGCTTTTTTCAGGGTCAGTTCCAGCTCTGTGCTGTTACTGCCCTTTCTGTCTGTGCATCGCACTTCATGCCTCATCTTTCATTGTCTTTTACTAATGTTTGTGATGCTATGGTTTGATAGGCCTAGGGATTTCTTCCTCTGTCCATGGTTCCAGTGCTATTGAGTTATGTGTGGGTTGGTTATGTGATTCCCTCCATCCTATTGTCTATTCAGCCTGTAGTAAACAATTGCAAGGTAGGTTGATAAGAAATATAAATTTCATAGTAAATTTCCTTTCTTATTATACCTACCGCAATTGTTTACATGGAGGCCCTCCCGTCTTCTTATTCGGGTAAGAATCCTTCCTCCCCGCTGATCACATAACTCCTGTGTTGTCGGAATCAAAAGAATGATGAATTTATGATGCACTGCGCATTGGTTTACGGAAGTCGTGGATTTGTACTATGGAAGAGCGTCCCATATTGGGTGTGCGCCGATGGCGCTTGACCCAGTTTGGCTTATTTTTTTGTGGTGTTTTTACACCACTTTTCTTTCTCAAATCTCTTGGGAAAGATTAAAATAGAGAGTATTTTATCCGAGTTAGGTTCTTCCATTGTAGTGCAAGCCTGTAGTAAACAATTGCGGTAGGTATAATAAGAAAGGAAATTTACTATAAAATTTATATTTCTGGAAACATATTTCAAGCTGCCAAGTCATCAGTGAATGTTATATCACACTGACAGCCATTAGTGTTTGATTCTGACAAAATTCATTCTGTTAATTCTTCCATTTACTGGGTATAAACCAAATTGTTCTTTCTGATTAGCCCATTAACTCTTTGCATGCTGCTGGCAGATATACCTTCCCAGCACAGGATTTCTCTTGTCTCTGAAATAAGTGTAATTTGCGTATATTTAATCATATTACCTCTCGGTAAATAGAATGGATTTTTTCAGCACTGATTTCTTGTGTTACATTTAGATTAATTTTTTTGTATCAAATCTAGTCATGGCTGCTTTAAAGTAGCCATGACTAGATTTGATGAAAAATATCTAGAAAATATTCAGCGGTTTAAGAGTTAATGAGATTTCATGACACTTTAACATCTTAAAACTACAAACCTACTGATGCAAGTTACCTCAAATTCATCTAAATATCCACCTTTGCAAACATTCAATAACACTAGGAATGGACTGTAGCTACCATGTTCATTAGGAACTCCTCTGCAGTTCTTCTGCCCATGCAATAAATTAACAGAAAATTCCTTCATGATCCCATACTATACTCGCCCAAAAAAGAAAATGTGCATTGCAGAAATTGATCAAACTCCAAAAAAATAATTTCGTAGGTGTAAAGAGTGTTTACCTGTTCATGAATAAGTTATATTGAACACAAAAACAGCTTTCCCCGTTCAAATTGCATTAACGTTAAATGACGTGGTGCACGTTTGTGAAAAGGCATGTTTTGCACGTGGAGAGTCTGAAAATTCATGCAGCAGTGTGAATCCTTGGGTATTTAAACACTAAAGTAAGGCCTTCCTATCGTTCACATTCAAACTTGCGCTGCTGTTAAAACGACTCCACATTAGCATGCCAAGATTGACAATGAATCAACATCTCCTTACCCTGGGTATGATTAGAGCTGGCAGAACACACAGAGAGGTTGCCCAGCATTTGAACTGCCACCGTAACACTGTAGGCAGGCTAGTCCATCGACATGCACAACATGATGACGTTCGAGACCGACCCCGCTCCGGGAGACCCCGAGTTACCACCCCTGCACAAGATCGGTATATCCGTGTCGTCCATCTCCGGAACCGGCAACAAACGGCAATGATGACAGCCAGGAACATCCCTAACCTGAGGCAGATACATCCTCAAACAGTAATCAACCGGCTGAGAGAATACGGCTTACGTCCTCAAAGACCTGCAATTCGTCCGATTTTGACGTTACGTCATCGTCGTGCTCGACTGCAGTGGTGTAGACAACATCTCAGGCATCCCTTACACTGGTGACGACGTGTTTTATTCACAGATGAATGTCATTTCCATCTTTCATCATCAGATGGCCGCCAGAGAGTGTACAGACGTCGAAACGAACGCTACGCAAATCCATGTGTCGTGGAGCGAAACCGTTATGGGGGAGGGTCTCTCATGGTGTGGGGTGGCATCACTGCCCATAACAGAACTGAGCTGGTCATTATTGATGGCAATCTCAATGCAGCCAGATATCATGATGAAGTGCTTACACCTGCTGTTGTTCCATTTCTGCAACGTCATGGCCCCGGCATCATTCTACAGCAGGACAACGCCCGACCCCACGCAGCTCATGTTGTTCAACAGTATCTGCTGCAACAACAAGTGGATGTTCTTCCCTAGCATTCGCCCGATATCTCACCCATTGAGCACGTATGGGACGAAATGAAACGACAGCTACGCCGGCTTCCCCATGCACCGTCAACGCTTGTGGAACTCCAAAGACAGCTTATCAGAATATGGAACAACATCCCACAACACTTCCATGCTAACTTGTTCGCTTCCATGAGGCGTAGATGCACAGCAGTAGTCGATGCAGATGGAGGTCATACCAGATATTGAGTGTGTGACTTTTGTGTTTGACCCTTAGTGTCTTTGTCTCTCCATGGCACCAAGAGTATTTGTCGTAGCGTAATGAAATTTCTCGTGTTGATCACAAATTGATTCATCTGTGATTGAATAAAATTTCCATGAATGAAAATGATATATATCTTTTTTTTAGTGTTATTTTTTAGCATGCACACTTTCTTTTTTGGGAGAGTATATTTTGCTCTTATAGAACCAAAAATTTAATTAATCATATCTTATTGAGGTCTTAAATTGTTGGTTAAATTCCCAGCTGAATTATGGGAACTTTTTGCACCTGAAAATTTTGGTGTTTCAACATCAGCAGCAGAGAGTTAATGGTTTCCAACCTGTTCTAAGAAGAGATCTAATTTGAAATACTACCATGCCTTGTTTTTTTTTCTCTTTCAGGATAATATAACATATGCAATTATTGGAGAGACCATTCAAAGAGATCCATTGCAGTCTGGTCCATCTGATTACTTTCATATTGATCAAACTACTGCTCAAATTTACCTCAAAAAATCGGTGTTTGGAACAAAAATCAACAGATTTGATGTGAGTTTTTCTTTTCCCAACATATGTTTGTTTATTTATTAGATTTAATTTTCTTTCCCCAGAATTTACCATTATCAAGCTCAGAATATATGACATCAAGCTTTGCTGATATGAACCAAATTATGGTTGAAGAAATTGCTCTATTAAAAGCTTTCGGCCAAAGGTCTTCATCAGTTTTGCTAGCTTCAGAAAACACTACATACTCGGTTGGTTGCAAATTTCACAATATTGTGAAATTTGCATCCAGTCGAGTATGTAATGTTTTTTGAAGCTAGCAAAATTGATGAAGACCTTTGACTGAAAGCGTTTAATAGAGCAATTTCTTCATTTATTACTTTGGTCCCTTTATCTGGACATTATGGAACAAACTATGGTTGTTCCTATTGATGCATTTGTAGGGGCAAACCAATTTGTTTATGTCAAAATCATTCACGGTGTCTCTAAATTGTAAAATGAGACAAAAAATTGTTATACATTCATTTATCACAATTCTTGGAATGCTCAGATTGCATCTAATATTTAAAGGTCTTTAACATTTTTCCCAATATACATGATATCAAAATTTGTTATTTTAATTTTTTTTTCCCCAAATTTTTAACAAATTTGAACAAAACCATAATCAAGTGACTTCCACGTTGGAATGATCTTGATCAAGTTTATTCCATTGAGAGTGCCACATGATATGGTTTTGCTGAAATTTTTTTGTTTTTCAACTGTTCATTTTGCAAATTTTGCTGCTGAATGTAGCCAATTTGTAAGGCAAAGCATGGGAACACTAGGAAGTGAAGCAGTGCTTGTGTACCATGATAAACAAACTCGTTTTTACTGGTAAAATAGGACACGGTCACCAATGCCTGAGGGTGAAAGTCTGCCAAAATGTGTAATATGGGTATAATGATTGACTGGACTTGACTGTATATCCCTGTTGCAGTCATGATTAGCAATTGTGCAGAAATATGTGATCTTGAGCACCAACACTTACATAAATAAATAAATATTGGTGCTCAATGCCACATCAGCATCTGGAGAAATATCATGGTGATGCATAACTCCCAAATCCAGTCGTAAATTATAAATTAAACAGACCTGTCATTGAAACAAGATCAGTAAGTTTGTTACATTAAAGGGTGAAATGCTATATTTTTAGACTAAAAAAAGTAAGTACTAGTTTTGTTCAAGAATTTTTTTCTAGTGAAGTGTAAGGTCAAATAGTGACTTCTCCCTGTATGTGCTAGCAAGTCAATTTGGGGGGTTTAATGTGATATTTAGTAAAAATAATATATTTTTGTAAGTATTCAGTGTTTGTAGTGCATTCTTTCCGTTCTTCCAGTACTGAAAATGGATGAAAGGTTTACCTTGTATGTTGATCTGTGAAACATATGTTGAAGCTAAAAAGAAATTACAATATTTTCATGGCAATATTTGCTTTCCTTAGACTACATGAAAACAACCCATCCATCCATCCATCCATCCATCCATCCATCCATCCATCCATCCATCCATCCATCCATCCATCCATCCATCCATCCATCCATCCATCCATCCATCCATTCATCCATCCAGTCAGGAGGTCCTCGGTTCATTCGAATCCCACTTGCATCAACAAGGACAAGACACTTCACCCCATTGCCCATGTGGGGGCACGGTGACGTTGTGTACTAAGGCATACTGCACGTCGATGGTGCACTGTCTTCAACCAATGCTAACCTTGCTTGTGTGGAGTTAGTATGTTGGGGGCTGACAGTTGTTGATCGGTGGTTCTCTCCGGGTATTCCGACTTCCTCCACCCTTAAAACTGTCGAGGTCACGATTAGCCATTGTGTAGAAATATGTGACCAATAAATAAATAAATAAATATTCATCCATCCATTCTCGGTCATATTGCTCAACTATGTGGTGGGCAGAAAATTCATTTGTTATTAGTTACTCTCCCTGGATGTGATGTGGATGTATATTCCCCCACCCCGAAAAAAAACCCCTTCCTCTGTGTGTCTAATTTGGTAGTTAATTTGGAGCCACACATGTCATTGGGCCATCTGTCCATGCATCCATCTGTCCATCCATCCATACATCCATCTGTCTGTCAATCCATGCATCCACCATCCATCTTTCCATAAGTCTGCTTCTGCAAAGCTGTGATCAGATTTGTGATTGTACTGTATTTTCATTGTTTTTATGTTTTTTATCATTTATAGCTGCTAATACGAGCATGTGATAATGGAATACCACAAAAATGCATCTCTACCACAGTACTTATAACTGTTGACAGAAGTGGAAGGGCACCTGATTTTACAAAACAAAATTATGAGGAAACCATTTTCGAAACACATCCTTTGACAAAAAGTGTACTGCAAGTGACTGCTTCTGATCCTGATAACACTGTAAGCTAGGATTTTTTTCTTTTTCAAAACATACTTAAAACATATTTATTATGCCCCATGTTTGTAACATCAGCCGTGATTGGTTAATATGACACCTTCTAAAAGTCATAGTACTGGAGTTTTGGGGCAAACACGGGTACTACTATCGGAACGTTTTCCCTGGAGACAAGAGAACGAAGAAAATGTAAGCGCAACTTCCATTGATCAGCGTCGAATTTCTCAACACCAAACGCTGGCTCCGTGTCCGTTTAGCTTTTTCAACACCGGTAGACACAAACTTACCGACAAATATATCACCTTCAGTGGGTGTGTTTTCAATTTTAACTGCAAAAAATGCATTCAAAAGAATCAGAAATATTAAAAAACTCACTCACGTGTTGTTCACCACTTCAGTGAATCCTGCATATGAGTCTCAGTTATGACTTGTGTTTCACTCCCGCTTAATTCTATCAACTGTTGTCCGAAAAACATGAATTTATATTCCATTAATTTAAATCACTTTTCACACAAGCATTAACAATGAATTATAACACGAACAGCATGATGCAGTTGTTAACATTGGCATTTGTTGATAAAGAAACTCCCAAAGCGACGGCACTTGTGACAAGTCATTTTCGAAGAGACGTCATTCGTTCGAAATGACGTCATGTTTTTGGATTCGACTACATTGTTGTTACAAGATCGATGGCTTGTTGCAGTTAACACTTAACAATGAAAGTCATATTTTGTTCGGCATAATAAAATAATTAGAACGTTTCTTTTCATGTTCTATCGGTCGATAGTACCTGAGTTTGTGTGATTTCTGAAATAAAACTTTCAGCAGCTTTGCTGCTTCAGGTTTAATTTCAGAAATCACAAACTCTGGTACTATCGACCGATAGAACATGAAAAGGAACGTTCTAATATTATAATATTAGTCACTGTAATTCTTTGACATTATTACAGTACAGTATGTTGAAAGAAGATTATCACAAAACACCTGTGGAGTGGAGTTTTCTCCAAAGCAATGACTCTCCAATTGTGTGAACATAAGAGGTATAAGATATGTTTTACCCTGAAGTCCATTGGTTAAAACACAGCTTGCAACTCTTATGTGTTCTATTGGACATGATTTGTTGGGACCCCACTGTCTACAGCAGGCATCCTTTAGTGATCAGCCTGTCGTCTGTTCGTTCATCCATCTGTTCATTAGTCAATTCGTCTGTTCATCTGTCCCATGTTTTCTGCACTTTTTTTCAGATGTCAGTCAAAATATTGAAATGACTTTTTGTATGGAGCCTCCTAGTGGTACTTACAGATCAAGTTTTAATTCCATTCCACTCAGTTGGTTTATAGAGTTATTGCCCTTGAACTTGGAAATTTGACAGTTAAAGCAGTTTTTCCGCATATTTTTCAGTTATGGATGGAAATATTGAAATGATTTTTAGCTGTTGCCATCACTTCTCGTCTGTCGGCATACATACGTACGTACATATGTATGTATGTACGTACGTTAGTACGTTAGTATGTACATCCACAATTTCCTTTGGCACACCTCACAGTTCGCATTTATGTGGTCAAATCGCTTTGAAACTTGGCACGCTTGTTTAGGGTGAACTCTAGATGGGAGCTATCGATTTTCTTCCATTTCCATCAAAAAATGTTGCCACGGCCAACGTTCTTAGAACTTAGTTTAGTCAGACCTCAGTATTTCCCTTTGGCACACCCTACAGGGCACATTTATGATTGGATTGCTTTGAAACCTGGCATGCTTGTTTGGGGTGACCTCTAAATGGGAGCTATCAATTTTCTTCCATTTCCATCAAAAAATGTTGCCACGGTCAATGTTCTTAGCAATTAGTTTAGTCAGACCTCAATATTTCCCTTTGGCACCCCCTACAGGGCACATTTATGATCGGATTGCTTTGAAACCTGGCATGCTTGTTTGGGGTGACCTCTAGATGGGAGCTCTCAATTTTCTTCCATTTTCGTCCATCAAAAAATGTTGCCACTGGCAACGATCTTTGAACTTAGTTTAGACAATCAATATATTCCTTTGACATGCCCTACAGGGCACATTTATGATCAAATCAGTTTGAAACTTTGTATGCTTGTTTGGGAATACCTCTAGATGGGAGCTATCAATTTTCTTCGATTTCCATCAAAAAATGTTGCCACTGGCAATGACCTTCAATGAACTTAGTAAAAACTTAGTGTGGTTAAGCATCAATATTTCTGTTTGACACACCTTACAGGGCACATTTATGATTGGATTGCTTGCAAACTTGGTGTGCTTGTGTGGGGTGTGTGGGGTGACATCTGTATGGAACTTAGTTTAGTCAGACCTCAATATTTCCCTTTAACACACCCTTCAGGGCACATTTATGATCGGATCACTTTGAAACTTGATAAATCTGTTCGGGGTGACCTCTAGATGTGAGCTATTGCTTTTTTCATTTCCATAAAAAATTATTGTCGTTATCACCAGCCTTTGAACTTACTGCATTTCTGCATCTCTGCAGGGTATATTTATGAATTTCCATAAAAAAAACAAAAACAAAAAAACCATTGCCGCAAGCAATGACCTTCTACTTAGTGCATTTGTGCATTAACATCTTCCTTTGACATGCCTCAGAGGGCACATTCATTATCAGGTTGTTATGAAACTTTGTATGCTTATGCAGGGTGACAAAGATAGGAGCTGTTGATTTTCTTTTCATTTCCATCAAAAGCTGTTGCTGTTAGCAACAATCTTTGAATTTATTGCATTTGTGCATCAACATTCTTTGACATGGCCTACAGGCCACATTTATCATAGGATTGTTTTTTAACTTGGTGTGCTCATTAAGCAAGACCTTTAGATAAGAGCTATTGATTAGCAGTCATATCTGTGAAAAAAGTTGCCATTTACAATAACCTCTGAACATACTGCATTTGTGTTTCAACATTCTTCCTTTAGCCAGTCTTACAGTTTACATTTAAAAATGCATGGATTACTCTAACGTTGTGCACACACAATTCTCTTATGTTGAAATTTCATCAAATAACATTGGTACCAATGATCTTCAATTTTGCCATTTCATTTAAAACTTACCAAGTTCAAGTTAGTCAAGTTGAGCTACAGTGTCATTGACACTTTCATTTGTATGTAGCTTCTTAGTTTGTACTTAGATCAAGTTCCAATTCCATTCCAATCAGTTGGTTCATTACAGAGTTATAACACTTGAACTTTGGAATTTGACAGTTAAAACAGGTTTTACTCACATTTTTCAGTGATGGATGGAAATATTGAAATGAGTTTTTGTATGTAACTTCCTGGTGGGTACTTAGAGATCAAGTTTCAATTCCCTTCCACTTAGTTGATTTATTACAGAGTTATTGCCCTTGAGCTAAGGAATTTGACAGTAAAACAGGTCTCTGCACTTTTTTTCTTTAGTTAAGGATAGAAATATTGAAATGATTTTTTGTATGTAGCTTCCTGGTGTGTGCTTAAGATAAAGTTTCAATTCTATTCTGATCAGTTGGCTTATTACAGAGTTATAGCCCTTGAACATAGGAATTTGACAGTTAAAACAGGTTTTCTGCACTTTTTTCAGCGATGGATGGAAATATTGAAATGAGTTTTTTGTATTTAGCTTCCTGATGGAAAGTTACAGATTACGTTTCAATTCAATTTCACTCCGTTGGTTTATTAGAGAGAGTTATTGCCCTTAAACTTGGAAATTTGACAGTTATAACAGGTTTTACGCCCCTGAGGCAAATTGCAGATGGAGCTCTGTTTTTGCTCTCTTCACTTGTATGTAGCTTCCTGGTGTGTGCTTAAGATAAAGTTTCAATTCTATTCTGATCAGTTGGCTTATTACAGAGTTATAGCCCTTGAACATAGGAATTTGACAGTTAAAACAGGTTTTCTGCACTTTTTTCAGCGATGGATGGAAATATTGAAATGAGTTTTTTGTATTTAGCTTCCTGATGGAAAGTTACAGATTACGTTTCAATTCAATTTCACTCCGTTGGTTTATTAGAGAGAGTTATTGCCCTTAAACTTGGAAATTTGAAAGTTAAAACAAGTTTTATAAGCCTGTTTGAAAATAATGGTCGTATTATGTAAATGGGTTGTCCATCCATCCATTTTTTTCCAGAGATTTTCTTGGGGGTTTATGGACCAATTCTTTCAAAACTTGGCATGCATGTTCACCACCATGGGAATCTGTGCATTTGTGATTTTAGTTCCTGTGGGAGTTTTTTGCCAGAGTTATGCCTGCTTTTGACTTGAAATAACTTGCCTCATCGGACTGAATTTGGTCCAAAGATTTCCTTGGAGGTTTATAGACTAATTCTCTCAAAACTTGGAGTGCATGATCACCACCATAGAAACCCTTGCACAGGTGATTATAGCTCTTGTCAGACTTTTTTTCTAGTGTTATGCCTCTTTTTGACTTGGAATAATCATCTGCTGCATAAGTCTGAAATTTGTCTGGAGGGTTTCTTGGAGGTTTTTGGACCGATTCTTTGACACTTGGTATTCATGTTCACCGCCATGGTTACTAGTCAATGGATCAAAACATTAGTTCTGTACAATTTGAAAACGCTTACTGGGCATATTATGCAATGCTAGGCAGTGCTCCTGTTTCAGTTATGGATGGAAATACTGAACTAATTCTTTGAATGCAGCTTCCTGATAGGTACCTCTACATCAAGTTTTAATTTCATTCTGATTCTTTTGTTTATCGAATAGTGATTGCCCCTTGAACTTGGAAATTTCATATATTAGCTGCAGTAATAGCTCCTCATCCATCATGAGGAAATTTGTCTGTAAAACAAGACTTTTCATTATAAGTATCTCTTTTATATAATATAATGATGATATAAATACCCGGAAACCCAAAACAACTATTTGGTACATCGTTGTAAAATGTATTTTACGAAAAATTTAAAACTGCAATGCAGTGGTGCCCCCTTAGTTGTACAGTAATTAACCCTTTACCCAATGCACACGATATCCAAATTTGTTATTTTATTTATTTTTTTTTACAAAAGTAGCCACAAATTTAAACAAAATCCTATAATGATGAGGGCACATGAAATGGTTTTAAATTTTTTAAATTTTTTTTTTTTTTTAAATTCTCAGTTTGTAAATTATGTGGTTGGATGAGATATTTTTTGATAATGGGTTAACTCATGATACCATCTACCATCACTAATACAGAGAGAACCATGTTAAATGAACAACATGTTTGCCAGTGAAAAATGTTCATTTAACAGAACAGAAATATTCATTCAGTAAACAGGAGTTTGATAATAATTTTACTGTACTCTCATGATAAACCCAGCATTTATTTTATTATATCTAGTTTGAGAGAGCTCAAGGAAGTCTATCAAACTAGATGTAATATTTTTTATACCATGATTACCTATTCTACTATATATGAAAAGCCTATGATATAAATTTTAGCTTTACACACCAAACGTGATGAACACGCCAGCAATGGGATTTCAATGGTAAAAATTTACACCTACAGTAGAACTACATCCCCATTGACCTTTGGTGACGTCGACCTCAATGCAAACTTGTCTAAATTTATCGCATGTCACCTCGTGAAGAGTGAAATGGAAGTGGTAATTATTTATTACGTTTTTAAATGGGTTTACCTCATAAGATGCCAAAAATTAACAAACATGCATTGTCTCATGTTAATAAAGCATGCATAACTTGAAATAGTATGTTATTAAAATGAAAAAGGCTCAGTTTCTTTTTTTCATTTCATTTCGGCGATAAAATTGACAGCGGAAGTACCACCCCCCGATGCTTGTGTAAAGAAAAACAGATTTGCACATATATAGTCTGGTGCTCAGTAAAATTGAGAAAAAAAATAGTAACTCTTATAATCTGACGATCATGGTATAAATAAAATATACCCAAAGCAGCTTGGTGTACCAAATATTCAACCACTCGTGGTGTTAACCGTGCGCCGAAGGCTCGCGGTTAACACAACTTCACCACTTGTGGTGAACATTTGGTACACCAAGCTACTATGGGTATATTCTATATAAATGCCTATTTTGTATGTAGGTCCATAAACATAGCTAATTCAATGATTGTTAGATTAAGTCTTCAATGGATTACAAGATTTTTTATTCAGTTAACAGTCAGAATTCCTCCCTTAAAAGACCACCAAATTTTGATGATTTACATTTTCTGTTTTACTAAACAGATCACTGTGACATTCAAGGTTGAAAACTGACCATTTTTCTGATCATTAAGCCCATGTCCTAATCATATTGTTTTGACCCTTTACCTAACGAATTGGCAGAATCTGCCCACTTAATTTACAAATTAAGCTGTTGTAAAAAATATATATATAAAAAAATTTCAACAAGACCATATCATATGATCCTCTCATTTGAACGAGCTTGTGGGATTTGTTTCAAATGAGGAGACACATGATATGGTTTTGTTGAAATTTTCTGAAAAATTTTAAAAAACAAAAATTAAAATCACAAATTTTAATATCAGGTACAGGGTACCCTGTAGGCACTCTCTCATAAATTGCAACAAAGAAACCTCATATGGATTAAATATCACATGCATATCTCATGTGAGAAGGCTATGTGAGATATCTATCTCACATGGCCCATGTGATTGGCTTATTAGCATATTTAATAAGCAAATCATCACATGTTCTTCTGTAAACAAACAACACGGGGTCACATTTCGGAAATATTAGCAGATGAATGTTTGTCAAAGAAAATAGAAATAAAAACACAGACTGCAAAACCAAAGGACACTCAACACTTAAAAAATGAAATTCTGTGTAAATGCCATTATGAGTGGATAGAGTTGCACAAAATTCTCATCAAAAAGTTATGCAAATACATTGCACAATTCATAATATGACATCATCGGAATGTGTCAATGTTCATTTTGCCACAGATCTTTAACCCATGTCTTGTCGGCATTGGAATTTAATTTTGTATGGTATATACAGAACTTTTGTGCACTCTTTCCGATAAGCAAATCATTTTTTTTTCAGAAATGGACAACAAAATTATTCAATATACTTTTGATGACATCAGGGTGTTTTGGTTGGGGGTGAAAAATTATCCCTGATGGGGGCAGGTGTGAGCTGGGGAAATCTCATCCTCGGGACAAGATATT